>JAOQGH010000001.1:204699119-204711447 GCA_025769975.1 Gallinago jamesoni
CCCCCCCCCCGCCCCACTCCTCTTATGTCTAGTTACTATTATCACTTAGTGGGTGTTTTCCTTTCCTTGATCTGATTTTTTTTCACTTTTGATTGTGTAGTCCTGGGAGTTCAGAAAGCTCTCAGGGTCTGGTTGATGAGAAATCTAGTGCTAGCCTGGAGTGACACAGGATGACAAAGATTTTTTTCAAGTGAAGTGATACATTTCACTTGCTAGAAGCAAGTATTTCCCTCCTCCAAAGAACATGCATCTGTGTCTTGATAAAAATTTTTGGATATTTAGTTTTCCTCCATACTCCTTTTCAGCTACTCATCAGACTGTTTTCTGTGACATTCGTTTGCTTTCATTGTATGTAGATAACTAAAAGAGAACATATCTTGCCTAACTTTTCTGTCTGAGACAGGATAGACAAGGTCCTGATGCTTCCACGATGCTGGGACTGTCCCTTCAAATAATACTGAAGTAGGACAAGAAACACGATGAAGAAAAAAGTATGTTCAGATTTGGGCCCCTCGCTACAAGAAAGACATCAAGGTGCTGGAGTGGGTCCAGAGAAGGGCAACAAAACTGGGGAGCAGTCTGGAGCACAAGTCTTATGAGGAGCGGTTGAAGGAGCTGGGGTTGCTCAGCCTGGAGAAAGGGAGACTGAGGGGAGACCGTATTGCTCTCTACTACCCGAAAGGAGGGTGCAGAGAGGCAGGGGTCAGTTCTACTCCTGAGTCACAGGTGAAAGGACAAGAGGAAATGGCCTTAAGTTGGGTCAGGGGAGGTTTAGATTGGATATTAGGAAAAAGTCTTCACTGAAAGGGTTATCAAACATTGGAACAGACTGCCCAGGGAAGTGTGGAATTGTCATCCCTGGGGTTATTTAAAAGACATGTAGATGTGGTCCTGAGGAACATGGTTTAGCGGTGATTTTTGTCAGTGTTGACTTAATGATCTTAAAGGTCCTTTCCAACCCAGATGATTCTAATTAATAGAGATACAATAGTGAAAACCAAACGTGAAGAGGGTTCACATCTATTCTTTTGCATCAGCCTGTGTTTGGAGAGAGGGTGCACTAACATTTTTTCAAGAGCTTGATTCATTTTGATAGTGCTTTCATTCCTTGTCTAGATTTGCTGTTTTACACTGTTGTAGAGTTCGCAGGTACTACAAAAACCAAATCTGTTGGGCCACTTTTGAAAATCTCCTTCTAGAATGTTCTTCATCTAGGCAGAACTGAGAGAACAATATCCCTCTACATATAACAAGTGAGAGTACGCATCTAAAGCAGTTGTAGTCGAAGCAGTTGTAGTCATGTGTACTGTGGTTTTGTCATTAATGTGCTCAACCTGATAAGGGGCTTAAAAACAACAAATGGCACCATGAGAGATGAAAAATCTGTACCATATGGAGCACAATATAACTATGGAATCTCAAAACTCCGACTCTGGGGAGTGTGCCAGCATACGTGGGAGAAGTCAGGATTTCATGAATTATGTTATTCTTGAGTAGATTTGAAAGTACAAAAAAGTTCAATAGCACTCTGATAAATATGCAAATGTACTTGTTCTCTGAATGAGACAGAAATATAGCTTTGATGTTTAGGCTTTGGAAACTTGAGTTTTGAGTAAAATACAGTAGAAGAAGTGTACAGTATAGTATAGTACATGCAAATAATTAAAGATCTTGCTGGAATGACTTAAGTCTAAAGACAGGATGAGATGTAGCAGGATTAGAAAGGTCTAGTATTAGAGTGGGAGATGGCCAAAGAACCACGTACTGTGGGGTAGGAAACAGTTTGGTTAATTAGCATGTATCATACTTCTTCAGAACATAAAAACAATGCTATTATAAATGCCAGACTGTGAAAGAATCGCAAAGCGAAATTCTGTCCTGTCTTAAAGATCTTAGAGTCTTGAGCAGGTGGGTTTAACGAACATTTTCTATCAAAATCCTGAATTAGATGGAAGTGTTTTGCATATTATAAAATCACCTGTTCATTTCAGTAGGATGAAGGAATAACTTCTTAAGCTGTTGTTGGCAACATAGCTGTGTGCTGTTGAACTGGGTACTGTTGAGTGATGGATAAAACACCCCCACTATCTATGTGCATTAAACCAAGCATGGCTGAGTGAAAGGCAGAAAAAATTCTGTATCGCGTCACCATCACATGAATAAAGGAGACATATATTTTTTAGGTGAGAAGTACTTTGTGAAGAAAAATGTTATTGAACAAGGTCCGTAGAAGTTCTTGGCACCCACTGATCTTTTCAGCAGTGTCAGATGATCACCCTCTTCTTGGGCTTGGTATATCTAGAGATATTCCCTCTGTATGATCATCTTAGGTGCCAGACTAAGTTATCTTATCTGCTTTAGCACAGAGAAGAAGAGAAAGCCTATGAAAGACTGTTTCAGAGCAGCAGCAAATCCTGGTCTGTCTATCCCATGACTGTCAATTACAGTCAGAGTTTTCAATCATTTGTCTCATTTGTAGACTATATTACTTGCCCCACAGCTTAGTGTTTCTTTGTTCCCCTGTCTCTTGCCAGAAAAGTTAGTTCCCCACAGTCTTCTAAGCTTGACTTATTCTCAGCTGTCATTTCTCATGCTGTTGAGTAGTTCCTGGAGAAACCTAATATCATAGAGCAAGGGTGAATGTGGTTTATGGAAGGAGGTGTAATTTTTTTTGCCTTATGGGAGGTGGTGGTTTTTCTCATTTTAAATGAAAGTATCCTGAGGGAAGAACCCTAAGGGGAGCCAAAGCTGGTAGCAGCCCTAGCTAGGACTCAGGTACTGCTGCCCCATAAAACTAGTTTTGTTATTAAAAAGGTAGTCTGTGAGAGATTAATTTTGGATATAACAAAAATTTGCTGAGTATTCCAGCCAAACTGTTTTGAATATCTGTAGAAAAGAAGTATGTGTTTCATATTTTATTTTTTATAAGTTTCAGAAGTGTGACTTCACTTAGGCAGAAATGTAAAATTTAAAAATGAGTACAGAGTGATTAAAAATATATTAAAATATATAAAAAGTCAAGTTTCAAATTATGTGTCTCAGTGACCATTTGGTAGTTTAAGTAAGGGATATGTTTTTACCACCCTCTGAAATAAACTCAGCAGTAGTTTATGAATTAACATTTCCACACAGCAACATTTACTTACAGGAAGGTGCTACATTAGACTTGGAAAAAAAAAAAAAAAAAGTGAAAATAGTGTAATTCCTAAGCCAACATCACCATCAGGCAAGTGTGCATTATTTGCACAGAGTGAGAAAGTGCCCTGCCTGCAGCAGCCAAAGCTGAAAAGCTTTAGGATTTTGATGCATGTATGTGAAATTCTGAAATTGTCAAATGCATACCAAGTCTACATGGACTTCAGAGGACATGACTTACCTTTGTATTAAATTGTTTTGAAATTTTGCATAAAGAAGAAAAAGCCAGCATTGCTTAGGTTAAAGAAAGGTGGGGATTTACTGAACTTACAGATCATTACTGCTCTTAAAAAGCTGAAGGATAATTCCCCTTGTAAAATTCAACAGACAACATTTTAATGAGTAACAAGTAACGAAATTGATAGTCTTTTTAATCTGTAATAAAAGAAGACAGAAAAAAAACCCATCTATTTAGGAATGAGTCAGCTTTCATTTTGTGAGCTTTCTCTTGACTAAACTTGCTCTAACAAAAAATGCAAATTCAGGCAGCAATTTCATACTTTAAAGCCATCTAAAAAATGTGTGAGAGAAAAGAATGCCACAAATTTGCCTGTGAACACCAGCGTAGAAGTAGGAAACATACAGGGAAAAAAACAAAAACAAAAACAAAACAAACATCTTGAGGTTAAATTATGAGTATTTTAGGTATACTATGAAGAATAATTAACATAGGCAGCGTTTTGTATTTGTGTTTTCTTTAATTACAAAATTCTGCTTCTTATGAATATCTGGGTCGGTAAGAGAAGATTTTATTTAAAGTCTCACAATTTTATAGGGAAACAGGAGAAGAAAAATTATTACAAGATAACAATTCACAGATTGTTATTATTATCTAATTTACCATTTTTCCCCTATCACTTTTGTTCAAATGTTTGCAGGGCTTTGCAGATGTAATTACTTACCCTTCCCTTTTTCCTTTCTACGCCAAGCAATAAAACTTTCCACAAAGAAACAGAGAAAAGTCTGAGCTCAAAAAGGCAGTGAGGGTCAAGAATTATGTTTCTCTTTTACTTGATCTCGTGGATGGACTTGAATACTTCATCCACAAACACCAGTGCTGTGACCACTCTTCACTTCCCCTGGAGTTACTGATAAATAGCATTTCTTAGGGCCTAATGGAAGAGTCATCATAAATTTCTGTGCTACTGAGTTTGGATTTAGGTTTTTTGTGAAGCAGGAAAACAATCTTATATGATGGGACTGATGTACTTACTTGGGAAAAACTCTTGAAAACTGTGGAAATCAATGTAAGCTTGACTTGTGTCTATTCTGTTATTTACACGCTATGATTTATTTACTATTTGCATAGTTCATCACATTATGACTTTATTAACATTAACTTACATTCCTTACCAGCTGAGCAAAATGGCTCCATTGAACTGCAAGTTAAAAAAAAAACAACCATAAACACCAAGATTATTTCAGTAATAGGGGCTGTCAGAGTACGTGTTGTCACCTGAAAAATCTTTCAGCCTCTGGAAAGTCTTCTGCTCTACAATTCCTTGTTCTCTCTTGGATTTTTTGCTGACTGATGGACTCTCTAAAACAGGCTTCCTGGTACTCTGCCATGACAGGGTGAGGTTGCAGAGATAGTTAAGTGAATTCTGTGCAATTCACATCTATTATTTTTCTAACTTAAATGCCAGAGAGCTTCAAACTCATGTCACTTAAGAAAATTATCAGAAATTCTTTTAGCAGCACTGAAGTAATTAAGTCAATCAAAAAAAGTCTGTGTGAAGCTGGTGTCAAACACTGAGTTGTGCTGTCACCTGAATGCTTAGAACAGAATAAAAAAAATTAAAACAGAAAACAACCTCTATGTAATTATGGTATGCTTACTTAGTGTGGTAAAATACAAATCACTTGGCCCTTATATATTGAAAAACTAAGCCTGCCTTTGATGTGCATTTCTGATGTGATTTTCTGATCACATTTCTGCTTCTTGGGCTTGTATTCTTCTGTGACTTTGTGAAAGACTAAATGACTTTACATCATTCATAATCACACTCAACTCTAAAGCGAAATGCAGCTCTTGAGTAGAAGAAAGAAAAAAATGAGACACAATAAGGAGGAAATTATTTGTAGAAGTGTTTGGAAGGCTGTCATCCATGGAGAGCTGCAGTCTTATGGGAAAATAACTTCAGAATTTTTCTGCTGACTTCCACAGAAGTCAGCACAGAAGTGGAGCACTTCTAAGGGTTACTCTCTGACAGAAGAAAAATGCTACCTGTGAAGACACAGTTTGTAATATGGCTGCTCACAGTGGTGTGTAAAAGGAGAAGAAGCCATGATGGAAGGCAAAGTAAGAAGAAGGATGGGTCTCATAGCTTTCTGGTTACCCAAAACCATTACCTGCTGGGGATTCTTACTTTATTTTTGTGATCTTTATGTTGGCAGTATAACAAGTCTTGAGGGAAGAAATTCAAACTGGCCACAACTTGCAAGTTTTATTTTCTTTCCCTGGCATGTGAATCATCCATCATCTTATTCTGACCCTAAGTGTTGTGTTCCAGAGTTGGCAGAAGGTATAACACCAGTCATCTGAAGTGATGCTGTGTCTCTTGGAGGTTGTCTTCCCCTCCAGGGACAGAAGAATTACAGGCAGGCCTCTTCGCTGCTCAGGCTGAGCTATAAAGAACTCAGGTGATCCTTCTGGAGGTGCAAAGCCCCACCTGAGAAAGGTATAAAGGAGTCCAGCTTGGGTAGCAAAGTTAAGAAGTTCTGACCTTCCCTTCAGAGGAGAACAGGAGAGAGGCCTCTGGGGCTGGGCTGGGAGAAATTATTTTGATTCGGTAGTTTGACTTCAGCTTCTCTGCTTGAAAAGTAAAGAAGATTTTTCTGATCCAAGAAAGAAACTTGAGCTTGGTGGTAAATCCCTGAGAAACATGAGATACCCAGCGTGAATAGCAGGAAACTGAGGCAATGTATTTTTAAGCCAAACTGGGCATGTTGTACCACGCTAAGCTTTTTGTCAGGCCGTGTGCATGACTGAGGCCTTGCAACCAAAGGCAGGGAAGGTAGTAAGAAACTAAACTAACAATTAAAAAAATACATTCATCCATCTATTGCCAAGTAATCTTATGCAAATCTTCCCTGTATAGTCAGTAACTAATTATATGAGGCTTTTATAGTTGTAGCAATCAAGAACTAGGGCAAAGAGCGGGCAATATTTACGTCAAGAGAACGTCATATATTTTTTTTTACGTCAATTGAACATAAGATTATTTGGATCTGGACCCTTATATATTTGGACACACGAATAATGATCTTTGAGCAATGCCATTAAAGTTGGTAGGTCTGAGATTTGTTCAGATTTTTTTTGTCCCCTACATGCTTTTGATGTTTGGGAATTTTTGGCTAAATCTCTTCTACTGAAAGATCCTGAAACAAAGCAGGAAAGTGTATTTAGGCCTGAATATGAATGTCAATTAAAAAATATCAATAGAATATCTCAAAGGAGGAAGAATTCTGTTGTTTTACACCTCTTCTCCTCTGTATCAGCTGCTATTAGTTCTTATTAAACATTTAACTGCATTGTCACCAGGCTTCTGAGCTCATTGTTAACTTGCTTTTGTAAGCATCCAAGAGAAGTAAGGCTTGGAATAGAAAGAGGGCAGTGAATTAACTTGACAGACATTTATGGGGAACCACTCCCAAACATGAGAGTCAGCATGAGGGAAAGCGTGAATGTTCCACGGATTCAGCTGTTGTTTCGGGCTGAGGGAAAGCAGACATTTTCATTGCTAACATGAAATGACAGGGAGACAGAGATACGCCACGAAAAGCTATGAAGATAATTAACAGGCTTTCTTTTTTTTTTTTTTTTTTTTTTTCTGGGATGGGGACAACGGAGTTGGAAAAAGTAAAGGGTGGGGAGCTCACCCTTGCAGAAAGGTTCAGGAAGCTTGTACTAGTAGACCAAACTTAATTGGAACTTGGAGCTACAACTTGTCAACTACGATGAGTCTTTAATATAACAACCATATGCTGATGAACCTGCATACTAGTAAGATGGGACAAAGCATGGAGGAGGGATCTTACATCAGGATTTCTGCTCAGAACTGAAGTACAGTAGCTTTTAACCAGGTTGTTCCTATTACATTACTTTTTCAACCCGAGGCTCTTAAAAGGCTGGTTACCCATGAGCGATGGTAGCCATGCTTTTCACTGAAGCACAAAGAGAAAAGATTATTCCATGTAGCCAATGCAGACCCTTCAAGAATCACAGTGGGGAAAAAAAAATGTGTAATTGCACTTAGCTTTTGCAGCGCAGTTTTTGGTGCAGGAAAGCCTTGCAGGGCTATACCCAGCTGCTGAGGCTGCTCCTGTGTGCCAGCTTGTAGATCCTGTTGATCAAGTCAAAGACTGCAGCCAGAATAATTGCTTGAAATTTTCTGGATACAAAACTGCCAGTGAGGAGTGCTACCCTGTTCTTTTCAAAGGTTATTCCTAAGGGACAGAATCAGAATAGTCACGCAGTGGAACAGATGCACATGTATGGATAAATGTCAGGGGCTAGCACTCATTCTCTTGAGAAGGCTGTAGCTGTAGCAGTTTTACCACATCACTGCTTACAGTCAGCAGTGCTATATTTTTTAGCTCTAAAAAGTTGATGGAAAAAAGTATGGTAGGAGGAAAAGAGTATAGGGAAAGTGTGAAACCTTTTCAGAAATTATTTCCTGCTAAGAAACCTAATGAACTTTATGTGAAGAACTGAAAGAGCTAAGCACACCCGACATAGCAGGCAAGCCCTGATAGTTTTTAAAGCTCTTCAGGCATACTTGTTTTTTTATTTGATATATTATTTTGATGATTATTATGATATAGCTGTTTGTGTTCCCTAAAAAACTAAAAATTATGTCCAGTTTTCTCTGCTATCTTGTTATTCCTCTTTCCCTATCAGAAGGAGGCTTTGGAGATTTGGAAATCCACCTCTATTCAGAAACACAGATTATTGCATATTTTTTAAATATCTTTGGAGTTAAGAATAAACCCAGCAATTTTATTTTCATTTTTATAGGGCTCTTTTCTTAAAAATCAAACATTACTTATAATTTCTAGAAATTTGCCTTTGGTTTTAGTACTGTTTTAAGTCTTTTGTTCCTGAAGTACGTATATATACACACACTTTTTCATTCTTATATGTTGAAAGATTAGCTTCATTAATAACATGACATATAGAAAACCTTACAGGAAAATATTCTTAAAGTATTTTTAGAGTGCATGCTGGTGTAGAGTGCACTGTATAATTAGGCATGTGTTAAAATATTGGGAAAATAACCTGAATCTGAGATGATCCTGATGATGAAAGGGAGTTTAAATCAAAGATTTATAATGCTGGCCTGGAGATGTTTATTAACTCTACAGAAAATATACACAGAGAGTTTCAGTATTATAATGCTTTCCGTATTATAACTAGCTGAGAAGCATTAAGATGTGTGTAGTCCTAAATCCTTCTCCTTGGATTATAAATTAGTTCAGTACTGCAAATTTATTCACAATTATATGCTGATAGCAGAGCTGCAGATTGTGTGTACGTCTCTTGAGTAATGAGAACTGCAGCGCTTGTGAATGTAGAATACTGATAACAGAACTGAGAATTGGATGTGCTGCAGGCAGGCAGCATGCAGGCTTCCACACACAAAATGCATTGCATGCCTGACCCGCTAATTGAAGCTCAGTTCCAAAATGCAGGAAAGAGATTTGATTTAAATGAAAAAAGAAAAAATAGTAGAGAGGTGACATTTTTATTAGTAACTCTTCTCTGAACTGGACTGAACTGGACATCTGTCCCCGAGCAGAAATGAAGGAGACAAACTCCCAATAATCTGAGAAGTTGATGAAATAAGATAAAAGTATTTTTAGTGCCCTCAACATATTTTATCCACAGCACTGTATGTATACTTCAATATCAATATTGTTGCATCACTTTAATGCGCCTAAATACGTAATTATATAAATACTTTGGGATGAGAGAGACTTAATGGCTTCAAGCTACAATAAGGTAGGTTTAAACTGAATATTGGGAAAGAGTTTTTCACAGAAAGAGTAGTCAGGCATTTGAATAGGCTGCCCACAGAGGTCGCAGAGTCACATCCTTGGACGTGTTTAAGAGTTGTTTAGATGTGGTGTTGGGGGATATGGTGTAGGGGAGAACTTTGTAGAGTAGGGTAGACAGTTGGACTCGATGATCCCAAGGTTCTTTTCCAACCTAAATGATTCTATGTTTCTAAAGGTTTGAGTATTGCACTGAATTTATTCAAAAAAATGCTTCTGATAGGTGGGAGTTTATATAGAACAGTGTAACAACTAATATATACTTCCAAAAATGGGTTAGAATTGTGGGTTTGAATTTTTTGTGAACAACAGTGACATAAATTGCAAGTGTTTGTATATGCATGCAGGCCTATTTATGTGTCATGATATTCTCATGAGTAGTAAAAGCAAGAAATCAGATCATCGGGTAGACCCTTGTAATGTATCTTTCAAATATTTCCTCTTAGCAAATCAGTAAGAGGAAAGGAACTGTCTTGTTTTGTGGATTTGGGGTTTTTTTTTTAAGCATGTGAATCTGAGCAATGATCACTTTTCAACAGAAAATGGTGTACTAAATTACTTCCGAGCTAAATGTTATTCACTGTTTCTGTTTATAAATGACAGTGGTTTTTAAAGTCTTTTTTCAAAGCTCTGAAGCGTTTTTAGCCTCTAGCTCTCACTGACTTGGATAAATTCATATTGGAGTTCAGATGCTAATTTATGTGACTGCTTTTGAAAACAAATTTAGGTCAAATGCTGTTTCTGTAGAAGCATCCATTAACTCTGCCACTAACTCTGGGAAATCTTTGTGTTTGCAGCCTCTGTTCTTTAACTGACAATTAATTTTTTCTGACTGAGTCACCTGCCTTCAAGTATGGCGTTGCCAAATAAAGTGCTTTCTTTGAGAAGTGACAATATTTTGCTCATGTACTGCAAATAAATTCTGTAGAAATCCAGCATCTAGTGACTCCTTTGCCTTTTTTTATTTTTTCAGGGGAATTCTGGCCTGGGGTTCAGTATTGCTGGAGGAACAGATAACCCACACATTGGGGATGATCCTGGAATATTCATTACTAAGATTATACCAGGAGGAGCTGCCGCAGAGGATGGAAGACTCAGGTAAAAACTAACTAATTACGTATGTTTGGAAACAAAATGTATCATTATGATAAACTATTCTCTAGGAGTCAAACGCAAACTGGGTTTTTCATGGAGTCAGAGGATATAAATGACATGACTGGAGCCTCCTTTCTGCTAAGGTAGGGGAGTTGATTTAAGTAGTTTAAAGCAGCTGAATAAGGTTAGCTAAGTCCTGTATAAAGGGGCATTTGCTGGTGCCACCTCCATCTTTGTACCAGTCATTTCATTTAGTACAAAAGGCAAGATGGGAACAGGAGGAGGAAATGCGTATATCAGCATGAAAGTCTCCTCTTCGAGGTCTTTGTATGTTCATGGCTGAAGAACTGGGCATTGGTGTTATACATTAAGGCGATCAAAATTTCCCAAACTAGAGAGCCATTGGTGAATAGTCAGAGCTATTTGTAGATGCTCTCTGTTATTTGACTGCCATGGTGAAGTATGCTTACCTCTGTTTCCAAACATTATTTTTTTTGCTAGTTGAGGATGTGATGGGGATGCTCTGCATTCTGAGTCACATCCAGAGTAGTCTACTACTGTTGTTCCTGAGGTGGCCACACAGGTCATTGGAAGTTGTGATTCTCAAATACATGGTAGCACATCTCTTAAACAAGAGGAACCACTGAATTACTTGTGCTTCTCTTTTCCTATGGACTGAATGTAGAAAGGCTTCCATCTATCACAGAGGCTGCCACCCATCTGTCAGTTGCAAAGCCTGTGATGCTCCAAAAAGACAATTTAGCTGGGAAGACTTGGGATAAAATGCTGACGCTTTCATGATCTCAGTGCTGGAATCTAAGATCTGGTAGCATTTGCCAAAAACAGATGGTCTACAGTTCACGAAATGTGACCAGATGGTAACAATAACTTTTTTTGCCAAAGCCTTTCCTTTTAATTCAAAGTTAAAAGTAGGGGGAGTTAGCCAGTTTTTAGAGCAAGTTTTGGATATTTCATATACTAGGTTAGTAATTTGATTTTGGAAATGATTTTTACTGTGATGGTGATGAGGAGTCATGGTTGTTGGGAGTGCCTGAAGAATTTATGGCCTAAATAAGATTGTAGACAAAAGGAGTAGGAATAATCTCACATATCTTTATGACTAAAATGCATCTATCTACCCCTAAGCGAGTCATCTTGGAGTTTCCTAATAGTTAATGAAGAGAAACCTAAGCATTTCTACATCGTGATTCATCTCATCCTAAAGTCAATGTCTAAAATAGAACAGAAGAATCAGATCTTAAAATATTTTCACTGGTGACTCAGATGAAAAGGAGTTTCATCAACTAGTTCAGCTGTAGTGATCTGCATTGTCCATGTCTGCATTGGGCCAGATGAGCTTCAAAAACAGAGCATCAGAGGAAACAGCAGTATTTGGAAATCATGCTATCAAATTTGACACTGTGAACAGCATAAGAGACTCTTAAACCTACCTCTACCTCTCTACAAATACAAAATAACCACTTGCAAAAAAAATAGTATATTTATAGTAGAGTTTTTAATTGCTTTTGTATGCTTTTCCAGTTTAAGCCATTAAGAAGACAGAAGCCATTGCAGTATTTTGTCATGCTATCATTGTATGAAATCAAGTATTTCGTAACTCATTGCTATACTAATTAACTACTGTAAATTTAACTTGTGATTATGTAATAATTGCTGTGTTTTAAAAGTCTTAGAAATATCTTCTAAACCCACAAAAGATAGCATACTATTGCAATTCATTGATCCATATTAAGATTAGACCTGGCAAACTTCATGTTTTGTAATAAAAGTTTAATAGCACAAGTATAGTTATTACTACAACTTAGATAATATTCTTAAGAGTATTTGCTAGCACATTTTGAGTAGAATGTTATAATTGCTAAGCATATATTTGGAATCATAGAATAGAATCATAGAATCATTTAGGTTGGAAAAGACCCTTGGGATCATCGAGTCCAACCATCTACCCTACTCTACAAAG
>JAOQGH010000001.1:204711547-204762431 GCA_025769975.1 Gallinago jamesoni
TCTTTGGGACCTTCCAGCCAGCCAGTGCTTGATCCAGCAGATCGTATGCTCATCCAGGCAGTGTGCAGCCAGTTTTTCCACAGGAATTCTATGGGGGACAGTATTGAATGCTTTTCTAAAGTCCAGGTATACAATATCCACAGCCTTTCCCTCATCCCGTAATCGGGTCATCTTGTCATAGAAGGAGATCAGGTTCGTCAGGCATGACCTGCCTTTCATAAACACATGCTGACTAGGCCTGATCCCTTGGTTGTCCATTATGTGGCTTGTGATGGCACCCAAGATGACCTGTTTCATGACCTTCCCTGGTATCGAGGTCAAACTAACCTCATTTTGATTTTGGTAACCCCTCTCCAGGTCTATAGTTTCCTGGATCCTCCTTTTTGCCTTTCTTGTAGATGAGTGTTACATTTGCCACCCTCCAGTCCATTAGGACTTCCCCAGTTAGAAATGACTTCACGTAAATGATGGAAAGTGGCTTGGCGAGCACGTTTGCCAACTCTTTCACACTCATGGGCGTAGCCCATCTGGTCCCATAGACTTGCGTGCATCCAAGCGGCATAGCAATTCTCTGATCTCTTCCTCTTTAATTGTGATGCCCTTATTCTGCTTCCCCTCCCTGTCTCCTAGCTCATGAGGCTGGGTCTCCAGGGAACAGCTAGTTCCACTGCTAAAGACCAAAACAAAGTAGGCGTTGAACACCTCAGCCTTTTCCTCATCCTTTGTGACTATGTTTCCCTCTGCATCCGATAAAGGAGGGAGATTTTCCCTAATCCTCCTTTTATTGTTAATGAATTTATAGAAACATTTTTTATTATCCTTAATGATTGGAGCTAAGTTGAGCTCTAGCTGTGCTTTAGCTCTCCTAATTTTCTCCCTGCATAGGTTCACTACCTCTTTACAGTCTTCATGAGAGACCTGCCCCCTCTTCCAAAGGTCATAGACTCTCTTTTTTGGTTTTGAGGTCCAGCAAAAGATCCCTATTTAGTCAGGCTGGCCTCCTTCCCCGCCAACTTGTTTTTCAGCACACGGGGACAGCCTGCTCTTGTGCCTTTAAGACTTCTTCCTTGAAGTATGTCCATCCTTCCTGGACTCCTGTATCTTTAAGGGCATCCTCCCAAGGAATTTTGTCTAGCAGTCTTCTGAAGTTTGTCCTCCAGAAGTCTAAGGTGGCAGTTTTGGTAACCCCTCTCCTTGTTTCTCCAAGGATCAAGAACTCAATCATCTCATGATCACTGTGCCCTAGACAGCCTCCAACCTTTACTTCCCCAACAAGCTCTTCACAAGGAGCAGGTCCAACAAGGCACTTTCCCTGGTCAGCTTACTTATCAGCTGCATGAGGAAGTTATCCTCCACACATTCCAGGAACCTTCTGGATTGTTCCCTGTCTGCCGTGTTGTATTCCCAGCAGATATTGGGGAGGTTAAAGTCCCCCAAAAGAACGATGGCAAGCAACTGCAATATTTCTCCCAGTTGCTTGTAGAAGGCTTCATCCACCTCACTGCTTTGGTTGGAAGGTCTATAGCAGTCTCCCACAGCGATATCACCTTTATTGGCCCTTATCCTAATCCAAACACTCTCAACCCCATTATCACAATACTTAATTTCTGAACTCTCATAGCATTCTCTATCATACAGGACCACTCCACCACCTCTCCTTTCCTGTTTATCCCTCCTGAAGAGCTTGTAGCTATTGATTGTGGCACTCCAGTTATGTGAGGCATCCAACCACGTTTCTGTGATAGTCATCGTTTTCCTGGTGCATCATGCCTTCAAGCTCCCCATTTGTTGTTCATACTGCGTGCATTGGTATAGATGCACTTCAGACAAGCTAATGGTTCCGACATCTTTTTGTGAGTGTGGGCCCCATTTCCTACCAGACCCTTCTCAGGTGTTTCCATAATTTCTAGGTGTCTTATTTGTAAACATGGTTTACACCAAACTCCACTCTTGTTAATACTGAGTATGTGAATGCAATTAGTTCAAATGGGATCTGCGGAACTTTTTTAACTTCAAAGAAAACTGCAAGCACCTTGAAATATGTCTCTGAAAGTGCCATTAGGGAAAGGGTTGACTTAATCTTAAAGGTTTTACACTAAATAATAGGAAAATATCACTTTTTTAAGCCGAGTATCACATGGCATGAATTATTATACAGAGTATCTGCAGTCCTGTATGCTCGTCAGTGCTCAAAGAGTTGGTTTTTTTCTGCTTAATTTTCACACAAGCTCTTCTAAGCCTTAGTAGTACATGAGAATTTGCACTCACCCGTCTTTCCCACTCTTATAGTCAGTCAAACACAAGTGTCATACTTACGTGATGGTTTAATGTTACAGAACATATTTTTTTTCAGTATTTTGTAGCAAAATGGCAGCCATAATGCAAAAGATCTCACCACGATTTCCAAGACAAAAATTCTGTCTGGATCTTTTCCATATGAAAAGTTTGTGGGTTTTGCTGGTGAGATTTTATTTTATTTCACAGTGTTTTTCCTAGGGGAGGATTCCTCCTTTCCTTGTTTTAACTGGTAAGTGGGTTTCCCTTTGCTACAATGCTGGCAACAACAATCCTGTCATGTCTTAGGAACACCTGAAAATTTATGTATCGGTGATGGTTACTGATATGCCACTGTACAGAAGAGCTATCCTGGAGCAGTCTCCACTGACTCACATGATTTTACATAACAGAGAGTTTATCAGCTAAGGCTGCTCTATAAGAATAAAAGCTCAATATCATGTAGTAACCTCTGCCAAGAATAACAATAACCTGAGAATGGGAGATTGGTGTTTATGGGCAGAAAAAACTACATACTTTCTGGTGTTCATTTTTTGCTTCAGACTCTGCCTGCATATATTCTGTGTTATATAGTGGTGTGGACTGTTTGAACTACCTTCTCAATCTACAAAAGCCTGTAAAATGACTTTTACTGAATTTTACATGAAGTCCCTTTGATCTAACTTAGCTGAGTGAAGTTCTTCAAATAGCAAGATTTTTTTTAGCAAGAAACTTGCAAGAAATGGACTTAATGCTACAGATGCTTGCAAATCTTTTTTATGTATATATGGGTTGACAAGTGGAGGAGTAGGTCAACTGAAGCTTCACATAAGTTCAACAAAAGCAGATGCAACCTCCTGCACCTGGGGAGGAGTAACTCTCTATTGTAGTAGAGAGCAGGGCTTGATAGGCTAGAAAACAACTTTGTAGGGATGGACCTGGGAGTTCCAGTGGACAGTTTATAGTTATAAGTACATAAATATCAGGTGTAAATACCCCATGGGGGGGACTGAAGACAAATGAGCCAAACTCTTATCAGTAGTGCCCAGTGACAGGACAAAAAGTAATGGAAACAAATTAAACCACAGGAAATGCCACCTAAACATCAGGAAACTTTCTTACTGTGAAGGTGGCTGACACTGGGCACAGGTTGCTCAGAGTGGTTATGGAGTCTCCATCTTTGGAGGCATTCAAAACCTGATTAGACACGTTCCTGGCCAACCTGCAATAGCTAACCTTGCTTCAGTAGGGAGGGCTTGATGACATGATCTAAAGAGATGCTTTCCAACCTAAATGATACTGTCATTCTGTAATTTGCACCTTGGTCAGCAGTGTGCCCTGGCAGCAATGGAGGTCAGCAGAGATGCACAGAGGAAGGACTAGAGACAAAAAAGGAAAATTCAATTGAATCTGGGAAAAAAAAATCTTTTTAAAGAGAGTAGTAAGATACTGTAACTGATGGTTCAGTGAGGTTGTAGGATCTGTGTCTTCAGAGGCATTCAGAGTTCATCTGAACAAAGTCCTGAGTTATGTGTTTGAACTTTCAAGTTGACCCTGTTTTGAGCAGGTGTTGGACGAGATGACCTCCAGACGTCCCTTCTCAACTGAATTTTCTCTGATTATGTAGAATATTCTTATATACAAAACCTGTCTGTGAGACTGGAACAAAAGTGATTAAGTTCCCATTTTTCCTTTAGTGGAGAACAGTACTTTTATTGACAGTAGGTACAATGCATAGTGTAAGTTTGTATGGCTTCATGGCCCATACTTCTACAGCAATACTTAAAAAATAGAAGAGGTTATCAGCCACTTTAGACTACATTCATTTTAATAAAACATTTCTGATTTTGAAAATTTTTTTGAACATTCAAATATTAATCATCAATTATCTCAAGTTGGAAGGGACCCGTAAGGATCATTAAGTCCAACTCCCCACCCCTTGCAGGACTACCTAAAACTAAACCATATGACTAAGAGTTCTTTGAATTCTGACCAGGCTTGGTGCCCTGACCACATCCCTGGGGAGTCTGTTCCAGTGATTGACCTGAGCCTTTTCCTAATGTTTAATCTGAACTTCCCTGATGCAGCTTTGTTACATTTCCTTGTGTCCTATCGCTGGTCAGCAGAGAGAGGAGATCAGCACCTTCCCCTCACCTGCCCCTCTTGAGGAAGTGATAACTCCTATGTTTGCATAGTACCCTCCTGGACCTCCACTGACTTCTAGAACTAATATAAGAACCAATACACTGCACAATTCAGATTTTAGAAGACAGTCTAGGTAAGTGCACTGGCACAAACTTCTAATCTTGCAAAACACAGAAAGCTGTGGAATCTTTTATTATGCCCATATAATATAGAGAAAATAATTTAATCTATAGTAAATAATATATAGTAAATAATTTCATGGAATACAAAAGAATTAATTGTAGATATGATTTATTTTAGCTAAATGTGAATATAATAAATTGGGACTAGATGAAAATTACCTTTTTTTTTTTTTTTTTCTGAATGCTGCATACCATCTTTCTTTGAAGTTTTGAGTTTCAAATCAGTGACAGAGAATATAAAACCTCCAGAAGCAGCAACCATTCCCACTGAGTTGAAGGAGAATTTCTCTCAACAGTTTGATCTTTTAAGTCTTTTGATGCATAAAACCTTCTGCTTCTATCTCACTATTGTCAGTTGTCCATGGGCAGACATCTACCTTTTAATAAAGAAGCTCTGAATTTAGACTTCTTTTACTCTCTGGAAGAAAGACAATTGCAGTAATTCATGGCTCAGTGCCTTTTTTTGTTTCGTTTGAGTTTGTGTCAAAAAAATACACCAGTTGCCTCAGTTGCATAGATAAAGCAAAGAACTTCAATATACTATCTATCTCAGCCATTCCTTCTATTGACATTTATCAATCATAAGTGAAATTCTGGCTTCTAAAAGGCAGCACACATCTAAAAAATTCATCATATTCTATGAAAATGAGAGTGATAAGCTTATGGAACTAGAAGTGCAGTGTAGTGATATAACTTGATTGGAAAAAAAATCAGTAAAATAATAATGAAAAGCTTTCAGTTATGATCAAGTTTAAAAGAGCAGAGACTCCCGAAATATGAATTTATTTTCAGCAATCATAAACCAAAACAGTTTTGAGTCAAATATTATTCTTTTTGTTTATAGTTTCTCACAGTCCAATTCCCGTTTTATGGTGGAGGTATTTTTCTCAAACTTCTATGTACAGGAATTAGTGGGTCATATGAGTTCCTTATCTATCGCTTTCAGAAAATACACTTTCCCTTTTTGTAAAGGCAAGCTTGAAAATATTAATTTTAAAAAGTCTTGAGATCTGAAAAAAAAAACCCAAATAAAAGAGTCTTGGATAGAACGAGGATTAAAACCTTATGTTTTAATCTCAGGGTTGTAAGAATCTTACTGAACCTGTGATTCAAAAATCAGTTACTGACTGTGTGACTGAATATGAATGAGTTTGTTTGCAGGACTGTGAGATAGAGTTGGGCGGCCTTGAACTTGAATTTCAAGGGTTAATGTTGTACCAAAGTTTATTTTGGTATTTGAGCCTGAGCTGTGCTCAAGAGGAAAGGGGTTGATGTGAGGGGTGAGTCAAAGGGAAGAAGTGATTGTGCCTGGAGGCACACTGCCCTGGTGAGCTGCCCAGACCTGTAGCTGTTTCATTCATTCTTTCTTCTAGGAAACTGGTTTCCAGTCTCTTTCCATTTGTGAACCTATAATTTTTTATATATTTTTTTTTAATGTAGGAGTGTGGATATTTGTAAGGAGAACTTAAACACAAGGAGAAAAGTAGATTGATTGCAAGTTACTTTTGGCAGACTAGTCAGAAACCACACACGCACCTCCATCTCTCTGAACACTGTAGGTTTAAAACTACTAAGGCTGTGCCGTGTTTATTTTTCCTTTCTAAATGTGCCTTTCCTGATATTACTCTAATTACTGATTGTCAGGAGGTTTAGGGTTGTGAAACTGCAGCATTTTTAAGGCATGATGTGTTGTTCTACCATCACCATAATAGTTAGCACCACTGGATTTTTTTCCCCCCAGCTCTCAAAGTGATTTGGTGTGGGGAAAGGAACATAATACACATGCTAATGGGAGGAGACAAGAACCGAAATAACTTGCCCTTAGTCATCTAGTAAATCAGGGAGAAAGCTTGGAATGGAATAGTGATTCCTTTCCTCATATTTCTGTGCCTTACAGGCTTCAGTTAAATGCCTACCAGCAAAGGTTTTAAACAAATTAGATTTGTGTTCCCTTCACTAACCCACTGTGATGTGTCAAAGGATTATAAATTTATCAAGGCACATGTGGCAAGACAGGAACTCTAAAGATAAGACTCTTTCTTATGTATATTTTGTTAATAAAAAGAAAACTAAGAAAAATTAATTTAAAGATAAAGACTGCATTCTGATCAGATTTTTAAAAATATTTCTTTGTTTCACTGAAGAGAGGAAATATTACAATTTCATGCTATTTGGTCAAAGCTTGAAAACTGGAATTAAGAAGCACACTGGTATAACTATTGTGTGCAGTTCACCTGGGAAACTCAAAGAAAAGAAGTGGAGGAGAGGAAACGGAAGCGAGTCCCGGCTTGAGAGCTGGCCAGATAAAGGACCCCCTTCTGACCTTGCCCTGTGGGCTGTGCTGACAGTGCTTTGCCTCTGATGAAAAGTCTGAAGCCTGGATCCCTCCAGCATCAGCAGGCACACAGGTGTTTTGCTCGTTGGTATCCATTTGTAGCTCCATATTGCTTACTAAGAAGTGAATTGGGAGTGATAATAAAGAAAAAAAAAAACAAACAACCAAAAAAAACTAACTAGGGGCTTTTTCAGATTAATGTTAAGACCTATTCCCAGAAGGGATCATGTTCTTTACAAGCGTGTCATGTGTCTCTAATCCAGCTTGGGCAACTGGCTTTATTTCACCATCATTATGTACCCAAACAGAAGTGTGTCTGCTTTGTAATTCACTGCCTGTTTGTTAACTTCTGATCTTGTATTAAGCCTATCAGTACCAGGTCTATGTGCCTTGCAATGGCATACAGCTTGTTCAGGATGTTATTATAATTACAGTGCTGCCACAAAACACTGATTCATATCTGTACTGTTTACAGGCCTCTGACAATGCTATTAGTTCAGTACACAATTTAGGAGTAAGTTAATAAAGAGACATTCACCCTATTAGGCAAAACATGCTTGCTTTGCAGACAGTCATAAATTAGATCATGAATTATTGACTGTTCACTCTGTCCTGGTTTGTGTTACAAAGTTTGATCTTATTAACTCTGTTTGTCTGTGTATCTGTGCATATCATTTTTTTTCTGCAAAAAAAAAGAATTACCACAGGGGATCTACATGAAAAAAAGGCAGGTCACAAAATCAAAATTTGATTTACATACATTATTTTTAAAGTTGAACACTATTTAACATGGCTCAAGTTTTAAATCATCAATTTATATGTCTTTTCATCAATGGAACATATTACCGTGTAATTCTCTTCTCTGGTGCCTTCACCACCTCATTTTTCTTTAGCTGACTCCTTTTCCTCTTTTTTCCTATGTGAAGTTTACATTCCTTATTTGGCATTGCAGAGCCACAGTGTGTCTCTGAATTTAATTGTAAATCTACTTTTCCTACGTTGAAAATAATTTGGTAGGCTGTAAACATTCTCTTATGCAGTGCAAGAAAGGAAAGGGAAATCATGTTTTAACTGCTGTTTTCTCAGGTAAATGGCATAGAATTTAATCTGAAGATAAAAGGTACTTCTCTGGTTTGTGGTATTTGAAACTGGTGAATGTTAGAGGCTTCTTTACAGACAGCAGTGATGGACATTTTTGTAGTTGTTTTCTTTTGTAATACAAGGGATTTTCCCCCTAAAGGTTTCTGAGCTGTTTTCCACTAACTGAAGCCACTGCTTGTGAATAACACTTGAGTAAAGCAGCATGTTATTAAGACTTTAGATAAACTTCAGTCATCTATTGCCCATTGCACTAGGCATTTCATGCAGTGGTACTGAACTGGTTAACTGGACTTTGGACTTTCTCCCAGCAGTTCCTTTAGTACCCATCCTGCCTGAAATTACTGCAGCAGCAGAACAGCACCATGCAGCCAAATCCAAGTGATTATTTCATCAACATATTTGCACTGCTACTGCAGTTATGAATTTAGCTCAGTGATAATTTGTCTGGAGTAAGAAGCCTTTTGTGGTTACGTACCTTAGAAATCATCAGCTCTCTGTGGAGTCTAGCGTTAGTCAATGAAAAAATATTTCACATCTGTTCTTGTACTCGACAAGTGTAACCCTCTGGGGTACTGCTGATTTTTTTCATTTCCCACCGAACCTGAAAATAAGACTTTGGATGAAAAAGAAACTGACTTAAGCTATCATTAAAAAAAAATAAGTTTCTTGTAACCAGAAAGATCCGATTCCAAAACTTTTAAGAAAAAGCTTGGTCAACTTTTTGCTTCTGGCAGCCCAAACCACTAATGCACAGTGAGACAGTCCATTCCTACGCTGTCAAAACCCTGGGCTGTGTTTTGAATAAACACTTTGGACTTTCAGGCTTTAGCCAGACTGCATTTCCTGATGGTACCTCACCCCTGGTGTCACATTCCTTGCTCTGCTTTTACTGCAGATGTCAGAGCAGGGGTTTTAAATGTATTACTCTGTGGCATGTGAGTTTTAATATCAAACTTGCAAGATGTGCGAGCACTTTGTTTGGATGTGTTGCTTACATCATGCCATTCTGCATGTTACTCTGAATCAGATCACTACAAAAGCAAGCTTTTTTTTTTTTTTTTTTGTTCCTACTTACCTATTTGCATCCTACTCAAAGTTGCAGCTAAATCTATGTTAAGCATGTTGCCTCATGGTACTGATGCTCTGAAGCTGCTGAAATTTCTTACTGAACTTGAACTACATGTTTTCTCCTCCTTCATTTCTTTTTAATGGTACACGTATGTTTGGAATAGCTATTCCCAATCAAACCGGAGCGGAAGGGAGGGTTTTTGGCTTGTTAGTGCAAGCGCCTGGGAGGCAGGACTGCTTGGTTTTGTTCTCAACTTGCTATGCTTGATCTGTGGCAACACTTTTCTTCTTTTGTGCTGAAGTTTCCCCATTTGTAAAATGGGTATAGTGATCGTTATCTTTGCCTCACGGGGGTTGTTGGGAAGCCAAAACGAGTTCATATTTGCAAAGCGCTTTGAGAGCCCCAGATGAAAAGTGCTTGTAAAAAGTCCTGAATCTGGAATTGCCTTCTGGGTTATCTGTTGTAACTGGTTTTCCTGCACAAACCTGAATGCGCCTCAGACACTGCTAGTGTCGGTCGGTGGATTTTAACCCGGGGTGAGGAAGAACCCCGTAGTGTGGTGCCAGTAGCAGGCAAAGCATATCTCGGTCCCGAGGAAGAAGCTTGTCCTTCCCCAGGCTGGACTCACTGAGGCCAAGCTGAGGCAGCTGCTTCTCCTCCAGGCTCCTGCCTCGAAGCCCCCGCATGGCGCTGGAGCCAGCTAAACCGGAGGGCTCGGAGGGTAAGTCAGGGCTGCCAAGCCGTCCCTGCCCTCCACCACACCTACAGAGCCTGGCCTGGGGCATCTTCCACTACCTGCAGAGCAGCCCTGCAGCTGGGAGGAGCTTTGCAGCTTCCTGGTGCCTTCATTCATCTCCGACTTTACAGGGTTTTGTTTTTCTTTTCCCCTTTCTTTGTCCCAACCTCCCTCTCACAACACCCCACAGCTACCTACACCTCCTCCTCCTTATTCTTCGCCTCTCCGCTGTCCCTCTGGCTTTGAAGGGCAGACATGAACGCTCCTTCTGTCAGCAGAAGTTTTCCTTCTGGCCACCATTAGAGGCTGCTGCCTCCATCGGCTGACAGAGCCGCCCAGACCAAACTGCCGGCAGAGGCTGGATGTGCTGGGAATTCCAACACTCTGGGAATTCCAGCGCTCTGGGGATTCCAGCCCTCGGTGCTGGCTGGTGGGAGTAGTTTCCGAAGGAAAGCATCGTACATGGCAGTGGCGGGAGACGAGACGCAGAGAGACTGAGGATAACTGGGGAGTTAGAGAACGGACGGAGGAATGGAAAAATGTGGTAAGAGCAAAGGATCCCAAAGCTGAGGACTGAGGAGAAATGCAGAGGGGGAAGAAATGCAGGGTGGGAGAAGCAACTTAATTTTGGGAGGGGGTATAGAAAAAGGAAATACTAATTCATATAGATCTCGTGAAAGAGGTTAATAAAGAAAATTTGACAGAATTTTGAGAGCCTATTTCAGGGAAGGGTTCTGGGGCACTTGCCAGCCCCAGGGTCCTGCCCACCCTCTGCCTTCCCCCTTCCCACCCTCCCCTGCCTGCACCGAGCTCTCTGTTTCTGCCACCGTCCCCTCGCTGTCACCAGCTCGCCATCAAAACACAAAGGTTTAAACAAAAACATGGGCTCGTCGGGCCTACGGGCTGATGGATTGCAAGCCGGGCATGTGACCGGTGGCTGCTGACTTTATCTGGCAGAGCTACTGGCCTGAATCTCCTCACACTTGTGTCTGTTCTGCGCCATTTCAAATCGCTTGGTTTTAGTAAAGTTGTACTTGATTTCCAGTAAGTTAAGGTGGGGATCTCAGGTCTGATAAGAGCAATATGGTCTTGTGTGGGTGGAGAAGTGTTTTGATCTGTGTTTTACCCTGGAGTGTTTGGCAAAGGGAAGGGTTCATCCCCAACCTAGCAACTCTACTTTGACGTACGTTTGTGTATCACAGTCCCTAACTCTGCTTGAAGAGGATGTGACTTAGGCTGAGGGGGGAGAGGAGTCTGTCTTATGCAGGGGGGCTTTTTAAGGGGAATAACATGTGAAGTGAAAGATCATAAACTCTGTACAAAATTACTATAGGTGTGGCTTACCTTGCAAAAGAGAGTTAATTTGCCTTGAGTGATGCTAGCCAAGCAATAACTAAAGCTTGATGTCACAGAAAATAATGTCATTATAAATGATTTAGAACAGCTCTTCCTCAAAAAGCATTATACAGTGACGGGATATCAATCTCCTTTCAGGATGTTTGTGATGAAAAAAAAAAAAATCTTCCTCTTACAGACGTATTTGGACTTGACTTTTCTAAAAATTTATGCTTGAGACTGTCTGTGTGCAAATTGAATGGGTGTTAGCTACTCCTCCCTCAACCCCATAGAGCTACACCCTGTGAGATGAGCTACCATCAGCTAATAGTTACTTCCCATGCTCAGAGTATGCGGGGAGAGGTGAGGCTCTTCTGGGAGGTGTTAAACCAGTGGAGTTTTTGTTTCTCTGCGCACTCTGCATTGGGTTTGTCTCTGAAGCATCCTTAGCCTCTCTGAATTTTTTTCAGACACAAAAAGAATCTCATTTGTTTGTAGTGGTCTTGTTGGCTCAACTTGCAAGTAGATATCTGAGAAATTTTAACTGTATGCTTGGGTTTTTTTCCTACAGTGAGAATGTAGAGAATGATATTTGGAGTTGGTGTGGAATTTACCACTGTTTTTAGCTCCTGGATATTAATGACCATGTTGCATGAGGTCATCATGAGTAAATTTTAAGTAATACCAAATCAATACCGTGCAGTGAGCATTCATATCATTTATGAAACTCCAGCTTTTATGTAGCTTCAAATAATAATAATAATAAGGTCAAGTTATTGATTTTGAAATTAGTATTAGTTTTGAGATTTTAGTAACAAATTCAATCCTACAGCAAAGAATTGCCTCAGATTAACTGCTTACCAAGTTGTTATTGGAAATCAATAATTTAAAACATAAATGCTTAGTGCATTTGGCAGTGGCAAATTTTTGAAAGTTTTCAATATATGTGGCAATTTATTTAAATTATAGTGTTTCTTTATTTGTCTTGTAACTGTATAAATAAGGTATTTTCTAAGTCTGCCTTGCCCTGAGAGCATTTCTCAATGGAGTGCTGGCTACATCACTGAATAACAATTTGCTATCTACAAATTTCAGGTCTGAAAAGACTTCAGAATAGTATGCTAAAGCTGAGGAAACATTTTTTTGATACAAAAAGAGGTCTAAATTGCTTTTCAGTGGCAAAGGGAAAAGAGTAAACCAGGGCTTCCTTCATTCATGAAAGAAGTGGCAAAATCACCTTTCAGCTCACCTCTGATTCACCATCCTTCTCTCTCTGAGTAACATGAGCCCACATCTGCCAGAGGAGGAATCAGACCATTAAACTGGAGGGGCTGTGAAATCAGTGTATTTTATTCTTTCCTTCCAAAGACGTTTCACTTCCTCAAGACAAGAAGATGTTAGTTGGGTCAGAGCAACCTTCCAGTGAGGGTGCTGCTTTGAGAGTCTGGTAGAGACTGTGGACCAGGGTCTCCTCTCTATGGATGTCCTGAGCTCTGCTCAGCAGCAATCTCACATCCACCTACAAGAGTTTCTATTGCTGTTACAATTTCTGTAATATATTTAAACCGACAGGCAAAATTGCTTTCTCGTCTTGTGATCAGGGATGCTTTCCTGAATAATGGAAGGTTTTGACTACAATTTAAGAAAAGCATTACATTATCCAAACTGCAACATCTTCAGTGATGGAAGCAGAGGTATTTAAAGTATTATTCTAGGAGATGGATAATGAGACACCAGATAGCTGTTTTGATTTTTGTTTCTCTTACTGTCTAACCTTTCAGTTTATTTTATTCACTTTTATTTTAATTCAAAGTGTATTAGATTGAAATTTATTTGGGGCTTGACTGGAAAATTTGTTCAGCAGAGAACAATGTCATTTTTGTCAAGAAAAAACATAATAAAACCACCTTCAACCTGAAGTGCATTTTTTTCTGAGTTCAGTTATAAATCTGTAGGTGTTACTGCCAAGAGGCATTCGGATAAACAGAAAGATGGGTGGTGGTGTTTCCGTCTCTGAAATTAAATTAGTCTTACTGGTAGTTCAGCTTCCATGCCTTTGGCTTGAGGAGTTTGTCTAGCAGGGCCTTTCTTCTTATGATGAAAAATAAGTTACATGAGGTAAGAAATTATGTCCTGTTCCCTAAGTACAGGAGTGAAACAGAATGACCAGGGAGCGATGTTTGCTACCTCTTATAATGAGAGGATTTACGAACATCAAATAAAACGAAGAAGCAGCAGGTTGAAACATCCATGAAGAGATCTTTATTTAACTGATAGCAAAGCTGTGGAATTCATTTACAGAGAACACTGCTGATGTTAAAAGTCTGCGTGGGTTTTGACAGCAGTTAAACAAATTTGTAGAAGGGTTATTAAATGGAAAAAAAAAAAAAGGTATCTCTGATTCAGTAAAGTTCAGAGTGGTCAGCAGCTAAAAATGTTTTCTGGGTCAATATTGTGTTAATGCTTGCCCTTTATCATCTGATAAAGGCCACTGTTGGAAAGAAACAGCAGGTTAGATGGACCCCTAGTCTGGATTACGGCTTCATACAGCTTTTTATCTTTCCTGTGAGCCACCACCTTACTCCACACGTTTTTAGCTCTGATCTTCCATACAGTGTGTTCACCCAGGCAATAGGAGAACAGGGTTTCCTTTAGGCAAGGGGTTTGATTTCTGGGTGAGCCGCTCAGCCTGCAGGAGGGATGTGGTCAGTGAGGTTGAACTGGGTGGCCCTGGTGCAAGCCTGGTTGATGGCTACCTTGCCTTGTTGCCTGGTTTTGTATTTCTGCAGCAATTCTGCTGCCAAAGGCCAAGGTCTTTGGTTTCAATCTATGGAAGAGGTTTTTGCACCGCAGGGTTGTGACTGTTCTGTTCGCTTTTCTATTTTTATTCCTGTTGGTAGCCATTAATGGGCCCCCTCTTGAAATCTATCACTGCATGGCAGGTTGTGCAAGAATTCAGGCTCATGCTAAATGAGCTCAACATTGCAGAGGTGCATTAATATGGCCCTTTACCTGTGTTAATAGGCTGTAAACATGAGGAAAATACTGATCCAGGAGGATTTCCCTGCTAGATCTACTCTGTCAGTGTCTGAGCTGGCTTGGATAGCTCTGTATAGGATTTCACTGTGCCAATTTGATGTAATGTGAGCAGTCTTTGGGGTCAGACTGGCTTGGATTCTAAATATTGGCTTGGTGGGTATTTTCAACCAAGAGGTGTGTATAAACAGTCCAAAACAAACAGACATCCTGTGATAAAGGCACACTGCCTAAAAGAATGAAAGGATCTATTCAGGATGGCAGAAAGGGTTAACTAGGAGAGCCCCAGCCTTGCCCCAGGAAGTTCTCAGAACTAGGCTAGAATGCAGAAACATATTTTAAACAACAGATGAACTGCTTTTTTAGCCAAGTTTGTGCCTGGAGTGAAGTCTTACAGCTGAGTTTAAGACCTTTAAGGAATAAAAAATAAAAAGGCAAAAAAGAAAAAGAAGCAAATGCTGATGTGTCCTCTATTGAAACTTTGTGAATAGGAACATATTCAAGCTTCTAAATATATTTTCTTCTAACTATCTAAAGGCTTCAGGGACTTTTCCTTTCCTAATTATATAGTGCAGTATGCTGTCTGTTTCTGACTTGCAACATCAAAAATAGAGATTAGTCATAAATGAAACATAGGGAGAGGGGTAAAGAGATGCTGCATGTGATAAGGAGCTGGCCCACTAGTATTTATACTGATATTGTGACCAATCACTTGTGTTTTAAATTCAGTTACTCTTATGCAGACCCTTTAATACATCGACATTTCGTTAAGATGGCGGTTGATTAAAAAATAATCCATGAGTAACTAAAGCAGTAGCAAAGAACAATGAATGTAAATGTCTTCTGACAGTTGCTGGGCTGCTTGTGTCTCAGGTCTCAGCAAGGTCATGTCATTAACAGGGTAGGGAAACACACAGTCGTTTCAGGCAATAACACATTCAGAAATTCAGAAGTATCCTCTGAAATTGGAATTATTCCCTGACAATTTGGGCTCCAGTCTCCATTCTGGAAGCAAAATAGAACTCAAAGTCCTCTGGTAGCTCACCTGTATGTCTTGCTGATGTCACCTGAAGCCCTCCTGGAAGTGATCTAAAATTTGTGACTGCATTTTTGCAGTAGGCATTTTTACCTTCTAAACAATCGCTGGACTTCTGTTGTACAGAGGAGGAATTTCCTTTGTGCTTTTTGCTTTCTCATGCAGCCTTCTGGAGGACAAGGACTAGGACTTTGAGCTAGTGGATCCTGGATGTGGGAATCAGAAAAGTGAACTGAGACTCTGCACAGATCTGGAGACAGTGATCTGGATCCTCCTGCACAGGCTTTTTCTGAAGCTCGTCTGCTTCTTTTGCATTCTGCCATTTAGGCAAGAATACTCTAGATATTGACTTTCACCTGGAAAGACAGGTGGCTCTTTTCTATGTCAAAAACACTGCAAAAAGTCAAGGAGTGAACAATGAACTGTGGGGTTAACTAACCCAATATTTCAGATCTCAAAGGCCTCATGCCATTGGCTGAAGGCTGGTGGTGTGCCGAAGGAGAGGCTGGATTTCCAGTATGTTGCAGTAAAATCTACACATAGACTTAAATCAAAAACATTTGTAAGAATTTTTCATTTCAGTCTCTGGGCTGAAAATCATTCCAGTTGCTGGTATGAATTGTGAGGAGGCAGAAGGACAGCACAAACCTTAAAGGAGGACACCTGGCTTTTCAGCAAGTCATGTGAGCTCAGCTGTTCTCCAGCCTTCTGGCTCCCAAGGACCAGCACACCAAAACTAGTTTCCCAGTGCTGTTGGAGGAAGCATCCATCTGGGTGTATTGACTTACAGGAAACCTGCTTACAAGCCTCCACTTTCCATTGTTGCACACACACAAACACACACAGAGCACAACCTTTGGGCATAGTGGAAGTGTTTGCCCTTCATCTCTCACTTCTGAAGACAGGTTACAAGGGTGACCGCAGGAAAGGGCAGTGACCTGCCTTTGCTGGTTAGCTGTTATTTATGTTGAAGGTGCCTGGAGGTGGCACTGAGGGTTAGTCCCTCTTTGAGATGAGCGAAGAAGGTGTAGACTCTCCTCTGGAGAGTTTATTTAGGCTGTAAATAGGAGACAAAGGAAGTGGGATGCAGGTGGGGTTTTAATCCTCTATTTGAAGATTATGAAAAAAAGAAGTGACCTGCTCAAGGTTGCTCAGGAAGATTTGGGGTGGCACCAGGCCAGCATAGGAAGAATTGGGGTGGCACTAGGCCAGAATTTTGAGGGAAAAGATTACCTTTTTTTCAATCTATTTCCTTGTAAGCGATTAATGCCACTTGCTAAAGTATGCAGAGGATTGAAGCATAATTTTTTTTTCTCAGCATTGTGTTTAGAGTCCTTATTTACTTTCCTTGGAACCAAAGACAGTTTTGTTCTTGCTAGAAGCATAGGTTAGATTCAATACCTCAAATATGCCTTTAACATGCCTTCGTTTTAAATACAGTTGGGTTACCGTTTTATTGTACCAATATTTGCACATATATTTAAGTCAAAATTACTCTTAGGATTTCACATTTTTATTAAGTTCAGCTCAAATTCTGCTGTATCTTTAATAAATTGTTATTCCTTTCCTTATTCCTTATTTTTCCTTATTCCGTTCCTCCGCCCCCCCAAAAAATCATAGCTTTTATCAAGTTTTATTTCTAGCTAGTAACCATTCTATGAGATCCTTGGAATTTCAGTACAAAGCATGTGAGTGTCAAATTTTGAGTTCAGATTGGCTGGCACCTTCATCAGGCATTTTCATAAGCACTAGATCCTATCTAATTCTGTGATTCTGTGACATAGTGAGAATTTTTCTTCTACTGCTAACTTTTGTCCTTTTATTTTTAAACTGGACATAGCAGTAGTTTTATAATATTTTGCAATGTCAAGAAAGGGCCTAAATTGGATCATGTGTCTAAGGATCATTATACCTAAGGAAACAGTATGCCCTATGGTACATACATATCATTGGTGTTGAGTTTTAGCTCTATATTCTGTAATTGGAAAGACAGATCTGAAGACTGCTGTTGTAAATTTGAGTTCCTTTATTCTGAATTCTTAGTTGCAATTTAAAAAAAAAATAATAATTAGTTCATCTTGGAAAGGAATTGTATGGGTCAGTACTATTAATTACATTTTTTACCCTGATATGATGTAAATTTTACTTGGTATGGGATACGAAGAGTGCGTATAGAATTAAAAAAGTAGGGGGGAGAGAGTCAGTCTTCCATAACTAATGGATTAGACTGATTCTCCTCAGGTCAGACAATGTATTTATATTATTATTTGTTGGTCTCCGAAAAAAAAGGATAGTAATCAGTCCTTTCAGCTTGTCTCCTATAATCTTGTGTTCCTGCTTAAAGTGCTATGTTCTTGTAATTCTGGAAGAAAGCAAGCATCAACCCTTTTATAGGGAAATTGGCTATAAAGGTTAGACAACCAGGAGTAAAGAAAGGAAGCGAAAGTTCAGTGCTTCTCTCTCTTACTTTTGTTGTCTACCTGATACCTCCATACTGATATATGGAGGTATAATATCTAGCTGATATATTCTTTAGCTTTGCGCTGATTCTCCCTTAATTGCAGTATTTTTACCTTGATTTCTAAGCTTTGAGTAAAGAATAAAGAAAGTTGATATCTTAAGCTTTTCTGAGAAGGCACTTGAAACAAAAAAAAACATTAGATTTGCTTAGAAATAACTATTAACACTGGCCATTCTGCAAGAGAAATCTTAGTAACTGTATTTGTGAGAATCAGGGCTGTCCCATTAATAGACTGACAACTAGTCTGGAGGTGACTGGATGATAAGTAAAACCTGTGGATTATTGCAGCTTTTAGTGTCGTGACATTGCCCTGTGAAGCACAGATAATTCCCTTGTTCTTGAGTCCATAGGTGGTTCCAACTAGTTCTTTTATGGACCTGGAAGTGGGTTAATGTGTCTTGGCAGGACCATTTGGTTTTCTGGGGCTCTTTGCTGCCATATTAGGCTGCTTTGGGTTTCTCTTTGGGGCACCATATTGCACAGAACAAGTGAACAGAATGATCATAACCACTTGTCGCCTACTATATTTCTACTAAGTGCCTAAGGATTGTACTTGTCTTGTTTAATTACAACTTGACTCACACAATTATCAGCTCTGCAAGGATATCTACACAGCTTCTTGAAAACAGTAAACATGAATTTTAGATGAAGGTGGTCAGATTTAGAACAAACTTGGAATAAGCCCTTAAAGGGGGCTTTAAGGGCTTATTGTCTATTGTTGCCCTTTCTCTATTGGTAAACCCCTGTGTCCCCAGCCTTCCCCCTTAACAGAAAAATCTCTGTCGTGCTTCTTGTATCAGTTGTAACTGTCTTGGCACAACTGAGTTCCTGGAGCATGTCCAGAGAAGGGCAAGGAAGCTGGTGAGGGGTTTGGAGCACAAGTCTTACAAGGAGCAGTTGAGGGAGCTGGCATTGTTCAGCCTGGAGAAAAGGAGGCTGAGGGGAGACCTTCTCGCTCTCTACAACTACCTGAAAGGAGAATGTAATGATGTGGGTATTGGTCTCTTCTCCCAAGTGAGAGGTGGCAGGACAAGAGGAAATGGCCTTAATTTGCACCAGGGAAAGTTTAGATTGGATGTTAGGAAAAATGTCTTCACTGTAAGGGTTATCAAACACTGGAATAGGCTACCCAGGGAAGTGGTAGAATCATCATCCCTGGAAGTATTTAAAATATGGGTAGACATAGTGCTGAGGGACATGGTTTAGGTGGTTTTGTCAGTGTTAGGTTGATGGTTGGATGATCTTAGAGGTCCCTTCCAAGCTAGACAATTCTATGTGTTCTATATCCAGGATCCTTCATATCTGAATTATACTACAAAAGTCTCATAGAATCTATCCATTTTGTTAAAGTATTTAGATGAGCCATTGTGCCATGGGAAGAGCTACCCAACTCATTTTAACTCGGCCATTATCTGCATGGGTGATTCCACAGACTTATATAAATTTAAGTCTATGCATAATGCTAAGTCCCCATTTGAGTATTTTGGCTGAAATAGAAATAGAATTCTCTCAAAAATTACTCAAAGACATATATGCTGTGCTAAACTGAGATATGGAGTCCCTTTTTTTCCAAGGAAACAACGAACATTGCTTTTAGGCTTACATTTTTTTAAATATGGTTAGGTGGTTAGGACACATTTTCATTCTTTCTTTTTTTTTCCCATATGGCACATGCATTCTCAATTTCTAATCACATGTTGCTTTTAAGTGAAATGAGTCAATTTCATCAAGAACTGTGTGAACCTGTAGCATCAGCAGATGCTGAGATTACATTGTTAAATCTTAGCAATTTAAGTTTTACGTCTTAAGAATAATTTGAAGAGTTTTTTATGTATAGATTTAGAGAAAATAGAGAAATTCTCTCTAGTTTCTTTATTGTTGCAAAAATCATTAGCTTAGAATACAACAACATGACTTAGAAGACAATTTTGTTTTCTGCTTTCTCTCTCATTAGAACTTTCTAAGAGTCATTAGAAATTTTTGAAATTTGTTGCAATCTTAAAAAATAACTGTATGAATAGGCCTTACTCAAAGAAGCATGTGGCATTAAGGTTTACAGGTAGAATGACAGCAATTTAAAAGTGCTGAGCCTGCTAAAGAAGTGTTTTAACATTAAAAAAAAATATACTGGTGTCTTGCGGAAACAAGGAAAGTCTTGGAACAATTTTCCTCATGCCTGGATTTTTTTTGGTGTTGAATTACTGTAGCTATCGGTGAAACTGTAAGAATCTCTTTTGTTGGACTTGTGTATCACTCCTGGATTATGAGGCACGTCTTCTCCTTGGCACAGGTCTGAAACTGTGCCTGAAACTAACTTCTACATACAATGCGTACCCACCTACAATCTTTAGCAAGATGTTGAGACAAATGGGGAAAGGAATCCATGAATCGACTGGAATAAACTTTTGCCATGTAGTTGTCACGTTAATATCTGAATGAACCTGGGAAAATCCATTGGAGTGTTGTTTGCAAGGGCAGAATAATTTTGCTTCTCAGTGATAAGACCATTATGTGAAAGAATTTTCTTAAATGGGATTTACTGACTTTTTTGCGATTGTTGTTGTTGTTATTATTATTATTATTATTATTATTATTATTATTATTATTTTAGCTTCATATTGTTGCAGCATCTATAGGTCACTAAAAGAGTAGATTTCTTACAGTGTAGGAATTGTAAAATTTAAACAGAACAGAAGGAAAAAGTATCCCAAGCCCACTGTCACAGACTTCTGTCTTTAGATTGTAACAGCTATGCCAAGTTTGGCCCTAAAAACTTTCTGCATAGATGTAAGGAATAAAATATGACATCATAGTCTGGGTGATTCTGGGCTTCACCTTCCTTATTTATTCTCTTCTCTGAAAATGTCGTATTTTTTAATTAATAACGATTTGTTCTTATCTCCCAAATGTTCTATGTTTCTAAATTTTAAAAAAGATTCTGGAGTTTCTAGATTAATAATAAAAAAAGAATCGTTTAGCCATTATGGTTAAGGTTAGAGTTATCCCACCAGCTTATGTCATTTGTTTCATTGTACCATGGGCCAGCTGGATTAGAGTTCTGAATAGTCTCAAAGAATATTTGTAGACCTCTGCAACTATTGTGTATCGTTGATCTAGTAGCAGGTCAACATGCCCTCCAAAAAATTGAGTTAAAGTCCACAGAACTCCCTACGCATATATGTGTGTACACACTTTTATGCATGTGCATGCATCTTCTTGAATATTGTATTTATTTTATTTATGAAAAATAAATACCTCATCTCTTTCTTTGTGAGGGAGAAAAGAGATCTACACGTTCGGAGGGGTATACCTGGGTGTCTCGCACTGGATGTGTTTGTCATAGACATAATTGTTTTCCTGCTACTTCTGCACTGACAATGTTTGTGTTTGTGCACAAACAAAATTCTTTGTATGAACGTATTTCTATCACTGGATCAGCTTTGCATTTTCTCACTCTTATATTCATCCTACACTAGCAGTGTTAATCTGTGTAGGCTTTATTAAAGGTACACTTACTATTTTAGAATAGGTAACTCTAAAACTCCATTTGTTTTGACACTGAGGTGAGATTTCTGTTGGAGTGCAAATGTCCTTTTCCAAAAGGTCGTGCTTTTTCAGTAAATGGAGATGTATGTATAACTGATTTTGGCAAGTTAATTCCATGCTGTTTATTAACTTTCTCCAGAAGTCATGTTTTTTCCCTTAACAGGAGCCATCACTAGAGCCTTTATGAAGGTTTTAGATAGATAGGGTTATCAATATTTATCAATCCAGGGCACAGAATATATGAAAACAAAATAAATGTAATCCTCCTCTGTAATGTTTTTATAATCTTTTCCCATCTTTTCATCTTCATAACCATCCAATGGTTAGGATCCTATAGTTTGTTCATTAATCATGATCTAGCCAATTCTATTTCAGATATGACAACAATAAGTCATAAATTTGACAAGAATCTGATATATAGTAATATTAATAGAAAGAATAGCAGCTTTGACATAATTACTATATTTCTGAGTGGGAAGCACTAGCAGGATGTGTTCATGATTTATTTAAAAGAATAAAGTGATTTATATTACAGCACATTAATTTGACAACCAATCCACACAATAAAGGCTTTGGAAAATTAATTTTTCTGGCATTGAAGGAAAGCAGCAAACCCAAGCATTCAATGAAAATGGGAAACTTTGCGATACAGTAGTTTTTATCAGAAGGGAAATACCAATTTTATGTCCTTTCCGTGTTCGACCAGTTGTCAGATAAAGGCTGCTATCAACAGTCCCCCTGTAAATGTTCTTCCAAAAGGCTTGTAACACGGAAAGTCTTTGGTTTCAAAGAGTTGTGATTTTTTTGTGTGTGTGTGTTTAAATAAAAACAGCAGCACAAGAACATTACAGAAATCCATCCTAAGTTGTCAGCATTCTGATAAACTTGTGGTAAAGCTTCGTTCTCCCTTCACGTGTTCAGACTCTTGCACAATACCCAGCTCAAGTGTTTTTTTGCTATAAAGAGTAGCGTTCGATAGTTGATTTTTATGTATAGAAACATAGCGGAAATGGGAATATTTTTAGCAACCCATATTTTTTCTTCACTGATTGTCCTTTCAGACATGCAGAACACATTCATTTACATATGCCTTTTTCTTCTGTACCCAAAATACTTAGAGGCATCTCATAATAAATGTACTTCATAAAAACAATAGAGTCTCAATTCATTTAGTTCTTTGGAATTTGCTCTTCTCAGTTACCCTCATTTGAGAAGAAAGGATGGCCTAGTAGTTAAGTCATTAGCCTGCTGCTTTAGAGATGGGTTTTAGTGCTCTCAAGGTGTAATTTCGTTTTCAACTTGGACTAATCTGTCAGATAAGGAGAATACTGGTCCATCTAACCAGAACATTTTGTGGGGGAATGTATTAGTTCATCCTCAGATAATGTAGTAAATGCCCAAAGTAAGAATATGAGGAACTTTTATTAGTATTCTATGAAAAATAGATGCTATTACCACACAGCAGATCTTGGAGCCTACAGTGAGAGGTGAAAACATAAAGAATGAAATTTACATAAATTATTTAGCATAAAACATTCTCTTTAAATTGTCTGCTTTTTGTAGGACAGCATTTTTACTTTGAAAACTTAGAATGGCGTGATGAAGAAGTATGAGAGATTCAAGGAGGGATTTGAGGAGTTACTCATCTCTCTGTATTAAACTAGAATCACAGAATCATAGAATTCTCTAGGTTGGAAAGGACCTTTCAGATCATCGAGTCCAACCATCAGCGTAACACTGACAAAACCCACCACACTTACTTGTCTTTTAAATACCTCCAGGGATGACAATTCCACCACTTCCCTGGGCAGCCTGTTCCAATCCTTGATAGCCCTTTCAGTGAAGACATTTTCACTAAGATCCAATCTAAACCTCCCCTGGCACAGCTTGAGGCCATTTCCTCTTGTCCTATTGTCTGTTACTTGGGAGAAGAGACTGAACCCCACACTCTACAACCTCCTTTCAGGTAGTTGTAGAGAGTGATAAGGTCTCTTCTTGGCCTTCTTCTCCAAGCTAAACAATCCCAGTTCCCTCAGCTCTTCCTTATGAGACCTGTTCTCCAGACCCCTCACCAGCTTCATTGTCCTTCTCTGGACATGCTCAGCACTTCAATGTTGTTCTTGTAGTGAGGGGCCCAAAACTGGTCACGCTACTCGAGGTGGGGAAATTAAATCAACTGATTTCCTTAAGAGCAACTGTAGTAGTAATAGCATACAGCATGAGTGTTGTAACTTACTTGTATTGTTTTAAAAAGTATTTTAATAAAGTCTGTAAAGACAAGGTGTTAATTACTCATTTGTATCACTCTATTGGATCCAACTCCAATTTATGAAGGAGGATGGTGGGTGTGGGTGAGTAGGTAGACTTTAGTTTGAATCAGGTATATCTTCTGGAGGGACTAAGTATTCTCTTTCTGTCTTATTGCTGATGGACCATATCGCATGAAGTCTGTCATCTGGCAGACCTCCCAGTGAAGTGTTCTTCATTGCACAGCACTACTGGCAAAACCCTGTTCGGTCCAAAATAACAGGTGAAGCATTTAGTATTTACGGTTCTTTGTTTTTCTTACAGGGTCAATGATTGCATCTTGCGAGTGAATGAGGTTGACGTGTCAGAAGTCTCACACAGCAAAGCCGTGGAGGCCCTAAAAGAGGCTGGCTCCATTGTACGATTGTATGTCCGTCGAAGGAGACCTATTCTGGAGACCGTGGTAGAGATCAAGTTGTTCAAAGGACCTAAAGGTAATATGAAAATGAAAAGACATCCATTTTAAACTTGATATTTAAACTCTCATGTAGCTCAAATGGTATCTGACTGTTGATATGTCAACTGGTTGACCTGTCAAATACTGAAATGCAGTTAATTTAGGCTGGTAGAACAAGAATTCATGGTTGCATGTCTCTTCCTGAAATATAAAGGTATTCAGGGAGTTGTGGTTTATTTCATTTGATGTTTAATGCAGAGAAGGCTCATTACCTCCTGAAGAAATGCAAGATGCAGAGATATTATGCTATACATTGGCAGCACATATGCTTCCTCTAAAGTTCCTGTACTGAGACCTTTGACTTTCATTTAAGGTACTTTTGAATATGGAGTTTCTGAATTCTGCCTTGGTTCAGAAGAGTTTATGATTATCCAACTTATCCTTTCTACTTTCATGTTTCTTCTACAGTTATCTTTGGAACAAGAGACAAGAATATTAACTTACTCAGATATGTAGGAGAATTTTATTTTATCCTTCCAACAAAGTTACATGGAAGTCTAGCATGAAACCTTCACTAGTCTATATGAGCTTTATCACTTCCAGCAGAACCTTCTGGTTACAGGAAAAAAAAACAAAAACAAAACAACCAAATTATATTCTAGAAACACTAGAACAAATTGCAAATATTATATTTTCACCTTTCCTTTTGCAAAAAAGTATTTATTTGCAGCAGTGTTATTTTTACTGAATTTTATTTCATTGTTTCTCCTGCCTGAAATTTCCCTCTGAATATTGTATTTTTTCCTAATTAATTTATTGGAAAATAAAATGGATATTTTCACAGTACACGCAAATAGAATGAACTGCAGTAGATTTTTTGGATCCATAATAGTTATTTCATAAGTCTTTAGAAAATGGTATATAGATGAAATGAAGAAATTTGCATGTCTCTCAACGTATGCCATGCACATAAGAATATTCTACCTGTTTTATCTACAGGGAATAGCCTGTAGCTTTTCCAGTAGTTAACCTTACATTTAATCTCTGTGAATGTTACAGTTTGCTTCTACATAGTTTTTATATCAGTAATTGAGTATATTTGTTTCTAATTCACATGGAATCGTTGAGATTATCCATTTATAGTAAGCAAAGTTAGTGCACTGTTTTCAATATTGCACTATGCCTCTTCCGTGTATTTCATGGTTATTTGACACAGCAGTGAATTCATCATCCTCTGCTCTTGGCAAATAGTAAGATATATTTAAACACTTTCTAAGGGTAAACCCCCAAAAGTCTGGATTCTTTTGGTCAATTACAATGCTAAATTGACTTTCTAATAGAAAAGCATCTCTAATGAGATTTCCTACGTGTATAAATTCAGAATATTCGTGCAGGCAGCAGTGTTTTTAAAGCTTTGGAATTAAACTAAGTGCATGATATGATAGTCATTTTGAGTAACCTAAGGCTAAAGAAACTAAAATTAACATATCCTTTCAGGTTGTGATGAAACAGTAAAAATTATTCACCATGACCAAATTTTTGCTGCATTGTGGAAACAGACAAGAGAGACAATCATTATCTAATAATGTTTTTACATCGTGCTTGTTTTTGATTGTATGCCTGAAACTATTTATTTTTACATTTATTTTCATAAAAGAGAGTGTGCCTTTTATGACATGCTAAAGAAGCTTTATTGCTTAGTGCTACAAACATCAATTTTGTAGCTATACTCTTATATGAAGTTTCCTACAGATATGCATTATAAATACGAAAATGTATTGTTAAGCTAAGTATCTTCTTTAAATTTTCATTTCAATATTATAGAAATGAGTTAACTGGGAAACTTGGATAAAAAAAAATGTTGGTGGGCTAGTTCTTTGCAAAAGCTGGGTTTTTCGTCTTTACAATATAATGCATACAATTACATACAATACCCTTTTATGCTGTTCTATTCTGTTCTAGTCTTTTTTCCACAAATGAAAAAAGCATTAATTCCTAGATGAATGAAGTAAATACCTCATAGGCTGGTTGGAAATCGTATCAGTACTAATTATGATATCTGTAGAAGTTTTCCTGTGATTTTTTTTTTTAAATCTTCCATGAAAAATAATCTATCTGTTGAGAGATACCCAACTCATGGCAGAAGTTAAGAATAAAGCCTGTCAATCTTGACTGTAGGTTTCAGTGCTAGTCACTCATGTGATGCTTATCTACTCATCTTTCAGGTGATTTATCTGTGAACTGGTCTTTCACACCAATATTACACAGTGCAAGAACAACTTAGTATTTATATACACGGTGTTTCTTACTTCTCAGAGTGAAATTGGGAAGGTTTAATGTCCAGAGCAGGACCTGAAAATCAGCATGTTAGTTCCCACATCATTCTTTCCTTCCTAGTCACAAAGTGAATAAAGAAAGGGGAATCTTGTTCTCAGACAAGAAGACTGTTCTGTACGAAACTTGGAGTAGCAAATATCTTTCTGGTTGCTTCTTTCCCTGTCTGTCAGGATATCGCTAAACGTACAGTTTATTATTACAGTTATTACAGTTCATTCCTTGCTGTGATGAGGATTTACCACATGAAAGCAAGTCTTGGCTTCTATAATACCATGTAAACTCAGAGATCGCTGGTTTGCCTGTGTATGTGTAGTAGATCATATCTTTCTGCACTTGAAAGCGATAAGGAAGGAAATTTGCAAGGCTTTTTATAGAATATTCTTTTAATTTCATCTCAGGTATTCAAGACAAGGACTTTTATAAACTATGAGTCTATAAAAGTCAGATTTTTTTTTTTGCAAGTGGATGCTAATTTTCCTAGGTAGCAAACACCATATAAAATCCATAGGTTAATTTCACAAATTTGTTTTGAACATTAGAAGTTAAAAGTGCTATAGCATTGCCTAGCAATGGCTTTGCGCTTATGGCAGAGAAAAGGTCATAGTAATTGCTGTAGTGGTCCCTTTCGAATGCAGATTCCCTTTGCAAAAGCATCATGTGTGCTGAAAATATAACTCTTTACCTTGACTTTTTGGGAAAAGAAGTAGACAAAGACAAAAATGAGTTGTGTAATAGAAAATCGGGGTTTCAAACAAAACTGCAGCTGTGTGGATATTTAAAGCTGCGCATTCAACAGTTTGCCACACCTGATTGATAATATTGGCTGATGTCTATAGTCTGTGTCTTGAAGGTTATTGCTAACCATGATCATTCCAGGATCTGCCTCTCTTTCAGGAGACTGTCTTTTGTATGCCACTCCAGCTAGATGTACTATTTTAGTGAGTCACTGCTGGGCTTTGCGTGGCTTTTAGTAGTAAACAGTAGGTGTTTTATTTCCGTCACTCTCAGGACACTGCAGGTTTTAGCAGCCAGAGACCTTGCAGTAGCTGAGAGCTGTAAGAGAGGAAGGATATACAATGGAGCTTTCTTATTGAAAATCAATAGGATTTAGATGCTACTGAAAATCCTGTCCTTAAGTAATATGCTTTTCTTGCTCTGTATTGAAACATAACAAGACTAACAGTAATGAGAATGGATTGTGTACACTGCAGTGTTTGTTCCCCAGGAACAAACATGCAGACATTCAAAACAAAGCAAATTAATGGTGGTATTTGGCTTTGTAATATAACTTGTGTATTAGCTCCCTATAAGACCCTGCAAAGAGCTGCGTATGCGCCGTGAATTACAAGCTTCAGTCACTATGCAGAGATTAGTGTTCAAGCCTGTTCAATTGCATTTGACTGGGGGATTTTAAACCAAAAGAATTCCACTGGTCTCTGGGATTTTCACCCTATCACACTGCAGATCTATTTTTTAGAAGTATAGAGTATAAAGTAGTATAGAATATAACGTAGTATGCTTGATGTAAGATTAGTTATAGAAATTAAACTTGATTTTTTAAAATTTCATTTCCAAAAGAAACAGCCAGAAAAAATGGATTTCTGCCATTGTAGGAAATTTCTGGCAGTCAGCAACTCAGTTAAAGAAACAGAGGTTGTGTAATATTTTACTTAACTGATAATTTAAGCTCTGATATTACCAGAAGAAAAAAAATTACTGCAGAAAATAATGATTCCAGTAAGTGTTGGATCACATAATAAACTTCTGACCTCAATTCTCTAGGAAACGTGACATCTTAAAAGACGTCACAACTGCAGAAATTAAACTTGGGGTGTGTAAAGCAGAACAGCTGTGTACCAGGAAACTTGAGAGGAGAAATGGCAGACTTAAAAGCACCTAAAAAAGGGACAATAGAAAGGAGAACTGATTCTGCCACCTGCATATTCTTGTAGCTTGTGTATAAGATCACGAAGAAACAGGATCAATTTCCCACACCCTTTATGACAATTTAATAGTAACTCTCCTTACAGTGTTTGAACCACATTGGAATCTTGCAGTAATGGCTAGAGCTGCCCTGTTATTCGCTGTATTTTAGACAAAGGCTCTGGACACATCAGCAGCTGCATCTCTCTTTGTTGTCTGTAACTATGCGTTTTTCTCATTCCTGGTGAATTCAGCCAATGATACATTTTGATCAGGTTCGCTTCACCCACCTTCGGGCACCCAACAGAAGATATCTGGGGACATGTACGCCTGTACTCTCTCCTGCTCTCAGAATTAGGGCCATATCAGGATTTTTCATTTAAATCCATTTGGAGTGTTATTGTGTTTTGGGGCTGTAAACTAGAAATTAATGCATCTGTTAAGCACTGTTCAGCCCAATTCTATCTCTCTGTATGGCAATCCTCCTTATCTAAATTGTCTTAATCAGCAAAGAGTAAGGTCCTAAACTGGGCATCTCAGTACAATACTCAAAAATAAGTTGTGATGAATACAAAGGGCATAATACGCATTTATTCTTTGAATTATTTATATCCATCTAAATGTTAGATGAAGTCATTGGGCATAACCAGTTCCAGAGTTTCCATTTCATTGTTTTCTGTGCTGGCCTGAAGCGACTGTGCAGCACGTGGTAGATTTCCTTTTCACATAACTATTTGTTTTATTCTTGATGACACTGAATAAAGTCACTGTGTAGTAATGGAGCTTTCTTACTATACTAAGAAAAGAATCATTATGTTTTAAACAGCAAATTTTTTAACTCATTGATTTGTTATGGAAGTTTCTTGAGAAGATGCAGAGATTTTCATCATCAATATAAGGTATGGTTTCACTGTAGATTTACTTTGAATTGCTACTGAAATGTTCTGTACTCTATTACTGTCTGAAGTTTCATAGAGGTTCATAATTCTGTTTCATAGAAGTTGACATATTTTAGTTCAAAGTGATAGCTTTACAGGAAAAATCTTCTGTTGGATAGATAGCATCCCAGCTTGCAGTGACAACTGAAATAGTAAAAAAAAAAGTGCAGGGGAATTATGTTTATTTTAAAATGTCTGCTAAAAAATTCAGAACAGCAGAATAGAGGGTTTTAAATTTTTATAAGTGCTGTTCCCAGTAAGGAAAGGAGAAATCTTATAATTTTTATCCACTAAAGCAAAGTCAGAGGTTATCTTTTTATCTCAGGTAATAGCTACAACACTTAAAATGAAAGAGGTAGCTTTGGAAACAGAGAACCCCAATTATTTGAGAGCTTTCAGTGCACAGAGAGCAATCAGTTTGAGAACTGATTGCAAATGCTTGCTTCAGACTGTTGACGATACATATTTTTTTAATTAATATAAGTATCCCTTCTACTATAAACACAGCCTATTTTCTCTAATTTAAATGACACTAAATACTGCATAAGAAACTAGCACTTGGGGAGAGGGGTTTTTGTGACAAGTTAGTTTGTTAATTTATGATCACTTGAAACGTTTCATTTTATTTCATGCTAAGAAATGTTTTTATAGTTCCAAAATGTTTTCAACAAAATTTGGTTTTTTACAGTTTGAACAGAAACTTAAACCTTTTCTTATGGTCTTTTAAGAATTTCAGTATTATGATCTCTTCAGCTGTGAATTTACTTTTGTTTGTCAGTGTTCTTCTGTACTGTGAGCTTTTTTGTGAATCCTCATCTAAACCAGAGCAAAGTGGGGCAACTTAAAAAAGAGACCTGTAGAAAAATGAGGAAGCGGGAAAATCTTTCCCAAACCTAGATTTAACAAACTATTTAGGCTCTCAACTCTAATTAAAGTGTTTCACTTCATATTACTGTAACACACTGTCACTTACTACAGGTATAAATAGAAAACCACCACAACTGACACTAAAATACCATTTTTTGGTTAAATGTCTTTGCTTGAAGGGACTCGCATTTCATCCAATTAGCAGAAAGTGCTCTGTCAGGCACTAATACATAATTTTCCAATTTTAAGATAGAGATTCAAAACCATCGTTTATAAGTTAACATCACTAAAAGGCATGACTTCCCTGCAGGCCAGGATTGTCTACTGTAAGAATATGTGAGTATCTGTGTAGTTTATCGCATGAAAATTGTATTCTCTTGAAACACATAAAATTAGAAAGCTCTGTGATAGTGCTATAAAAGCCTTTGCTGTCAAAAACATTTTGACATATTAGTGTTGCCAATGTCTGATGGAGAAAAAGTGGGAGTTTATATCTGCGTTTTCATATTTCACAGACTGAGGATTTTGTTCTTTAATTTAAATGATAATATCTGAGTACAGCTGCTATTATCATATTTGGCTTTATGGCACAAGTAAAATGTTATATGTATAATCTGCTTTTGGTCACTACAGAATTGTAGCCTCATTTGTATAAATTACCACATAGGAAATATTTCTTTAAAGCTATTCATTCTGTGGAATGGTTCACGGGATCACAGAATTGTCAGTGTTGGAAGGGACCTCTAGAGATCATCTAGTCCAACTCCCCTGCTAAAGCAGGGTTGCCCAGAGCACATCACTCAGGAATGCATCCAGGCGGGTCTTGAAGTTTTCCAGAGAAGGGGACTCCACAACCTCCCATGGTAGAAGTGGTGCTTATTTATTGTAATCTCACATAATAATAGATATTGTTATTAGAGTGGTACTTCAGCTCTAGTATTTCAGGTTTTAGCTGAAAAGTAAGTCAATCTGTCGTGTTTTTTGTTACAATTGCAGTTAAATGGCAGGAGATGTTGGTATCAATTTGTTGTCATATCAGACCAAATCCAACCATCTTTGGATCTAAGTAGTCAATTTTCTAGATCAAAAAGGATAATTTCAAATAGAATTCAAAAGCCACCCATCTCATTGGTGTCTCACCTAAAACTAAAGCTACTCTGATATCACTTCTTTAAAGTCTTATATTTTCATTATAATTCCGACTTCCCTCTTTTGCATTTCACTGTCATTTTCCATTGGTAGTAAAGGAATAAACAAAATGACTTGGAAGATGGTGAAGCAATTTTATATACGTATATTTTGTTTGTTTTATTTTTCCCTCAAAACCGTTTAGTTCTTAAGAACTCTCCAAGCAGTTCTAAGAGTCCTGGGTTAGTATGCAAAATGAAGATCTAATCTCATAGTAGATTGAAAGTATCAGTATTTCAGAAATCATTCACAAAGAGTAAGTTTTCTACTGAAATGAACAGTACTTTCTGCAACTCCATCACGCTAACTATTTCTGAAGTGGTGCAGTAGCAATTTCAAAGTGCAGTGCTGTATTTTAATAGCCAATTGAGATGGCTATAAAAATCCAGCACTGCACATTAAGATCATTACTAAATTGCTTCAGCAATACTTACTGATGAGGCAGCTTCAGCAGAACGCGATTCATCTTAATGAACTGCGGCTGCAATCGAGCGAAAGCAGCAGCACAGGGAAGGAAAGATGTGCAGGTAGGCTTGAATGCCAAAAAGCTTAACATTTTGTTTCCCAAAAAATCGGCTTTGCCGGCTTCTTTTTGTCTTCAGTGGAGAAAGCAGGTGAATCTGTCACCTTTTTTGTTACAATTGCAGTTAAATGGCGGAAGATGGTGGTATGAAATTGTTGTCACGTCAGACCAAATTCAGCCATTTTTGGAGCTAAGTAGACCATTGACATTTCAATTGACAAAATCTTCTATGCTTGTCCTTTCTGGTTTTGGTAGGAATTTTGCATTATTATCCAGTTGCCTGGGTAGTTTAGTCAGCTCTGACAAGAGACAGCAAGTGGGATGTTGTACCAGTGTGACCTTGGTTTTTATCATTCTCTGTCATAAGATGTCAGTCCTTTTGCTGTGGTCAAAGTTAATTCTGTGGCTTTTGCTGAGAATCAAGAGCAGTTAACATGATTTACTAGATTCTGCCTGATACTGTTCTTGTCACCTTGGCAGGTTTAACTCTGTAACCTCACACGGGAAATTTGAGGGGAGGAAGATGTTACATTTTATTTTCTTTGTCACTTCCTTTACTCATTAATTGTCTGTGCTCAGCTGCTGCGTAAGTAGGGGATACATCTACAGGCTTGGCCCATAAGGCTTACTTCTTACTGGGTGAGAATAAAGCAGACCATTTTAAGAATTCTGTGTTTGATTTATCCCATCCTTGTGGAAATGCTTCAAAGGAAGTGGCTTACTAAATGGATTTCCCAGCTCCATACTGATCTCTGGGGCACTGCTGAAAAGTTTCTTGCAACATGCTTTGTCTCAGGCTTGTATGGAAAACTGTGGTGTCTGCGCTTTGGGATGCTATTTAACACTGCTGCCTTTTGCTCTGTGTCACTTTTAAAAATCCCAAGGACTTGTCTCCACCACTAAGTGCTTTTATTTTTTTCTACTTTTTGTTTGTCCGTGACAAGTGTTACACAAATTCCCAGTGAATCTTGGCCAACTTCTTTCCCAATTCCCCTACTGTAATTACAGCAGGCCTCATAATATTGTAATTATAGCATGCCTTTGCACTCCTTTTTTCCTTTAGATTCTAAATTTCTGGGTCAGGGAAGAGTTTCATCATTTCCCTCCACATTGTGGAGTGCTGTATAAGAGTTAAAAGGAGTTACAGAAGTTCCCTTTCATTATGTTTCCCATTGCTGTTTTCATCAGGCCAACACAAGAAAGGGAAGAGACAGCAGACAGGCAGCGGAGTGTTAATTGGCTCATCAGTGTTTCCAGATACACAATAAATCAAAAGATGAGGAAGGAGAATGGCGTCATTTGCTAAACTACTGGGCTGGGTGTGGAAAGAAGTCCTTCTGTGGGCAGGAGGCCAATATCTCTTTTCTGTTTTCTTAGTGGAGTGAGAATTGTCTAGGGAGTGGCAGTTTTCTTTGCCTTTTTTCACTACCTATGTGTTCTTTGGTTTAAATTACTCAGGTTAGTTTTAGAGAATGATCATGCTTGATCTTTCACCACTTTAATAAATAAACAATTATATGACAGCAGCTGCTGTGAGCCTGATGTGACATCCTGATGCAACAGAAGATATATTAAGGCTTTAGTGTCCTATGTGGAATACGCTCACTGACATGACATCTGTCACTTGCAACTAAGACTGAAAATCCTTATATTTACTTCTTTGCAGAGCTTCATAAAGCCAAATGTGCAAATTAACCAGGTGAAATTACTGAGCAGTGATTTCATCCTTTATTGTTCAGTTAATTATCTATGTAGCAAGTTCTGTCTTTTTGATAGTTTTTTAGATGTCCAAATCTTTCTTAAGAAATCTGCTGTCTGGAAGACAACATGCATCAGCAAAATATTGTAGTATCGTGAAAGCACCTTTAAAAAAATAAATTGTATTTAATTATTTTTTTATAGCTTGGGAACCTATAGCTATTCATTTTTCTTATGTTCTTGTCTCTTTTTTGGTTTTTTTTTCTGTAAACCTAAGCACACACAGGCAGCATTTTAAGTCTTCTGAGAAAGGCATTAGAGATTCTGATCGTGGTGGAGTGACAAAGCTGGGTGAAGCTTAAAGATTCAAGTGATATGGTAAAAAAAATATCATTCTGAAGCCTATTTAAAAAAAAAATTCTGGATTTTCAATATTATTTGGTTTCCACTAGTTGAAAAAAGGAAGAAGTTGCATTAAAGCGTCTCTGAACATCTGAAGGGAATAGCTGCCTTAGTCAGAAGCAAGACACCAAATTGATTAATTGCAAATAGTTATTCATCTGACTATTTCCAATACTATATTCTAGTCCTTTCTGCAGGTCTGTTATCCTCATTCTGCTTTTAGTATGTTAAAGTTTGACTAAAATTGCAGTTAGCCTTAATGAAAACAAATAAGAGAATGCAACTTGGGTTCTTTTTAGATTGCTTAGCTCAAATGTGATGGCCAGATCTCAGCATTTGGCAAAAAAGAAATTTCCCTATAGTATTGTAGCTCTAATTTAATATTTGTTATTTTAGATAATTTGTACAAAAGCTTTGGAAAACTACTTTTTCTTCATCAGTTAGGGCGGGGTTTTTATGTTGTTGTTTCTTTAAATATTATATTCGTCTTCCTATGAATGGCAGCCTTTCTTGTAGAGTTTAGATGGAAGAAGATCATTTGCCATTTGCCATGAAACAGTCTGTGCAGATGACCATGCTTTCCAATTGTGCCATCTTAAGATATGAGACTAAGAAGTCCAGGGTCTGGGACGCCAGTGCACACACAAACATTCTGGTACCTCATGTGATGTGGACAAAGGGCAGCTGATTTTGACATGTAGCAGAGGTTCCACATTGCGGATGCAGTGAGATCAGTGAGATCAAGATTCTTGCAGAAGCAAAGTATAGTCTTGTTTTGCCAAAGACTTGTGCTCCCTGACAGACAGACAACAGTTCTTCAACACTTCTGTCGAGTGAGCAGGAAAGCCATGTGATTTGTGAGACAGCTTCACTTCTTTTTCTTTGATTGCAGAGGCTCATTTCAGATTTTTACATTCAGAAATTCTGCCACTTGGGACAATGGCAAGGGAATAAGTTTTTCCTCAACATGAAGCATTTGGTGTGCTCAGTCAATGAAAAAAATTCCTGTGACATCTTCCAGGGTACATTTTGGCGGACTTTATATAAGAAAGGCAAAGAGAAAGCTTAATGCTTATGTCTTTAGTACCTCATTTTGCCTGAGACAAAGACAACTCTGAAAGCTTAAAAAAGGAAATCATGTCTGTGGAGAGAACATTCTGTGAAACCAGAAACAGTAGGTAATATATCCAAAGTATTCCGAGAGCACAAAGCCCTGTGTTCATCACCTGGGATGAATCTTCTGAATCTTGAGTAGTGATTTATACAAACAAATAAGTAGCCTTCTCTTGGATGCTTTAGAAATAATTTTGTCCAGTCATTGTCTTTGATAGGAAGAAACAGTTGCAAAACAAGATTTTAGATCTGAATGAAATGTGAAAAAGGATACAATGATATAAAAAGTCTTTGGGATATGATAAAAGATATGTTACATAAGCTAAAAGAACAATATCCTCAAGGCATGCTTGGCCTTTTTATTTTGGAAAGAGATATTTGCATATAAGGACATAATAGGGTTTTTTTCCCTAAACTGTGTTCTGGGTTTTTTGTTTGTTTTGTTTCTTATGCAAAACAATGTGTTGGTTGTTTATGAAATTAACAGACAGACAAACTATCCAATCCAACAAACAGAGAGACCTGAAATAAGGACATATAAAGTTCCAGCAAATAATTTAGTGTCATTTTTAACGAAGTCACCTTTACATTTCATATATGGTAATTGAAAAATAAACTCAGAGGCATAAGCAGAAAACTCATCTTCACTGGAGTGAACAAGAGGAGCCAAGGGACTATAAAGCCATCAGTTTGCTTTCAGAACCCCAGAAAAAATACTGGAACAAGTAGAATATCTGTTTATAAGCATACAGAAAACGTTTGAAGATTAATGGCTTCCAGAGGATGCCACACTTGTCTTCTGCAACTTTTTTTCACCTTTTTCGCAGACAACACCATGTGCTGGGAGGGCTTAACACTGAAAGTGTTCTGAAAAAAACAAAGGTGTAATTCAGCAGGGACAAATGCAAGGTGCTTTCAGCTGAAATAATTAAATAATCTACTAAATAGTGCTTAACAGAAAAATGTACGGAAAAGAATCCCATAGAAGAGTACCTAGAACTTTTTTAGCTGTAGCATCTTTTTTACACATCATGCTGTGATGAAACATTCAAATACAATATTGGGATTTATAAATTGAGGTATGGGTTATAAGACGTATGAGCATTCTTTTCATCCTTCACAGGTAAAGCTTTGAGCTTTTCATTTCAAGAAGGGTTTTGGCCAGTAGGAGGGACTCCAGGGGAAAGCAGTAAAAATGATCAGAGATTTAGAAAGCCTGTCCTACAAGGAAAGAATGAGTGATCTGAAGTCATTTATTTGAAATACCAAAGACTTAGAGAAGGGGATTATTGGCACCTGATAACAATCTTCTTGCCTTGCAGCCTGTCTTTGAAGAGTGAGTTTGCTCTGTGTGTGCCCTAGGGAGGGTGTGGAACAAAATTTAATAGACAAAATATGATTAAAAAGATTTGGACTGGATTTAGGACAAGTGAAGTTTGTGATGTGATAGATTACCAGGCAGGTCACCAGGTCTGTAGCATGGGAAATATCCAAGTGTGACAGGCAGCCATTTGTTAGCCATGATGCAACTATAGTCAGTTCTCCCTCAGGTCGTGAAAACAGAGTAAATGATCCATTGAGTTACTTCCAGCCCCAGATTCAGTGATCATAACAAAATTTTCTCATTTCACTGCAGAAGACAAACAGTCGGCATAGGGCTATTTAAATCCTGCACCTGCAAACATAAAGAAGACACATTTCATTTGCTTGTCCTCAAAAGAAATTTAGTATTTTTTTATTTCCATTTTTTTGTTTGTTTTAGTTGGGGCTAGGAGAGATAAAATATTTTTTGAAAAGAAACTTCTCGGCATGTGAAAATATTAATGAATACTAGAACAGAAGAGCTGCAGTCTCCATCTTCATTTATTTATTCACATCCAGCTAGGATTTCTCTGGCTTTCCAACTTTTCTGTTGCTCAAGCCAGGTTCGTGCTCTTTAGGAACAGTTTGGTCAGATGGGTGACTGGTTCTTCACCAAAGACTGTTGTCAGAGCATGTCTCAGTATTTGGAAGCTGGTCAAGACTCCTTTGCTTTGGACTGCGAAGTCCACTCTACTCAGAGCTGGATTTCTTTACACCTAAAATCAGTCTTGTAGACTTTGGGTTCTACATTTGTGGGTCTCACTGGGATGAATCTTTTCATCCAAATAGCTGCCTAAAATTTCCAAGGGATGACCCAGGAGTGGCCTGGGAATAAATCAACATGTTAGTGCATTTATTCTTTCCCCCAGAGTTTCATTTTTTCATTAGGAATGTGGTGTACCTCATTCCCAGAGATTGAGACCTACACCCTACCTCTGGCATTGCAGGGAAGTTCAGGGATTGTTATTAATTGAAATAGCTGATGGAAAGGTCATATTAATACCCCTCCTAGATAGAACCCCTAAAGGGACTGGTAGCAGGATCTTGTTTTATACTGTTTCTCATGAGGAGCCTTGATGAAAAATATCAAGGAAACCTTTACTCAGAGAAAATCTGTTGTGTAACCCAACCTGAAACAAACATATTTAAGTGTTATAGTCTGAGTCTCAAGACTCTCAAGCACAAACTCTTAGAAAATCTTTCATGATGATCTGGAACCAGTCTGAAAAAGTCTGTATTTGTGAATGTAGACTTGAATTATGGGTTCATTTTATCTTTCTAGTTACATAGTAGAGTATACAATACCCTTACAATTATTTAGCATGATTTCTGGGAAGTCATGGGTGTCTTATTGTACTCATTTTACTCTGTGAAAGTGTAGGGTACTTCTCACTGCCAAATAAAACATTTTTTTGCACTTTGCTTCTTAGAGTATTGCAAGAAAGCATCATCAGTAAACTGAACTAAGGGACCAAAATACAGTTTCAGGGAGACAGAAAGAGTCAAAGCAAAGTGCAGTGACTCATGAATCCATTTTCAGGGCATCTTCACCATATTTCTTCAGTTCAATAAGCAACATCTCTTTTTGTTCTCTGCATCATCTGTATACTTGCAAACTTTTAACATCGGTGCTCTGTAAATCGCCTTACATAAAAATACAAAATTACTTGTAAATTTGTGTCTTGATTTCTCTCTCTATTTTTTAAGAAGGAAGTAACTGAATGGATGACAGCTTATTTATGGGTTGATTGCAAATAGATAAGAGACTAAAAGATGAACTTTGAATTCATTTTGTATTTTCAAGCTTCAACATAATTGTCAGAGAGCTTTTAAAGAAAGTATTTCTGTTCAGCTTTGCAACAGTGATAAGATAAATGCTAAATTTCCCTCATCAGATGGAGGACGAACAAAAGAAACTGATGAATCTCTCCTTGACATTTATGGTTGTTAAACAGATCCCAAACTGACAGGCTGCTCCCTCTGTCTCCATTTTATTTGTGATAAATTATTAAATATTTGTCTAGAAGAGCTATCCAACCTAGAAAGCCCAGTTGTACTCAATTAAGGATATATCACCTAATGTTATACAAAGTAAATAGCATTTTTTCATGAATTAGAATAGTTTTCTCCTGTGTCAAGTCTGTAGGTTTCAAGAATGAATCTTGATCCAAAAAAAAAAATGGCAGGAAAGCACAGCTTTACATAGTACCATGACTTTGAAAAATTAACAACTCATCAAAAAGTAATAACTACTTTTAAACGGATCTCTGTATGCACATCTAAAGCACCAAATGCTTTTCATTTACATTATTATGGGAAGGAAATAACTTGTGCTGCTGTCAGTAATTATAGTAATTTTTGCAGAAAATTATGTAGGTATTATTTGTTAATGACAGATAAACTGTAATCGACTGTCAGCAAAAATTTGGTTCCTATGCCTGAAACTACTGGTCTATGTTGTGCATAGAAAGTGAACCATATTTCAGCATTTGAACCTGAGTTAATATATAATGTAAAAGCAACAACAGATTCTTTGATTCTTCCCAGTGCAGTCACTCTGGATTCCTGTAAACGCCTGCTTGTCTGTCCAAAAGTTAGGTGTCTGACATCCGCCAGGAATTAAATGGGGTCAGGTGAAATGTAAGAGCATGAGCATGAAAGTGGGTGAAAAGTGAAAAAATCTTCACAATTTTGTCTGACTAGTCTGGTGAGGAGAGGAGTCAGTCAGGGAAAGTGGAATTCTCTTAGTTTTACACCAGTGACATCAAGCTCTGCCAGGATGATTCCATTTCCAGATACTTCTCAAAGTGAAAACCTTAAAGAGTTGACTATTGGTTACATATTAAGGGAAAATGGTATTTTTACCAGGAGATGCAGTTAAAATAAATACAGCTACAAGAGCATATTTGCAGTAGTGAGGCTAATTGCCTTAAAAATTTGTCTTATGAGAAAAAAAGGACAGTAGAGATAGCTTGGTTTCCCACCACTTTCAACCCTTGTGCATAACTTCTCTTTAAATTAAACATTCTCACGAGGCTGCCAAAGATGGTTAAAGCCAACTTTCTCAAGCCCAGCACTTATCTTGAAAGGGTGAGTTAAATATTTAATATTTCATTCTCTCATCAGGAAAGGTTCATAGTACTACCAGAGCAAAAATTCAAATAATATTGAATGTGCATCATTATTATGCTGTCTTCTTCTGCTATAGCAATATCAGATTTGACTTAGCTCTCAGGGGCATTACAAACCTATGATTGCTGACTTCGCATTCTTTCTCTTAAGCTCAGGAGAGCACTTTTGTTGTTGCCTTTCTTCCCAGCAGGACTCATGCTCTAAAGGCATATTTTTTCAGGTGCATTGCTAACCTAAGTAGCCATTTCTGTCCTACTCGCTCCAGCTACTTGCTCTTGTCCATGCATCTTCTTGGCCACACCACCCAAGTTGAGTTTGTTGAGCAGCAGTGATAACATTGCACTGCTCTCCATAGGAGCCAATTCCATAATAAAGTGCCTTGTATAAAACTGTGCTGCCAACAAAGGGGACGCATGGACCCGACACCTTCCTCAGATGGTGGCCCTTACTGCTGCCATCTCTGTAGATGCTGGCAAATATGCACCTAGACTGCGATTCAGACTAATTTGTTTTGATTTTCATGCTATTTTCAGCTTGCCAATCCATTTGACTACAAAATTGTCATGGTTAATAAAAGGCAAGGAGTGGAAAAGTATGGCCAAAGGCATGGAGGAAAGCAGAGTTTTATTTTCTGGCAGTAGTGAGACTTTAGACCAGCATATGACAATCTTAAAAATGCATCCTACAACCTCCCACCTGGTTTTTTGCTGCTAATTAAGACATATGGGTGCTTAGATTCATGGAATTATGGAATGGTTTGGGTTGGAAGGGACCTTTAAGGATCATCTAGTACAACTGTTCTGTAAGGGGAAGGGACATCTTCCACTAGATTAAGTTGCTCAAAGCCCTGTCCAACCGGACCTTGAACACTTCCAGGGAAGTTGTCTTCATCTGTAATCATGCATAGTCCAGTTCATTTTTGCACAAGTGAATGAAAGGGCACAGTTGAAGAAGAGATAAAGAATAGCCCAAACCCAAAAATCTCTTGCTAAGAAAAATGTTACTAATGCAGAAAAAGTAGAATGAGAAAAAAAAAAAAGATAGACTTTGACAGTTCACTCATATCTCATTCAGCCATAATCACCCATGCTGTGTTTAACATTATTCCCTGCAAGATGTAAATGATCCTATCACACAGGCAGCCAGCCAGATGATGTCTACCCTAATCAAAAATTCTCATTTTTAGTGACTCTGGATCTGAGGACTATTTGTCTTTGTGGGTGCACCACTAATGTGCAAAAACTTCCTGCGTGAACAGAAAGTCCACGTACAAACACAGCTTCAGTGTAGGCATATACAAACCTGGCACTGAAATATGAGTAGAGACATTTCAAAAAATCAGATTATAAGCAGCAACAGATCTTGGATTTATCTGCTTTACATCAGCAATCTTCACTTTTTAGAAAACATTATTTGACTGAGTTTAACATGTAATGTTTAGACTCAGTGTATCATGTGCCTTGCTGTAATTCTTCAAGTGCCAGTATACATCAAAATTGAAATAATTCTCTGTTTCTTGGACTTCTGCTGGTAAAATTGTGACAGTGTGAATTAATATGATTTTCAGTGAACTTGAAGCCTCAGTAATGCTTAAAAATCAGCTTATTGTGAATAATTTGGAATTCTGCCTTCTCTTTTCAAGGCAAATTTTGAAGTATTCTTCAGAATTCATGTTGTACAATTAGGCCACTGCTCATTGTCTGTGCTTTCTGGGAAATTTATTCCTAATTAATTTGAATAAATGTAAAAATACAGAATAAACACAACTTCTAATAAAGTTCTAAGTGTATTTTCTTAGCTAGATCTGAAGAGAATGTATCTTTAGGGATAAATATATGCAGGCAAGAAGTTCATAACTGGAAAAACATTTAACTGCAAAACTGAATGGAAAAGAAGGGATTGTTTTCATTTGCATGTTAGATGTTTTCTACAAATAGCAATGTAATTTAACAAGATGTGTTTTCAAGGCTTTATTAAAGATTACAGAATTATTAGCTCTGCTGTTATGATAATGTAAAACCAGTACTTTATCTACTGTACCTACAGCACGATTGGGTTTAAACAGGCACTCACAGCCTTGCTGGTATATTAACATTTGCATCATAATCTCACTTTCCCATCGTCTCTTCTCTGACTGTGAATGTAAATATTTTTTCAAGCCAAGGAGTGTAACTCTGTGTCCTGAGAAAAATTAATTTCTTTCTTGTTGTAACGTATTAGATTCAACTGCAATGTTTGATTTTGACACCCAAAAGAATGAAAAAGCAGTTGGAAAAGAGTTGTAGTTGTGTAAATTTGTTTCTGAGACCAGAGCAGAGTAACTCAGCAAAAAAATCCCTGAAACATTCAGAAGACTTTTTTCTATGTCATGGACTCTTTTTTGTTTCTGACTTTTGTGAGTCTCAAATGATGTTGATGAACCCTTTGCATCCAACGGAAAGATAGAAGGCATCACATTCCCTATCTCCAGCAGAAGAGCAAGCAGTGTTAGGCAAGGAGCTTTCTGGGACATCCCAGCACACAGCTGTTTTAGAACAGGTATGAGGAGCTGTAGGTAGCAGTGTGGTAGCCAAATTTTAAAATTACCTGTGTTTCCCCAACTCTCTCAGCCTGTCCTCATAGGAGAGGTGTTCCAGCTCTCTGATCGTCTTTGCAGCCTCCTCTGGAACTGCTCCTACAGGTCTGTGTCTTTCCTGTGCTGGAAGTTCCAGAGCTGGATGCAGTACTCCAGGTGGTATCTCACCGGAGCAGAGTAGAGGGCCAGAATCCCCTCCCTCGACCTGCTGGCCACACTTCTTTTGATGCAGCCCAGGATGTGCACATTGCTGGCTCATGTCCAGCTTTTCATTCACCAGTACCCCCAAGTCCTTCTTTGGCAGGGCTGCTCGCTATCCCTTCATCCCCCAGCCTGTACTTGTGCCTGAGATTGCCCTAACCCACATGCATAACTCTGCACTTGACTTTGTTGAAGCTCGTGAGGTTCACACAGACCCACATCTTGAGCATGTCCAGGTGCTTCTTGATGGCATCCCATCCCTCAGGCTGAGCACCGCTCAGCTTGATGTCTTCCACACACTTGCTGAGGGTGCACTCAATCCCACTCTCTATGTCATTTGCGAAGATATTGAACAGTACTGGTCCCAGTTCAGACCCCTGAGGGAACCCAGTTGTCACTGATCTCCATCTGGACATTGAGCCATTGACCACTATGCTCTGGATGCAACCATCCAACCAATTCCTCATCTACTGAACAGTCCACTCATCAAATCCATATGTCTCCAATTTAGAGACAAGGATGTTGTGGGGGACCATGTCAAAGGCCTTAAAGGAGTCCAGATGGATGACACCCATAGATCTTCCATAGCTCTTCCCTTGTCCAATGATGTAGTCACTCCATCATAGATGGCTGTTACATTGGTCAGGTAAGACTTGCCCTTGGTGCTGGCCACCTCAAATCAACTCCTTGTCCTCCATGGCCTTAGCACAGCTTGAAGGAGGATCTGTTCCATGATCTCCTCAGGCACAGGGGGGAGACTGACAGGTCAGGAGTTCTCAGTTCCTTTCTACTGTTTTTAAAAATTGGTACCATGTTTCTCTTTTTCCAGTCCCTGGGGACTTCACCTGACTACTATGACTTTTCAAATACTGTGGAGACTGGCTTGGCAACTACATCAGCCAATTCCCACAGGACTCTGGGATTCATCTCATCAGGTCCCATAGGCTTCTGTATGTTCAAGTTCCTCAGGTGGTCACAAACCTGATCTCCTCTTACAGTGTGAGGGTTTTTGCTCCCCCAGTGCCTGTCTTGCGGTCCATCCACTCAAGAGGTGTGGGGAGAGAGCTTGTCAGTGAACACTGAGGCAAAAAAGTTGTGTACGTGAACTTTCTCCTCATCCATTGTTACTAGTTTGCCAGTCTTGCTCATAAGTGAGGGTACGCTTTCTTTGAACTCCCCAAATTATCAATTTGTTGGTTACAAAAAGAGCCTTCTGAACAGGGTCTGAAATCGGAATTAATGATGGCAATGAAAGTAGGCAGCTTTTAAGTCTGTTATGAATATTAGTTAAATTTTTATGAATCATACTTTACTTTTTATGAATCGTACTTTAGATTGACATTTCCCTCCACAGAAAAAAATGTAGTCAAATTTTATTCATGTAAGTCCTTCTGGCATAAGCTGTCACATAAGTCAGGAATAGGAATCGTTATAAGAACTCACTCAAATAAATTGATATTTGAATCTGCCTCTACAACATGGAGATAGATAAAGTGACATTTCCTACATTTGGGAATAGTAGTTTCTCAGGATTTTATTCATGGGTGTCATGGTTTTGGCTGGGATGGAGTTGACTTTCTTGCTGGCAGCTGGTACAGTGCTCTGTTTTGGATTTGCGATGGGAATAGTATTGATAGCACACTGGGGGTGTAGTTGTTGCTGACCACTCAAAACCTTTTCTTCTCATACTTCCCTGGCAGTGAGTAGGTTGGGGCTACAAAAGGAGTTGGGAGGAGACACAGCAGCTGACCCTAACTGACCAAAGGGTCAGTTGCTTTGCTTGTGTGTGAGTCTTTTGCTTTACTTATTAAGCTGTCCTTACCTCAACCCATGAGGTTTCCTTATTTTTCTGATTCTTCTCCCCATCCCACTGGAGGGGAGAAGTGAGAAGGCAGCTGCATGGTCCTAGTTGCTGGCTGGGGTTAAACCACTACAATGGAATGAAAAATAAACAGAAAGTTCTGTAAAGGAAGACCAGTTCCTCCTTGTAGCATTTTTAATTATTGTGAAACATATTTTTTGTTTTGCAATGTCTTTCATTTTTGCGTAACAAATAATAGAGGTCTCTGCTGTCAATAACGAACAGTAATCATAAGTCACAGCTCTAATAAGAAAATTAAAATTCCACATTTATGGGGTGCTACTTTTAAATATGTGCTATATCTCTCCTCCAGGAAAACTAAAATTGGCAACTAGAGGCTTGAGCAAAGGGGCAGGGGGAGATATTCCCCTGCTGCTCCACTGTTTATAATTAACCTTGTTTCAGCTTGTTTATTCATATAGCACTACATATAACTGTGGTACCTGTCAAAACAAGTCAATCAAATTATATCAGTCAAAGCATTTTATATTACCCATGTTCCTTTCCCCCCTCCAAGTGGAATTTCATTAATTAGAAGCCTGGATTGGATGTCATTGCTCCAGGTTTGACTATTTCATTGGTAGGTTTATCAGTATGAAATTGTTCTCCCTTTCAGAGGAATAAAGAGACTATATTAAGATTGTCTCTATAAACGTATGTAATTTCAACAATAAAACAACGCTGATGTATTTTTTGTAATTGAGTGTTGTAGAAGTGACTGGTCTGTGGAAACACAGGAGCTCCCTCAGTTTGGGTTCTTCATCACCTTGCTCACAGGTGCATGGTCAACATGTGATGTCCCACAGGACATGGCTCGCAGTGCCAGGGAAGGTACTCAGTCAGACAAGTTGTTGCATGGGTACTTTCCGGTTGCCTGAAACAGTTTTATAAAATCTGAGTTCATACAGTGTTCTGGAACAAATCTGTTTCCCACCTGTAGAAAATGATTGTGGAAAAACGCAGTGAGAGATCATACAGGAGAGGAAGGTGATATTTATTCATGAAATCTCCAAGTTACCCACTTTCAGTCACTCTGTCATATATTTGATTCACTCTTTGTTTCACTCACATCCTCACAAGCCCCAGGATGCATGTGCTGAGGTGGTCTGGCTCATTCCTGTGACACAAAGGATATGGGACACCAAACCCTTACACATCTCTTGGCATTTTCCTGATTGGCAACCATAGATTAATTTTTTTGGACTGATGTTTTATATCTTCTAGGAGTCCACTGTTGTTATGGGCTGGCCCTTTACCTTAAATATTTCTTCCTTCAGTCTCTAAGTCTTAGACAAGGCGGCTGCTCATTTCCTGGTTTTCTTCATTCAGTAGACAAGTCTTTTTTTGTTATGATCTGCGTTCCTGTTGGGCTTACAGGCAAGAGAATGACATATGTCACACACTGTAACCTTGCTGCCAACATCCTGCTGTTATGGTACAGGGTCTTCTGCTGATGACACCTGTCCTGGCATCTTAACAGTCCAGGCATTCTGTCCAGGCTTGACAGAAATGACTCATTTTTAGTTTTATTGCTGAAAATGTTCTGTATTGTCAATACACATAATTTCTCTAATCTTTATTCTATACCTAATGCTTACATACATATTTTGATTCATATTTCATTTCTTTCTAGCCTAATATTTCTCTTATGAGTTCTATGCCTTTTGTAGCTTCACCAAGTTTAGAAAACACATCTTTCTCCCTGTGTTCCCAAATGTTTGAATGAAGTTCTGTTTTTAAAATAAAGTAAGAATCTGATATGAGACTAACCTGATGTAGCTAGTATAAGAGCGATCCACATCATGGATGCACAAACCTTTCTGAGGTCTTAAAACAGAAACCTTCAGTCTAAGTGGAGGTGAGACTTTAACTCAGGTTGTGAACTTTTATAGCACTGTTCCTCCCACCCACCTCTTCCCACATCCAGCCCCCAGCCTTTCAGAAACGAAGAGTGTGATTCATCTCATCTCTTTCAGTTGTCTCTTTGAGATGAGATGAATCACACTTTAAAAGCCCTTAATGAATTTTCATTGATGACAAAGGTAGCAAAATGATTGGCATAGTTTTCTGATGTCATTTGGCCATATGAATACTACTGAAAAGTTTTGTTGTAGTATACCTTGCTAGTGCCCTTGCAATTAAGAAAGGTCAGTTAAATAATATAAAATTGCCCATTGTTCCGTTCCCTGTTCTACCCAAGAAGAAATCTTTTAAAGCAGGCAAGTATGATTAGGCAGTGAAACTAAATCACTATCAGTAAGAAAGCCATGGAAACTCTCTTCTGTTGTCTCTCCCACCCACACCCACTTTTCTCCCCACAGTAATGCCCCCTGTTTCGTGCTGCTCTTTTACACCTTTTTATACTCGCCACTGGTTGTTTGGATCCCAAAGGCAGACCCTGCTTCCAAACATGATGTAGACCCATGCATTGTAAAGCAGCTTCCTTTTATGTAGACTAGAGAAGTAGAAAAAGGTACTCCTTTCATCATTGTAAACTTCACTTTTGTAGTAGGGGTAGCCCGGTTTAGTCTGATTTTGTGGTATCATACGCCAATTGTGATACAATCACACAAGGAAAAACAAACTCCAGCAGCCCAGTCAGCACTGCAGACAATGGAGGGTATGATCTTTGCTACTATTTGCTTATCTTGCTGCATGACCAGGCTGCATTAGGAACCTCTTTGCACAAAATATAGAGCAGCTGTACAGCCGGAAATGGCCTGGCCCTTTACAAGTGTTAATAAAGGGGAGAGAAGAGGATTGAAGCATGCCCTGACCTAATCTTTCCAAGGTCAAGCCCTAGGTGAGCAGTGGAGCTGAAGAATGCTCTCCGGCTGCAGTCTGACCCACTCATTTGCTCTCATCATCATTCTGGAATACTCTCAGATCTTCACTTTACTGGTAGAAGCATATGCAGGTATCTCTGGGGTCAAAAGGATGATAATTATGTCACCAGGGAACATTATTCAATCATTGTTCCTTGTCCACAACCAATGTCTTAAGGAAAATTTCCATTCTTGATGTTTTCTTAGAATAACTTTTTGCTTCTTATTTAGTAGTCTCAGGGTAATGAACAAATTCCTGAGTGCTGAAGAAATCATAATCCTTGCACTTGTCCTGGCAGTAGTACATCAATAGTAACAGTGAACACCAGCTTTAGCTGGAGATTAAGTAAAGCTTTATTGTAATTATCCCATACTTCTGAATTAACTTCGTGTGTATTGTTAACAGTCATCTTAGTTAATTAAGTAATATTTCATATTGAGTTATAAATTCAGAGGTTTCTTTTAAGTAATTTACTGTTTTGGCACAATCCATTAAGTATTCCATTACGTTATCTGACCTCACATATTTGTTAAGCTAAATAATGATCAAATGAAAATAATGTGAGAAAAAAAATTCAAAAATATTTAATTCACTTGAAAAAACTTCCCTCTGTACTCATACAGCTACTAAAAAGGCCTGTGTGTATTAAATATACCCTCCCTTAAGTTTGATTGCACAAATAGTCAGGCTGGTGAGTTTGCGATAAAATACCACATTCCAGGCAAGTCATTTTTTACTGTGCGTTTTATTGCTCAGGCTGAAGCTATTACTAACATGTTTGTTTTAAGAACGACTGAACAGCATAGACTTCATAGATAAAACTAGTGATTATTCTCTAAATAGATATAACTGTTTTTTTCTGTACAGCTGAAAGAGAAATGCATAGCTGAAGCAATAATCTAAACAGGTTATTATCAGTAACAGCTTATTTGTTCCGCTGGAAGTTACTATTAGCTATATCATCTACGACAAATTAGCTGTGTGAAGTAGATTTCTATGGAAATAAAACACAGTAGTTTCTGTCATTTCTTTGATTGAGAGATAAAAATGTTATTGTAAATGAAAGCAGTGATTTGTCTGTTGATGCAATGTGTTGGAGGATAGGAACAGTAGGAAAAGGGTAAAGTTGCCTTTTTTTTTCTTCCCCAAACAACTTTTTATTTTGCTGTTGTTTTCCTGAATCATATCAGCATGTATTATTGACATTGTTCCACAGTTTGGCTCTTTGGGTGTTTATCAAGGAATTTCATAAATCACTGAACAGAATGTATGTATACAGAGGACTATTGCTTTCCTATTTTGTGTATCCATAGCCAAAGATATTTGTGTCCTAGAAAAATATGTGAAGCACAATTAAATCCAAATATCTGTGCTGTTTTCCATCACTTTCATAGATCCTTTCTTGTGGTACTAGAGAAACTTGCAAAATCTGCGGTGCACCTCTCCAAGGATTTTTCAAATTGTGCAGACAATCAGGATGCTTTTTGTTTTGTTCTGATAGACTGGGATGTATTTAATACCAATATTTAACAAAATATACTCCAAGCTTCAGTGTTTTATTACTAGTCATGGCAAGATGTGCCATAACTTCTTGATGTAGGCTTCACTGCCCCCTGGTGAGGATAAGCCATGGGTATAGAATCATCACTGATTTGATTCTTTTTGTCTCTACCTTCCTATAATTGTATGTGACAGAATTTCTTTAATTTATTTGTGTCCCTGACAGTCCAGGAAAAGTGAAAGAGTATTGACCCCACAAATATCTCTTATGTTATTTATATTTCTGTAAAGAATACAAAAATACTATAATTGTACAGTAGATTAAATACATGCTACCTGTTTCCTCTTTAATACTATATATTGTATTGCTAATGTTTTGTTTTCTGTATCTTCTCTAGGTCTGGGTTTCAGTATCGCAGGAGGGGTGGGAAACCAACACATCCCTGGGGACAACAGCATCTATGTCACCAAGATTATCGATGGAGGAGCTGCGCAAAAAGATGGGAGGTTGCAGGTTGGAGATAGACTTCTTATGGTAAGTATGACAAATTTAAATCACAGTTTCTTTGGCTGAAAATTGTTTCATATAGAGACTTTCATTCACCATACATTTAACTTAGAGGTAACCATTACAACTTCTATAATAATTATGAGTTACTTTTCTGTCATCTTCATTTTTCTCATTGTATATGTATATTTCTGAGATTTCCTTGAGGAAGTGTGCTTATTCTTCTGATGGATCTCACTTCAGGAAATCCTTCCTGATATCTGCAGTGCTGGCACATTGTTCCCTGTAGATCATTCTTTCCCACTCACAGAGTTTGCTTAATTCTTTGTTAAGCAGGAAATCCTGACCGTGGTGAATCAGCAGAAGTTAATCTATGTCAAGTTGTATTCATGTCAACGCATTTGCATAGATTTCAGCAGGTAGAGAAATATTTTTGAATGAGTGCCATGAAAAAAATGTACTGTGGTAGCTCTGTTTTCTGATGGGGTATCTAAGCAGTGAAAAATTGCCATGACCTTTTTTTTCTGGTGCCTGCAAAACTGTGTCTAATTGAAGTTTTCTTTATTTGGCTAGGGACACTGTGTTCCAGTCAGATATGAAGGTGGCCATTCATTTTATACAGGGTATTAAACAGAAAGGCACTTGGTTGCTGGGTTGGTGGATGTTTGACATTTTAAATCAACCCAAGCTTATAGATAAAACGGCTTAAGGATCAAATGGTCTTCTCAAAATCAAAGCAAAATGAAACAAACTTACAATATCTTCGGCATCTTGTCTTTGCAGGTTCTCAGCACAGTTCAGGCTTATTTTTCTATAGAAATGTATATTTATATTTGCCAAAGTTGCAGCTTATTTTGTTATTTTGCATCGTGTAGCAAATCTGCTTGTGTTCAGCTGTTGGGTTTTTTCATTATGAGAATTCCTCACAGTTTCTGTGTCTTCTGTAAATTCTTACTACATTAGTATTAATTTCTTCCAAATCATTTGAGGTAAAAATAATATATACAAAAAAAAAAAAAGATGCAAAAATCCTGCATTCACCATCTCCACTGTAATTTAATCAGGATGAATTTGAATAGAAAAATAATTATTTTATACACCACTGTGTATAATTCCATTCTTTCCAGATTTTTTTAGGATTTGTCTATTAAACCTCTTTTCGCAGTCTTGAACCTGTGATTCACTGCAGTCAAATATAGATGTTTCTTCTCTGTGAGTTTATGATCCCGAGTCTGACCTCTGAAAATGCTCAGAGGTCATTCTCTGTGCATTTGATGTCACATTTTTCTGCTGCTTTCCTTGCAGCCTGGACCAGCTTTTCACGTCATCTCTTTTTATCATTGCTTGTAAAATGGGCAAAAAAAATCCAATCATAATATTTCTCTCCAGTAGTCATGTACATCCAGACCAAGCTTTTCACTGGTGCAAAGAAGAATCCCTGTCAACTCTTTGTATACCTTAATCATTAAAGTGGAGATAAATTTACGAGATCAAAATCTGTTTCTAAAATCTGTGCAGACTACAGCCATGTTTTCTGTTTTTCTCCAGCAAGACACCCTGATTTCTTCATACCTTGTGTACCTTTAATATTTTTTCTATTTTGTGAAGGATCTTTGAGTTCATGGCATTTACTTCATGTTCCTTTGTGAAAAATGAGTGAAAGAATTCATTACTTTCTTTTGGCAGGGTATCAACACAATATTACCCTTGTCATCTATACAGTCCTATTTCTGCTTCACTGATTCTTTATTGATTATATTCTTTATTAGAACACATTCTTTTTTTTTTTTTTCTTCCCAGTAGTGCATCCTTTCTTGATCTTTGTTTCTTCCATCATTTCACTGAATTTCACTGAATTTTTAGAGTTGGAAGGGACCATAGAGATCATCTAGTCCAACTCCCCTGCTGAA
>JAOQGH010000001.1:204768719-204872771 GCA_025769975.1 Gallinago jamesoni
ACTTGTATGGGCCGTGAAACAAACATCTGAACTGCAGCTTCATGGAAAATGTCCAGGGAGTTACAGCAGATGCCGGGCTGAACGTGGTCCCAGGAGTGCACTCTCGTTTCCAGTCAGGTAATCCGCATATGAGACTATACTGGGAGAAACATGGCCAGCAGAAAAAGATAAGTTATTTTTGAAAAGACTGGCCAATTCCTATCTTTTGACTTCAAAAGGAATCTGGAAAAGTATGGGAGGTTCCATCAGCTTCTCAGAGTCCTAAACCACATGGATGTTAGAGGGATGTTGAGGGGAATGGGGACTGTATAATGTTATGAAGAAGACATTAAGGAGCAATCTAAGACCACTTTGTAAGTACTTAGTAGCAAAAATGATGACACCAAATTATTCTCAGAAGAGAAGGATCAATGCTGCAACGTTGGCTTTGGATATTCTGATTTCAATTTGAGAAGGAAAAAGACACCAGGTAGGTGAAGCAGTGCAGGAGCAGGTTGCTTAAAAGGGTTGTGAAATATCTACCCTTTTAGATTTTTAAGATTTGACTAGATAAAATCATGGCTGATCTGATCTAGTGTTGGAAATAATCCTGCTTCAAGCATGAGATTGGATGAGGTGACCTACAGAGATGCATTCCAACCAAATTTTCTAATAGGAAGAAAAGAGTGATTTTTTGTTTTAGTGGTTTTGTGGAACGTACCATTACTAATACAGCTGAGATGGAAGTTACAATTTACTTTTTAGCAGATGTCTACCTCCTTATTTCCAGAAATATTGAAATTACTGAAAGTCTAAAAATCCTTTAGCTTTTAGATGTTCATTCCTTCTGTCTTTATTGAACAACACAGGCAAAAGATTCATAAAAATAAAGAACTACCATCTTGAGATTTTACTTCCTTTCTAAATTCAGAAAATGGTAACATAAAAATTTGTGCTTCAGCTGATAAAAAATTCACTTTAACATTTAACTCTGGCTAGATATTAAAGATTCATGGATGAAAAAGTTGTCTGAGTTATCTCTTGCTGTGAAAAGCATGTTTGATTTCTTTTACATGCATCTTTGCAAAATAACATTTTCTGGATGAGGAGGAGGTGCTGGGGATTTGAAGGGAGAAAAAGGAAAACCATTAAGTTGAAATCTCAGGGGATTTTTTCCCATTATTGAAAGTAACATTCCTCAACTGTTTCTTGTTTACTTACATAAACTTGCTAGCTGAATTGATGATACTTTATGGAAGGCCTTTAAGTCTCTATAGATAGATAGTTCTGACTTTTCAGTATTAAGCCATTATAACTAGTACTATGGTTTGTGCATTATAAAACTATCAGTAACAGCTTTCTGACAATGGTTTTATGAAGCACAACAATGGGAAAAAAGAACTGCAGTTTTTACTAATGAGTCCTGAAAGCTGTTCCTTTGGGATCTTTAGTGACTTGCCTTAGGTCATCCATTGACAAAATATTCTGTGTGTTTTAAAAGTGTATATTTGCTGAAAGGAGTTAACTGCATTTCCTGTTAGTTTTTGTGAGGGAATAGAATTTCATGTTTCGTAGATGAAGATTATCAAGTACTGTAGGTGGAACTTTCAAATGGTGAATATTACACCATTTTTCACCTGATGTTGCTCTGGCAGTAATGAGTAAAAGATATGTTGAAGAAGTAAGCTGATGCAGTTATATATGGAGGCAATTGTGAGCTCTCAACCATATCACCATGCCTAGCCCAAACTCGGCATGGCACCTATGCGCTAAAGAGAATAAATTGTATATAGTATATGTGGAGACTGATAATGCCTTTTATTCATTCTTCTTATTAAGCTACTTATAACTCTGGCAGATTAATTGTTCAGGGTAATATTTTCATGCTTAGTTTTTGCCTTGGGCTGGATTTGTTTATCTAGGGCCAGCAAAGGTTGCATGTTTGGTTTGGTTTAAAATTTAGTGTAAATTATATCTATTGTTTTTAAAGAAATTTTAATTAGCCACTATTATTATCAAATTAAAATGCATTTATTTTTTACCATAGGAGCTTGGTCCTTTAAAGGACGGAAGGAGAATTACATGGCTTAATTCATGTTCTGTTCTACTCTGTGTTAAAAATTGTGGTGATGTTATATTTTAAATACTGTAATATTCCATACATAGCTTCAGGGTGCTGAAATATGGGAGCTGGTGAAACTGAATCCACGTAGTATTTCTACTGCATTTGTGAAAATCTATCTAAATGCCAACAAATATAAGTCTGTGGAAAAACTGCAATTCGTTTAACCTCCAAAATGTATTTAATATTTTTGCGCACTAGAATTTTTTAATATTCCATCCTCACACTGCAGTGTATCAAAGCTTCTCACAATTTTCTAATACTGACTAGATTGTTTAAAAAAGCCAGCATGATTAAGCACAGTATTATATGGCCAAAGCTAGTTTTTGTCTCTACTTTTTTCTTCCAGTCCTTTCTGAAATACAAACACAATCAGGAGTGATTCTGTTCTGTGCTCTGAATCCCCAGTCCTGTCAAATTTTAGCACTGAAGAGACTGGAAGAATAGGGGGAGTGTGTTTGGCAAGGCATTATGGTGAGACTGGGCGTGAAAATGAGAGAGAACTTGTCGCTGGTTGTGTGAGAATGGAAATCAGGAGAAGGGAAGACTGGTATTTATTGGGCAAGAAAACTGGGATTTGGAAGAAGAATTTAGGGCAAGGAAGAAATGGGTAAAAAGGCATGATGACACAGTGGAGAAAAATAGCCTGGAGAAGAGCAGCAATGAATTCAGGGCTGCTGAACCAGCAGCTCCCTCAGACAGTGAGACATGGGGTCTGGGATAATCAATAGTTGTGCAAGAAGACTGGGGCTAGGAACAGAGGTAGAAAGCAGGTAGGAAAAGTTGCTGATAAGATGCTGGCAGGATCAGGCTAGCTCCATCTCTGTCTAGAAGAATGGAGAGGTATCCATTTCCAGGTTTCTGGGGTTTGCATGATGCGTCCTTGACCCCACTGGGCAGTCTATCACGACAGCTCAACTGCATTGCCCATTTCTCACGCTCTAGCTCTTCAGTTGACCTTAATGATGACTGTGGTGACTTATGGTGTCCCATAATAGAACTTCTTTCTTGGTTTAGTCTTTGATCAATCTTAGGATTTATTTGAAAAAAATTATAATTAAAAGAATATTCTTCAAGTTACACATTAAGTGCTCAGTTAACAAAGGAAAAAATTAAGTTCATCTGTATAACCTTAAATTGGATCATTGGTGAAATGAAGTGGTACACTATTTAGTTATGCTTCCATTTAAAAAAGTCTACTTGTAGAGCACCTGTCAACAGCTTTTTAGAAAGGAAAAAAAAAAAAAAGTTACAGTTGTATTTCTTAGCTCTATGTTATTATTCGTTCCCTTCAATAAAGCATGAAATTGCAAAATCTGGAGCTGGTGCAGTGGAGGGCCACGAAGATGATCAAAGGGCTGGAGCACCTCTGCTATGAAGACAGGCTGAGAGAGTTGGGGTTGTTCAGCCTGGAGAAGAGAAGGCTCCAGGGAGACCTTATAGTGGCCTTTCAGTATATGAAAAGGGCCTACAGGAATGATGGAGAGGGACTTTTTACAAGGGCATGTAGTGATAGAACAAGGAGTAATGGCTTCAAAATGGAAGTGGGGAGATTTAGATTAGATATTAGGAAGAAATTTTTTACTGTGAGGGTGATGAGACACTGGAACAGGTTGCCCAGGGAAGTCGTGGATGCCCCATCCCTGGAGGTGTTCAAGACCAGGCTGGATGGGGCTTTGAGCAACCTGCTGTAGTGGGAGTTGTCCCTGACCATGGCAGGGGGTTGGAACTCAATGATCTTTAAGGTCCCATCCAACGCAAACCATTCTATGATTCTATGGTAAAAATTTAGTTATTTTCAAGTCACCAAACAATCTGTTATGTCGTAAGTAATCCACACATATTTAGTCAGGCCTGTCAGAGATCCCCAAGTAGTAGGATCTGACATTTTCTAATACAGTTAGTGGAAGCTACTTCTTACTTACCACTTAAAAAATAAAGTAAAATTGGAATATGCTTTAGTAGAGATTTTTGAAATTAGATAGTAGGATTGGCAGAAATAATGCACACAGAAATGATAGGTTACATTTAATAGTGCACAAAGGAAAAAGAGAACCCTGAGCACATACTATGTATCACAGACGTGGATTCTTAAAGCAGTTATTACTATTTAAGACACCTTGGGGTGATTGTGGATAGTTCTGTGACATTTTCAGCTCAGTACTCAAGAGCAGTCAAAAAGGTAATTAAGAATGGAAGAAGGATCTGATAGGAAAGGAAAAGAGCGCAAAACATAGTGGTTTTCTGCATGAGTCTATGATGCATCCAAGTATTGAATACTACATGGGTCAACTGGAAAAAGCTCCAGAAGAGGGTGACAGGGATGAGCATGTTTTCCAGGCGCAGCAAAATAACCAATAATTCCAGTGTAGAAAGAAGATGTCAGAGAGAGAGAGAACAGAGATCTAGAACTATTATCATTTTCGTACAAGTCAGATAAACAGAGTTTACAATACGTTGCCAAGTTTAAAATAGAGAAAAATAGAATTTTTTGAAATGTTACCATATGTTATCAATATGCAATCAAATAACAGGCTTACAATACAAAATGGTAGAGGTTTTTGGCTACGTCACATGATGAGTTTGTGGGACTTATTGCCACAGGGTATTGTAAAATCTAAGAATGTAAAAATATTCAAATATGTATAAGTGCTCAAACGCATAGTAGACAGACCCTCTAGCAAAAAATTACTTGGGTTTGGCTTCTGGTCCGCATGGTCCCTGATCTGCTGAGCAGAGAAGGGCCCTGCTTTACTGGCCATGTTTCCTAAAAAGTCACTGTGAGGGACTTGGGGCCTTTGGTCTGAGAGTCTCACCAGTTGTCTTCAGTGCAACAGTCGTCTTTCCCATGACTGCAACGGAAAATCATTACCGGGTTTTCTTTCAAATTAAGCAGTCATTTCATTTCCTAATTCCCAATGGCTAAAAATAATGAGTGTAGAATTGGGTGTAGAATATCAGAAGTTCCAAATTATACTGTCTTTTAGGCCATTTCATTTGCAGACTTGATTAAAATGTTTAAATAGTATTGTTAAGAGGAACAAGGGTCTTACTCTTGATTACTGTGATTTTAAGAACTTATTTTGCAGTTACAGAAAACTTTTAGGCTCATGACAAGAGCAATTAATACTAGAAAAGCTGAGAAATCATTGACTATAGAAGAATTCCCAGAAAGAACTAAGGAAATACACTTCTGGTATTTTCTTCCAGCTCTTCACATCCCTCCTTCATCTTTCATTTAGTTAAAATGAACACGTCATATGAGTGACTGGTTCTTATTTGAATTGCCAGGACACAACCTATGAAATAAAATCAACTTTCAGTTCTAAATAAACGTATGGTACAATAAGGTATGTTGTTCTCCTAGAAAGCTATATGAACAAGAAATTAATATCACTGATTATTACAAGTGGAAGAGTTTGTATTAAATTGCCATTGATTTTTTGTTTCATATTCATTTTGTCATATAGTGATATATGTTTAAAGACAATTCTTTGCACACTTCCCAGCAACATTATATTAGCAATACTAATGTATTACTTATCTTTACTGAACTTGGGTAGAATTCAAAATTGCTACTCAAAAAAAGAAAGCTGGAAACTTGTAGCATTGTGAGATTTATTTTCTCTCAGATTGAATTTAGTTTATCCTGGCTATAGCCCTGCATACTCAATATGCTGTGAGAGCTTAGCTGGTTTCTTTCCATATCATAAAAAGTTTTAAAATTCAAAAAAATGAAACTGTTAACATTTAATGTGCTATGTGTTGGCAACTGAACCCTACCAAACAGGATTCTGCAATAAAAAAGTTAAAATTAAATTGAGAACTCTGCATGATGCTGAGAAGAGAACAATTTTAATAATGCCATTTTCTTATAACTTCTATTGTGCAGTAAAGACAGCCTAAAACAATAACAGTATGATGATCCAAACAAGGAATAATAAGGACTACAAAAAACTAGCAAGATTTACTTTCTTTACACAATCAGTTATGAAATAAATAAATAAAACCAGAGTCCGATCAATCGTCTACCTCCCACTGTTACTGTTGGCATTTCCACCAATTAGTTATACCTTTCTGTCAAAATTGTGCCTCTTTGCAGTTAGGCCTACACTGATTAACAAATCCAGCGTTCAGGTTTTTTTGGCTAGAAAAGTTTATGACTGTCTGCTGATCACACTACCATTTAAAAGCTTACATTCTGGCATCAAGTGACTTGATTCTCTCTCTTGTGATTGAATTATCTACTGAGGTCCGCTCCAGCCAGGCTATGCTACTACTTACATTTTCATAGAATCACAGAACCATGGAATCCTAGAATAGTTTGGGTTGGATCTCAAACCAGCTCATAAGCCTTACAAGAATTGCACTGGTAACTGTAATTAGCCGATACCCTGAAGTCTATTCTAAACAGAGTCAAAACTTTAAAATGATAAGAAGTTTTAATTCCTTTTCTTAACCTTAAGGCCTCTCTCTTCAGCTCAGTTGCAGAGGGTATGCTGTTATCTAGGTGACTGTATCACTTGTATAATACCAACCAATAGAGGACTTTATACATTGGTGACTTGTTCCAATTTTCTGTTATCTTACCATCCAGCAAGACTGACCAGACTGATAAATACTGAATGTTTCAAAATCTGCTGGGCTTCACAAGGCATTTTTTTAGGGCTCTGTGTTTATATTTGAAGGACTAATTTGGTCTCAGTATCTAGGTAGATGTTGAATGTTTACCTTCGTTTTGCTTTTGGAAGCAGTTTGTAACTGTCAATTAACAGAGCAATCCCTCATATCTGTCCATCTCTGTGGCATGATTTGTGTCTCAGCACAAGGTTGGATGGTCACTCACTGATGACTCAGTGTAGTTTAAGCATTCACAGTATATCCAAGGGGCAGCGACACTCGCGTGTCATCTACCACTCAGAGAAGACAAGTTACTTGACTATAGGAAGCTAGCAAGTTGTTTATGGACTGGTTTGTGCTTTAAGCTATGAAGAAATCTACAGTTCTTATTCATCTTCCTGCACTGGGGTAATATTTCTTCAGTTTTCATAGTACGTATCATTTATATTTGATATTTGTACTTGTTCTTTGATATACTGCCTAAAAGCAAAAGTGATTTCTGAGGGAATAAAAGACAGTGTTAGTCAAAAATAAAATAATGGAAGTGTTTCTTTCTCTGGATTTTTTTGTATTGAAAGAAGCAATTGATTTAGCAAATAACTTATTAAATCCAACCCTCTGAAACAAGTGTGAAATTTGCTGATAAAACAGAATTGCTACCTTAAACTTTTTTAAAGGGATTTTACTAAATGCTTGAAGGGAATGCTTTATAACCAAATGAGTGACAGTTTTGCTATTTTGATACTTGGTAATCTTAAATTGCCATTTTTTTTGACTGTAAAGTTTTCCCTGGGAAATTCAAACATAGAGAGTTCTCAAATCATGTCAGATTGCTCTGAATACTGTTATTAGCCTTGAGTGAAACCAATTTTTAAGTAAAGCAGCTACTCCTTTTCCCCCAAAGGACAAACCCAGAAGCTAACAACAAAGGAAAATAGGTTCTCTGTATCTGCCAGTGCGTCCACGACCATAATAAATTCTGGTACCTGCCAAAGTCACAGCAAAAACCACACCCATGTGAGGCACAATCCAGCCAGAAGAACAAAAAGAGTTCATTAACTGCTTAACCTCTTGATATTTTCAGGCTTCTGAAATAAGATTTTCATCTAGCAAATACCATGTTGCTGTGATTAAAGACAGTGGCATACCCTGCATCTTCTGGCAGAAGTGAGGATGTGGCGGTAATTGCGTCTCAGCACTCTTTAGAACAGAAACTTCAGGAAATTATGAGTCAAGTTTCACTCTGCCAGTAGACCCAGAGGTATCTGCTGGAGCCAGTGCAATAGTTGGAGAAGTTGCATGTTGGGCAATGTACTGCGTGGTGCATTTTTTTTGAAAATTGTTTGCTGGTTGTCTCCTGTGGATCCCTGGATGGTTGGTACTAAAGGCTTCATCCCCTCCTCCCCTTTCCCCAGCGACTCCCTGGGAGGTTCTTGGTGAGTATTGCCTCTCCCAAGTGGTTGGCCTCTCAGCAGCAGGAAAGAAATGAGAGGTGACCTGTCATTGTCACGTTTAGGTTCTTATTCTTCATATCTAGCATCACAGGAGCAGCAGTTCAAGCAGGATTGCAGTAGGTTTGTCAACGAGATTAACTGTTTGAGATGTGGTCTGCATAATTAGATTTTGAAAGTTGAATATGTAAAGAGAGCAAAGAACTCTTGAAATGAAACGAATTGCCTGCCAATGAGATGAATTGCTTACTCAGTTTGTTACCATCAGTGTTATTATAGGATATGACTCACTTTGACCACAGTTCTACTTGCAAAGCTCATCTGGGCAGGAATATGTTGAAGTAACACATAATATATACTTCATCTTTATCTTAAATTAATGGGTAAATTACTCTTTTCAAGTAATAACAATCATAGTTTCTTCTATTCAGTGCTCCAAATTAAGATCACAGAAAACTGTGCAGAAGTAATGTTGTTATATTAAAAATAAAGAAAGCAAGAGTATGTGGGAAAAGTCATCACTGAACTTCAGAGATTAGATATTCCCTCCCAGTACCGCACTTCCCATAAACCAGTTTTATGGCCCCCTTATATTGTGTGTACCTTTCTATGCAGTTGCTTGTATGCCGTAATACTGTGTTATGAAATTCTAATGTTTCCTTTAACAGCACACTTTACTTGTCAGAAAAGCCCTACTGGAAAGGTCTTGACAGATTTGCTATGCATGCTTTAAAATGATTGCTGTGTTTTTCTCTGTATTCTCAGCCACTAATACACACCTGATCTTTTACTCTTGTCTCTGTATCACCAGGCCTCCTGAACCTGTTTACAGCACTGTGAACAAACTGTGTGATAAACCACCTTCTCCTAGGCACTATTCCCCTGTCGAGTGTGACAAAAGCTTCCTTCTTACAGCTCCCTATCCCCACTACCACGTAGGCCTGCTCCCTGACTCTGAGATCACCAGGTACTGCATGCGCTTCTTCCTCACCTCCTTTGTTAGAGTGCATGAACGTCACTGGATTTAGCTCATGGTTTGCATCTTCACCATAGATCTTCTTTTTTGACAGCTTGTGCTTGTTTTTAACCATGCTTTCACATCCACGCCACTGGAAGATATATGCTGCCTCGGTATATAATTTTGGTCATCCAAAATCCAGTGGTGAACACAGGCAATGTTTTGCTCCATTGGAATGGTGCTCTGACATAGGTTACACAATACGTGGCACATTTTACAAGTGATTTCAGTATTTGTTTCTCTGTGAGTAAGAAAAAGTGACTCAGACTTCACTGAAAGCTGTAGTAATTTGGTTTGATTCAGTCATTTTATTTCTGTGTTGTGCATATGGTGTTCACTGAGCACCTCTGGGTTCATAGGGTGGCTCCCTAAGCCATTCAGAAGAAATTGAGCAAAAAATTAATCACCTCCCTCACCAAGTTGTCGTTGAGAATACATCTAAAATTTAGTGTTCCCGAGGCTATCTGTGCTCAGAAAGGACAGTTAGTAAAACCTAAAATGATGAACATTTCCATAATTGAAGTAATAGAAGACATTTCGATAAAATACTGTCAGTGACTGCCACCTGAAATTTTTAATAAAGAAATATTTAATAAAGAGAAATATACTCCCCCAAACTGTATGCTAGTATAGCTCAGCTATTTTTCTGTAGGACAGTAGTAAACTATTTGCAAACAAGACTTGGGAGATAGAGTTAGACACAAGTTTCCGGGACGATGTTGAGTGCTTCCTTTGTCAGGAAAAAAATATCATCTTTTATATTCTGGAGTAGAAGAAAAATAATTGCATTTGGAGCCTTGATCACAGTCATTTTCTACAGAAAACGTTTTTCAAAGAAAAGAGTAATGTGGAAAAAGCAGAAGTATGTAAGTGGAAAGTAAAATGGTAAATTAGTGTAAGATACAATAACAGGAAAGAAACCCCAGGGATTAGAAAAACAGCTGTGAAAGGCTTTGCAGTGCTGTGAAATAGAAATCTAAATTAAAAAAGCAATAAGACAAATACTAGTGAAGAATGCAGCAGATGTGGTAAGACCATGCAGAAGCTGTCAGTTTATTAGAATGAAAATTGTGTGGCTTCTAGAATTTGTAAAAAGATGCTAAATCATTGGACATTAGTCAAGCTGTTCAGGTCAGCGCAAGTTTGGGTGAAAAACAATGATAAAGACAATGTTTATAAAGGCAAAAATAACTCCAGAAGGGTGCCAGGCACTAATAGATCTATCCACTATATATTAATTTCTCTGCAATTATTATCTTAATGCAGACAACTAGCCAAAAAGCAGTAAAATGACTTCAGGTCTTTAGATACAGCGTACACATGAATTATTTATCTTTAAGCGTCACTGTATTTCTGTGTGTTTAGAGCCAGACAACAGAAGAGATCATTATAAAAAGACTTTTACTGTTTCAATGGTCCTTTTAGAAAGGAAGGGACCAAGTTGAACTAGAAAGTTGAATAAGTGGGTTCTAGGGAATTTGGGGGCCATGGAGTTATGTAGTGGGAGTACCGAGGATTAGACCTCACTAATTAGACCCGTGCTTGCTGACCACAGAGAGATACAATTAATTGCTAAATGGTCAATGTCAACAGACACAACTGTCAGGACTATGGAGATAGGCTGGGGGGAAAGGGTGAACCTGTTAAGGCTACTTCCTGCAGACCAGATTGTCAGATGCCAATAATCAGTGAAGCCCTGGAGAGCTCATAGCCATTTGACCACCTGAAGGTGCCATTCTTTACATCCTTTTGCTTTATTGTGTGATTGATTGAATACCTGGTCATCAGGTATTTGATGACCTGACATGAGGACTTAAAAAACTGGGTTTTGTTCTACTGAGTGTCAATAATTCTCTTTAAGAACAAGGTTTTATTTCTCTTCATTCTACTTTGATGTAAAATTACACTCTAGTCCCCGTATATTTAATCAGTTTGTTTATTTCAAAAGTCCAACAAAAGCTGCAAAAAGAACATAAAAGATGAGAAAAAACACAACTCATGGTTAAATGTTCTGCACTATGCTCTGCTACATGCTGTGGTAGAGGCAACTGATTGCTATAATTTATACCTCCTTCCCACTGTGAAATAACATTCAGATGGAAAATATGACAGTTTTTGATGTTCTCAAATATTGTCATCTTTTCCACAGGACTCTTTTTAATAGCTGACCATAGAGGAAGATATTTGAAATAATATTTCACCAAATGCCTTTGGTGAGGAAAGTGACAGCTTTACAATATACACCATGATCCAATTTCCAAACTGGCTCAGTATTCACAGTTGGAGAACAGATTTTAGGAAAGTATTAATCCTGTTTTAACCCTAATCCAAGTGGCGATTTTTGCAGAAGTGTTCATTGTTTGCAGCCATAAATTTCACAAAGATGATGTATCTCAAGGCTGTATTGTGTTGAATATTTTGAAGAATTAATCCATAAAAAGGCCTTGTTTGAAATCCATTGCTGTGATACGGCCACCTTTATGCAGTCATACTACAAAAAAATCTTCCAAATATTGACCAGTTGTTATGAAAAGTCTCCCTCCCTGAATTCTTCAGAGCCTTATTCCTCCCCATTACTTACTTCCATGGTCTCCAGTCAAATATAAAAAGATATCTCCCCGTCTTCCTGCAGGCTTCCTAGAAAGAGTTTTTCACCAGAATTTGTTAGCCTCAGGTCTGAGGAGGAAGGGACAGGGACTATTTGCTTGTTTTGGTATCTGCAGTCATTGTTGTATCTCAGTGCTCCAATATTGAGAAACTGCAGCTGAACTGCAAGAAATTTGGTTTGACAAATAACTCTTCCAGAGGAAGAGGAACATGATGCCACATTCTCCCAATTGCAATGCTTGTAAGCCAGCCAACGCCTTTCAAATTGCTGCTCCAGATAATTTGTCAGCTACTCCTCAGATGATTGTTTTGTCAAGGCTCATTAACTTAATAGGCAAAGAGAATTCATAGGCCAAAGCCTTATCTGTCTATAATAAATTCAAGTTTATAACCCTTGTTTTTATGGTGGCCTGTCTTAGCTCCTGAGAGATTTGGAGGTCTAGAATAATATAGTCCCATTTTAGGGTAAAAATAATTTGATTTTTGATTGAATTATCAGTTCATGTGAGTTGATACTAACAGGGCTATGTCAATGTGCAACAGCTGAAAGTCTGTCCCATTGAAGGCAGGAGCAGAGAGAGAATTTTGGAGTTATAAGTTTTCCTTCGAGAGCACCATGTGGGAACAGAAGCAGAGTATTTGTGTTCTGGCCTCTGTGGTTATTGACAATTATGTGTACAATTAGGTGGTTATTGGCAGTGAAAGGAAATCACAGCTCGTAGATGTAACAACTTCTACAAACACGAGACTTTGTTTCTGTGTTCTGTAACACAAAAGGTTGTGCTCTCAGGCTTTGCACTGTAAACTTCATTACATTCACCTCTACATAAACACACTTAAAAAATGCTTCAGTTTTGCCCAGAACTTCCACGTCTTCAGTGAAATCTTTTTGGCACTCTAGTTGCCAGTATAGTTTTTGCTGAAGGGCAGCCATGATATTGTTGGTTTGTGTGATTTTTATTTTTTCCCATAGGTATTTGCTCATCTGATTGCATCAATGTTTTTGAATCCGTGTAGGGGAAGAGAACAGTATAGCAAATAAAGCAAATACAGCAGGGTTTCAGACTTTGTAGGCATGGAAGAAAAGCTTGGGAACATGCTTCCTCCCAAGAAAATAAAAATAAGTGAAAATTTTGTTCATGTTTAGTCTAGCTTCTGTAAACTTGCAAATCTTCCTTATGGTGCTTGGGTGCCTGGATTGAAAGTATTTGGCTTGCTTCTTAAATCTAGATTAGTTTCTTGAAGCCTGCCCCAGTTCTGGCTGTAACTGTGTTCTGCAGTCTTAGACAAGGCAGTTAATGATTTTGTGCTTTGTTTCCCAGTCTTTAAAAGATGTTTAACAATGACCTCATAGAGATTCTTTGCAAACTAATTCTGTCTGAGACAATGTCATCCTATTACTAATGGCAATTTGTGTTATTATGTAATAATATAGAAATGATTTTAAGCTATTTGATGAATGAAATTAATGACATCAGTTCTTGGGCCCACCGCTACATTCTCACCTATGGATATTAGGGAGAGAAGATAATATTGGCACAGGGCTCTAGAGCAAAGTCTTTTGCAGAAAACAGCGTGCCAATTGCATAGGTATTCAAGGGTAATTAAGCATTGTATAACTCTAAAGAGCTACACAGATAAATTGTGCTGAAATGTATGCACGACATATGGGTAAGGAGCCTATAACGTCCAGAATCTTAATGAACTGATGAGTGAGGCTGCTTCCAAAGTGTGGCTGAATTCCCAGAGCCTCTGTAGATGCAGGTGAGGGTCATTACCTCCATTAGCCTCCGCAGTCGGACTGGTGTGTGTCTGCAATGCGAAGCACTTCTGATTGGGGTCCCCTCGCTTAGTGTTCAGGATCCCTGGCATCCTCCATGGGCCAGGAAGGGACAGCTGAGGAGGTGCCGGTTGCTTTTCACTGCTCCTAGAAGGAAGTTAAGGTCACTGCACTTGATAAAGGTGTGGGTGGTGGGTCTCTCTGGTGCCCATTCCTGTAATGTCCTTTCTCATTCGTTAATATCTATGCAGCCTTTTTCTGCACAATAACCTCCTGGGAACAAGCTTATTGTCAAAGTGATGCATAGAACTGTACTTCTCTGTGGCTGCCTTCCAGGGAGGCTCTTGTCATCTTTATTGAAATTCACATTGTACAGGAGTACTCATCATCCCCTTTTCAATCCCATGTGTTTAATATAGGAATTATATCTCCCCAAACACATCTAGCCACATTTTGAAATGCCTGGCAACCTGAAAACGGGACCTATCAAACAAGCAGTAAATAGCAATGGTATTATGAAATTAAGTCTTCAACTTGCCACACATAAATACAAGCAGCTTTCTTGAATTTAAAATGATTTTTTTCTGTTTAGTTGTATTCATTAACTTATTTTTTGTGAAAATTTCAAATAATAATTACAAAATTGGAAATCAGCCTGTTTTGGGCAAATGGGTTTAAACACTTGAATACTTAAAATCAGAACTGGAGCAGATTTGTATTTTTTCCTATTTTAACACCTTGGAATCAAATTCTGGACTGGTCTGCATTTTACACAGTCCGACCACAAGCAAGTTTATATATAGTGAACCAACACTACCAAATAGCACTGCTTATGGGCAGTGAAGGGGAATAAGTACAGAATTCTGTCTGCAGATTTTTGAACAGCAAAATAGCCAATGCTGAGGTTCCACTTATTCAAGATCAATGAAAACAAATTAATCCTATAGTCAGAAAGAAAAAAAACACCTTTTAGAAAATAAAGAATACCCGTTTAAAATAACTCTTGATAAAGTAGCTCCCTAAAACCATAAGGTGGCATTTTAAAAAGTGACCATGGTAACTTTTTGTTTTGAGAAGTGATTTTAAGGCTTATCTACACACAAATTTAGTCATTCAGAGACACAGAGCAAATAACAACCCCTAAGCAATTTAAAAGAAGATTAAACTGGTGATTGCAGAAGCTGGCTTGGGTTCACATTGATAGGAACTGAAGCATCTTGTTATTGGTTATAGGTATATAAGTGCTAGCTATGGCCCTCACTCCCTAAACATCTTTAGAAATTCAGATACTTCTTGAACTAGGGCACCCAGACCTTTCTAAAAATAAGCTTTGAGACCTTGATACACACACACACAGGGACACACATTGCAGTGGTTGACAAGATGCAGCCCAGGTGCATATAACTACCTACTCATTATGCTTGACTGGGTTGGGCTGCTTCTGAGAGCAGCTCCAGAACTGTAACGTTTTATAGTTATAAGGCAAAACAAAATCAGCATAAGCTGTGTTGATGAACTGTCTACAACTCGAATGCAATGTCTCAGTGTAGATTGTCCCTGCTTGTGAATCAGACTCCTGAGGCCTTTGAATTATTTAGGATCTTTTGGAAATGATACCAATTAATTGTGGATTTTCCTTATCACTTTCAATTAAGAAATTAAAAAGTCTTAACTGGAAGAGTTTCCTATAATTTCTTTTTAATCCTGACTCAAGTGTTCTCTTCAAGTAAATGATCCAGTCATATAACTGTTATAGTTAATGATAGAAAAATGATGCTGCCTTTCAGCCTTACCTTTCATGTTATTTTGCATGGATGAATCTCTGACCCTAATAAGCACAAACATTCCTAGACTCTTTTATGCTCTTTCTTTTCTTTTAATGAGGAGTCTTCTATTTTGGGCCTTGTTAATTAAAATTATTAGGAAGATGCACCTTTTAAAAACTCAGAGAGATGATTGCAGGAGAATCTTAACCTGCAAAGGCATAAAATCTCTACAGTTCAAGTGTTTAATTATGTAAAGTTATAGAAGGTTAAGATGGAATGCTTCAGGTTAGAGCTGCTGGGCTTATTTCCAGTTGTGCTGCTGACTAACACTCTTCAGCTGAGCAAATCACTTAATTCTATTTGCTTTGCATTATCTATCAGGAAAATAATCTTCTTACTCACTTATATTGAGAAGGATAACTAATCTCATTGAACAGAATAGAATAAAATTTAAAACCAAGAAAAATTAAGGTGCTTATTCTGTTCCATCATCTGGGAAATGTTTCATATTTTTGGAATATATGGTTTGATTTTCAGAGGTACTGTGCTTTCTTATGCTAGAGATCCTCTTTTGTTCATATTCTGCAAGCATGGAAATTAAACTGTATATTCTTAGCTCATAAAATGGACAGAAATATTAACTCAGTTAAGTAGCAGTATTTTCTTTACTATGTCTTTAGAGGAGAAAAAATAGCAGTTCTCAGTAGGAAAACATCTGTAAATCACTAGTATTAAAATTTTCATGCTGTTAAGATTACAAACAGAGCTGCAGAGAGACATTTGGGAACAAAGAAAAGATATCTCCTTCCTTTTCATTCCTATATGAAAGCTCTGAAGTTCAGCCTCTAAGTGACAGCAAATGCTCCTAAAGTATCAAATGTCTGTTTCTCTGGCTTGTTTGGATTAATGGTGAAGACCAGAACCAGGAGACTAGAAATGTATCAATCAGGCCACCTTTGATTGGCTCCTGCCTGAGGATTTTGGCCTGGGGAATCAGTCATCCAGTGTGGGGAGGGCGAGGTGGACCATTACCCTCCAAAAGCAAAGGATTTGCCTGATGCCCGCTTCAGAGGACGCCATTTACCACCTAACGCTGGCTACAGCAGCTACTGGGTCAATACAAGGCAGGAACGATGCTTCAAATTGAAAATCCAGTCACTTCATATCTAAATCCACACATTAACTTTGTTGTTTGAAGTGGTCATCTCTGGGAGACATGCTATTGCTTCTTTTCAGTATATGTAAGCACCCTCTCAAATATCTTGTTCTGGTCTCTGAAAATCCCCTTGAACCAGTTCTTCCCAAAGGATAGAGCACTAAAACTCCGGACACAGTGTTCAAATGCTTCTCAGTGTTGGGAGAAATTTAAAGCCACACTTTTTAGTATTGGTTCCATATCTGGTTCAAGTGTATTCAGAATAAATGTCAAAAAACTTGACAGAAGGTGTCACTCTGCGTAGGAGTGCTGCAGTAACAAGCTAATGGAGCCGTTCACTAATTCAAATCTTGTCCACAGTGACTGAAGTTAATGACAATTATTACCTGACAACTGTCTAAAGGCCTATATGAAAAATGGGTTTGGAGATTTCGGTTTCATTCCTGTGGACAAGTTTCCACATCATAAAAATCATCACTCCATCTGTCACAGTAATTGCTAGACTCTCGGCTCATCAGAAAAACCCAGAATAGATTTAAACTGGAGAACAAATTACTCTTTTTTCCCCAAGAGAGAGTTCTTTGAGCTTAGAAATGAAATATTAGTGTGGAGAGAGGGTAAATAAAGCTACCCTGTGGCTACCTATGCTGTACCCGTTGGGGGAAGAATAATTTCCATGGTTGTAGCTGCACACAAAGAGCAAGAAAGCTTACTGGGGAGAGCAAAGAGCTAGGAACCGAGACATTTGCCTGTACCACTGACCTTGGCAAATTAAGGCTTTCCTTCAATTTTGTACAATTGTGAAATACGTGACACGCATCCACAGGCACTACGAGCAGCCATCGGAGTTAAAAGGTATTTCCAACAGGTGCAGATATGCATGATTTTCTGCACTGCATAAAAAAAGAGTTATCATTAGTACCAAGTGGAGTGATAGGAAGCATCATGGGAAGCAGGTGGGACCTCTAATTATAGCAGTGTAATTTGTCATGGAAATGCAAGTAATAATGAACCTTCCCTCAGCCCCTTGCTGGTCTTGTTGTACGCTACAGTTGTACCACTGGAGTAACGCAGTGCTGACTCAGGCCCCCAGATCATTTTGTATTTAATTATCACTATTTATTATTGTTGACATAACCTCTGTTGGTAGATACTTGCAAATACGTCCATTTCCCTTAGTTTTGCCAAGTCAAGTAAGGTCTGACTTTGAACTTGGTATGTCTAAAAATAAGCTTGTGATGTAGAAATCAGGAGGTAGCACTTTGCTGAGGCTGTGCTGGGCCAAGGATACTGCGAGCTTATTTCAGGACACTGTTGTGGAAGTTTTACAAAATGGAATGAGCTGTTTAAATTATATCATCATCAATTGTAGTCACCAGTTTCACAGCACTTTACTACTTCTATCCAAAAAGTATAAAATACTAATTAATGGAATAGTCAGGAAAATAAAAATAATAAGATTAAAGAAACCCTTCTGATAAGGTGGGATCCACCTCCGGGATCTACTCTAAAACATCTAAGTATTTTTGTTTTCCCTTTCAGATTTTTTTTTCCCACTATCAGAACAAATGTATAAATTTGTGCATCTATAAGGATAATAATTATTTCCAACGGTAAAGGAAAAATTGGTTTCAGCAGCCAAAGGCTAAACCAGTGGGACCATATTCTGCTCCCATTTCTTTGTTTTTTAAAAGGACATGCAATCATCATTACGAAAAATGTAACCAAATGGTTATATATTTCTCATCTTACTGCAGAAATATTTATCGATCAATACTTATTACGTTATTTCCTATTTCAAAAAAGCATTTGTTGCTCTTTGAAAATATTGAATATATAATTGGAACCATCTGTTTGCAGAGACTTCAGTGCGATACAAGTAATGATAACCCTCACAACTTTAAGATGCTTATCTAAATTTGAGTTGGATTGAAAGTCTCAACAAAACTTTCGGGGGTGGTTGTCCCCTGATGCAGTCTGGCAACACAATAATACAAAAGGGTTTATGAAAATGGGTAAGATAGCAGAGAGGAACATTAAAAAATGTGGGAAACTAAACTCCCCTTTACCTACGTAGCACATTTATGTACATGTGTTACAGTTAGCGAGATGTTTTTAAATACCATCTGGGCTTTGAATAAATACCATCCTTATTTTAGGATAAACTTTCATTTCCATGTAGAGAGGACTGCTATTTTTTTCCTTCGTGATTTAAATTCATTTTCATGTAAATATAGCTATAAATGTTTGCAATATTTAAGAGACACAGAAGATACTGAATAACATTTTTAAAAATTACTAAATGATTCACTAGCCTAGTGAGAAAATTGGCTGTTGTAAAATGTAAGATGAGCTTTCCTATAATCTCATAGGTCAAAGTCCAACTGATTTCCAGTAAAATGCAGATTTGGAAGTACCTAAATTACATTTGAAAGTGAAAGGTGAGCTACTAAAGAAATACAGGCCAGAGAAATATAGGCAAAAATCTCTGCATATGGAAACTCTTCCATAGTTTGGCAAGCAGTAGCTCTGCAAACCATTACACTTTTGCTCTGTATCCCAGTTTGGATATTGAATTTTCCATTTCTTCACCTTTCAAACAGAAAGTAGTCTGAGTATATACTTGCTAGAGCTCTTTACCAGCCCCCTTTTAATTCCTCATTAAAGCAATTTCACTCCATTTGACTTGTCTGTGTATTTTCTCACTTCCCTATTTGGTGTGAGAAATAGTAGCTCAGTCCTTCACAAATAATATTTTAAAGCTATTACTGCATTTCTTGGGTGACTGGAGGTGCTATGTTTTTGGCCACCAAAATTATTTGACAGTTACTTAAAAATGGGGGTTTTTTTGCTTTTTGTCCCCTTTTAGACTTAACTTCTAATGATGTAACCTGCAGGGAGATCTAAATATGACTTCAAATCTTTAAAATTTCTCTTACAGACTCCAGTTCAGAATACACATTGGGAGTTGGAAGGATAGTTTATGTTATCCCAGTGGTCTAGGGTTGTGCCTATTTGCCATCAGTTTCTCTTCCAACTCCACAGTTTCACTGGTACATTTTCATAAGCACTCTAATCTTTTCATGTGTTACTTCTATGCTTTAAAAGTGTGTGTATGTGTAGGAAATAACAAAGCCTTCCTATACAGGAAGACAGAAATATTTAACTATATTGGTTCATTACTGGGAGCTGTTCAGACATGTTCTAGTGTGCAGCTCTGAGGTTGTAGAGCTCACCTATCGCTATACTGTCTCAATACTTGCATCCAAATTATGATTTTAAAATAAACAAAAAACAACACAACAAATGAAAGCTGTTCTGGATTTACTGATTATCAATATCCCCACGAGAGAGGGTGCCTTTTCTACTACTGCCTATGGAGGACCGTGGGACCTGAACCAAAATTCTTGCCCCTTTGAAACTGCTGAAAATTTTGTTTGTATCTGAAAAAGTGAAGGGGTAAAATTTAGAGTTAAAATGTTGACAATGTAAGTTATAGTCACTGTGCTTCACCCTAGTTACTTGAGCATTTGGGAAGTCCTTGGGGGGGGAGGGTGAGGATGCAGGAAAGTGAAAGCAGAAAGAGGGATGCTTATTTCTTACCCACAAATACAAGGGAAATGCAAAATCCTGAACTTGAATTTTTGATAGGAAACATTGAAAAGGACAAGAAAAAAAAATGGTATTTATAAAGCATGTGTATGTATGCAGCGATATTCATTGGCAATTTGCAGTAGCAGGACAAATTGACATAGGAGCTCATAGTAAGCCATAGTAATGACTAATGTTAAGAAGCTGCTGTATCAACATGAAGTCACTGAGAAAGGTTTATTTTGTTGAGAAAGAAGGGGAAAAAATCCCCACATAAGATATGTATAAAGGCTTACAATTTCTAAACATCCCTGAATTTTGTTAAAGTCTAGTTATGCAACTGACTTTTGTGGGTTGAACCTAAATTTAGCTAAGTTGTCATTGTAATTTTGCATGTAGAATATGTTAATGTTTTGGGATCTTAAACAATTTATTCTTTAAAAGGTTTTTATTTCATATTTAAAGAATAGCACCAGAAGCAGCTAGCTTATCTGAATTTTTTAAAATAATGCTTGTCGTGCATAAAAGCACTACTGTTACTGCCAGAAAAGCAAGGTCAATGGAAGTGACAAAGATATTAAAATACATTTTTTTAGCTGACAAAGGGATGGAGAGGAAGATTAAGTTTGACTTTCAAAATTAAAATTTCAATATTGTTAAGGAAATACTGGAACAGAAACATTACAAACCCCAGGGAAATGCATAGACAATTTCTTTTTCCAAAGCATTTCCATACTCTATGCAGAAAATGAATCATTCCACAGATATTTGGAGTTGCTTACTCTATCTTTTGAGCATCATTATAGTTCTTGCTTTTATACTGTTGAAATCACTACACTGATGAAGTGGGGAGCAGGGAAAAAAAAATGTAACTCTACAGTGTGAGAGTACACTTGTGAATCGCACATCACAAATTGCTTTTGGTTTGATTACACTGATTTCTAACATCTGAATTCTGAATAGCAATGACTGTATGCTTAAGACAAGCTTTCCTAAAAAGCAGCCTGAATCCATCATAATGTACTACACTTTGTAAATAGAAAAGTTATCAGCGTGCACACCTGACATACAGTCAAGGGGAGGATTACATAGTACAGAAACCAAATGTCACTTGCTACTACTCACTGAGAGTAGTGTGCATCTTTGCAGCCCAGTGCGAGACCATCCAGATACTCCCGAGCTGGTCCCAGATGAGTTGAGTTAGATGATGAAGCAGCCAAACCTGCTTCCAATAAATGTCCCCATTGATTAATGGACGACTTGGGTATAATCAGCAATATGCGTAGACGGTTCAGTTGCTGATCTGGTGAGGGTTGCATAAGCTGTAATCAGAACTCTTGGCCTATTCAGGGTGCAGTCACTACAAGTTGGCAGGTAGGAGGATTTATGTAGTATCTGTGGCAAGAGTGTGGCTATACAGGCTTGGCTGGAAGAAGAAGTCACACAGGTTTGGTTAGGATACAAGCCCACATAATATTGTCATGGCAACATGGAGAAGAGAATTTGCTTTTGACATTTCAGATTCAGCACTATAAGTGAAGGTTGTTAATTTTTCATATCAGGCCTTTACAACCATTTTATGTATTATACTACTTCAGTGAAAGTGTATAAAATGTCTTGTTTTACGAAGACATCTAAAGTAGGCAATGAATTAATGAGTGTCGTTGAAATCACAGGTGCTGTCTAGAATCTTGAGGCTCAAATGATTTAAAAGTCTCCTGGTTGGTATGTGCACAGCAATTAGAAAGGGAAATTTACTCCTTATGGAAATTTTAGTATATTTTTCCCGATTAATTTTTCCTAGTTTCCCAGTTACCACTTGATGATCAGGACACTGGAATCATGGTCAGCCTATTTCTTTTCCTTGACTTTCCTATTTTTTTCTAATCTTGTATGATACCGTAGTGCTTTGAATTAATGACAAGAAGGGTAGAGTTTTCTGTTTTGACAAAAGTGGGATTAGGCAGCAGGTGTTTGTGAAGGAAGATCAGTAAAATACCAGAACCAAATCATATCTCAATGAAGTCAGAAGGAGAATTACATTGACTTTGTTGGAGCTTGGATAATCCAAGAATAAACACGGCAACATAATACTATAAGCAGGTTCATACTTTTGTGTCAAGGCTGACTTCAAAATCATGTGACCTCATGATTTGTAGCATCTCAAAGACAGTTTCTCAAAAATCCACAATCTATTTGAATGTACTACTGGGTATCCTTCATAAAGAATAGCATCACATGGAAAACAAATTTTGAAATTATTGGAATGGTAAATCAATTTGCTGTTGACTTAAACGAAGCAAGCAGCATGGGCGTTGCTGAGCAGTAAACCTTAAAATGCAATGCTGCCATATAAAATTGTAGCTCTCAGTAATAAACACTATGATGAGACAGAGGCTTTTTTATGAAAAATAATGTAAATTTGCTCTTCAGTAGGATAGAATATGATGTATATTTTTCACATCAGATATATATAATTTTGTCCATGTCAGCCTTTAATGTTTTCATGTTTCAATTTTCCAATTCTGCTATTCTTGCATTGCCACTTTACAACAAAAAAAATCAGCATAGTTAGTGTCAACATTGATGCAACTTAGGAAATGACAAGTTTTCGTCAGCTTTCCCACAGAAATGGAGAATAGCACAAATCAATTTTAGTCTTGTCTACCTAAATGTATTAATATTGCTCCCATCACTGTAAGAGTCTGGACATCTCATTTATCTTCAGTTTTTAGAGACAGGGAGCTGGCAAACAGAGACAGTAAATGGCTTTTGTACAGTCTTAATGGAAATCCACAGTGAGACTGGGAAATTTCAGATTCACTTGCCAGAAGGAGGAACAAACAAAGCACACAAATCAAGAATACATTGTGCAAATTCAAATTTTAGTAGCATACATATGAATTTAAATCAGTGTAATTATCTTTTTGAAGTTTTGAGAGAGCTTCAATTGACTTGTAAAAATAAATTGCTGGAAAAAGGTGGAAGCCACCATTTGATTTGGGAATGTTGAGTCAACGTGTTGATTAACCAGTATGCAGGAATTTGGTAGTATTGTAAATGGACTTTGGATTTTTAGCAAGAAAAAACAAAGTGAATTAAGATAGGTCCTAATAAATTTTTTCAAAGGGTATTAGCATTTTAGCTTTCAAGGCTTAAATGAGTCTCAAAGTAGAAAAAAGATGAGTTGTGATGTGAGAAGGAATTATGTGATGTTTTGTTCTGTAAAATGCTGGCTGTTTTCCCTCTGTTCTCAATCAGAGGTGTGCACAGTGTAACATTTACTTGTAAGAACATTTAATGGGTTTGGATTACCATCTGTGAAATACACAAATTGAAATCGTTAATCTTTTCCAACACTAATTTATACATTCTGCATTCACAGTGAAATGGAAGAGTTTGGGGCTGATATGTAGCAATGTCTGATTGGTATATAAAAGGATTCTACAGCTACAGTAGCTATCATAGGTTTAATCAAAAAGATGCAAATTTAAATGAATTTAAATGCCTCAAAGGTGTAGAATGTCTCCAGGCCTATCTTTGGGCCAGGAGTAAAAGCAGCAATCAAACAGTTCAGCTTCACTTGAGTACAAAAATGAGTATTTTATATCCAGAAGTAACTGATGAGTGAAAGAACCTTCTTTGAGTTTCTTGATGTATGTTTATCCAACTGTATTTGGATAATTCCACTAGTTAAGTATATTATTATATAAACAGATATTTTCTATAATAGCAGACATCCCTGTTAAGTTGGGAGAAGCATAACTTGGAATCAAATTGTATATCAAAGGAATTCTAAACTCAAGAGCCTATTGCCATGGAAATTCCTACCAATCTTGCAAATGCAAGATTTGAAAATGTGGATGACCAGCCAATGCACGGGCTTATCCTCCATGAGTTGTTTTTTTTTGTATCATCTGAGTAATCCATATTTCATATGTGAAATGTTTCATTGATTACAAGGTATTCATAGTTTTCAGCAGAACTGCTCTGTCCTCAAAAATAACGCATGGAGAACTGAAGGCAAAAGCTGAAATGCTAGCTCAGTTCACATGCACAGGATAAATACGGACAAAAGGTGCCCATCTCCAAAAATAGCTTCCTTGTGTGGCTATTTCTTTTTACAGTGCTAAATGGCAATGTAATTCTGTTTTTAGTCCTAGTTAAGACTGGATGAGCTGCTGGTGTCAGTCCAACTGTGACCATCTTTATTGATTGATTCACACTTCCGTGTGCTTCCCTGTCTGTCTGTTATTCGTATGTTTTCTTTTAAACAGCAGTGGTTTTTCCCTCAGTGTACCCAGTGCAATTGGTTCTGGCCAAAACATTTGGGAACCAAAGTACAAAGGTACTTGCAGAGGGAAATGATTAGTTGGAAGCAGCAAAGAGAGATTTATTTCTAGATAACAAATGAAAGCTGGAACTATAAGAAACATGACATCGTCAGCCTTCACACTAAAGTATCCTTGAAATAAGCCAAGAGCCTTGGGTTTGCTGGCTGACTGATGAGAAGACTGTAATTATAAGAAATGATCCCTAACTTACAAGAAATATTTGAAAAGTTTAGCAAAGGAAACTCAGGCTGTTGTCCAGGACTAATACTATTAAGTATCTCAATGATATTAAATCAGTTGCCAGAAGGATCACAAACTGTTTATCAGCTCAGTGATGTATGCATGCTTACTAATGCTGCAAATCTTTTAAAACCAGTTTCCAATGTTTTCCTGAAAGGGTTTATCTATGAAGTTTTAACTAAACAATTCACATTAGTGTCTATCACAGACTTGGAGTAAAATTTTTTATAAATTCCTTTCACAATTCTTTCCTAAATAGCTATATTTCTCTTCAGAGATTGAATTAACAAGCTTATTCTTTAAATAAATGGCAATTTATATGTCAGTTTAGGATCAGCCTAATGAAATACATAAATAATTTATCTACTGTGTCATTGATCTAATATAATCCATGGCCTATAATCAAAGACAGGAAAAATTAATTACTAATGCACTTGGACAATATTACAGTGATCTCTTATGGGAGATGCTTATTCCTGGCACTCCCAATGTGAGAAACCCCAGAATGGGAAAAATTAATAGATTTTTTTACAAAAATAGTACTGGTGTATACTTAATTCTTAGACCTCATAGCTATAAAGGCTTATTGCTTCCCATGAAATGCTGAGTAACTCCAACTTCTATCAAATTAAATAGATCTGAGAACCATGCTTCATAAAGATTAGACTAGAAACAGAAGAACTTGAACTGTTTAATTTCTTCACTATTCATCTTTCATTTTGACAACGCATTTCCGAATTCCCATTCACTGCTGTTTGTGTGCATTCTGTTGGGATGTCCTTTGTTTATGTGCATTATGTTATTTCAACTTTTGCTTTTCTCTGTGAGTATTTTTCCAGATTTTTGTTTTTGTGTTTGGTATAGCTGCACATGCACACATGCATGCTGGGCTGATTTGAATAACAAAGAAAGTGAGACTAATTAGCAGTTTACGTAGGATTACATTCTCACCTCTGATCTGCTAAAGATGGCAGATATTCAACCCATATTCCTGGCTTGCACAGAGATAATGTATATCCAAACAGGAGGGATAACATTATCAGAAGGTATCACACAGGTGCAGTAAACATTGTATCAGGAGTAACTGCAATATAAAGTGTGCTGTTCTGATAGATTTTAGATCGTAATCATAAATTAATGTTCTTTCTGTTGTGATTATTCTTTTTGTTTTAATGAACTACTTTGATGGAAGCTGAATATACTCCTTTTCTGGCTGTTTCACCTTGATGGTGTAATTCATTGCAATGCACACATGAGAGTTAATAAGTACAGAAGAAATTAACTTGGTCTTTTGCCGAAACAATATTAAAAGTTAAATTTCTATAGCAATGTTTTTATTGTGAAAATATAATGATACAGAATCCCATGGGATATAGGAATGTTTGTTAATGGCGTGGTATAGCTTAGCATCAGACAGTTTTTCATTACTCTTTTAAATCACTTTAATTAATTGTTATTAGCCATATGCTTTGTCTTGAATGAGTAAAATTCTGTGCAATGACTCTAGCATGAAAAGAACTTTATGTGCTTGTTGTTCTTTGAATTGAAATGGATAGAGACTTTGTAAATTAGTTTAATGGCTTGCAGTTATTCGAGTTCTATGATTTTCCTACTCTTTAAAAAAAGAAGGAGATGCAGTACAAAAGTCCTATGAATTATTTCTGAAGTATCATCTTCAGTACAAAGTCAATCTTCCTTTGAGAAGAGAAAGCAAAGCTAAACTGTTCTAGGCCCTAAATGCAGTATTACGAGATTAGCGTAACTATTAAGACATAATCTCAGGCTATTTTGTTAATGTCACGATTGCCCTGACAGAGTTCTGTATTAAAGTCAGGCTATACTTTTTTTTGGATCCTGATTTGGAATTCGGCCTCTCTTTCCTTAAGGGAACTCTCATCAGTCTTATAAGTGGTGTTCATAACTTTAAATGAGCTTCTATGGACTGTGGTGGAAGAGTACATGAAAATGTGAGGTCTTTCCAGATTTTTCTAGTGCCTGCTTTACCGTTTGTTTCCTTATCCTCCTATTAAGAACTTATGTCCTAGGAAATTGAATTCTGACAAAAATAATCCACTTCATTCAGCTCTATTGACAATAATAAATGAGTTCATCTAAAAACTCTGGTCTTACCACTTTTTGAAATTCAAGTTCTTATTGTCTGTTAGCGTCATTATGAACAATTTACTAGTTTACAGTATTTCATAATTTATGCTTCATTCCAACTACAAATGAGAGGATCTTTTACTTCAGACAACAGGAGCAATTTCCTTACTAGAAAACTTCTCTATTCATTTTTTTCTTTGTTTTTGATTCCCCCAACAAGGTAACTGGTAAATACACATATGATGTGCAATTTGGTATTTTTAGACTGTAAATCTTATATGATTCTTCCCATTGTGCCTATATGAGTTTTCCTAAAACTTCTGAGATATTCCTTGATTTTTATCTAAGTTTTGCCATTCAAAGTGGACCCATTTTTCAAGTCCTTGCTAATGACTTTTGATGTTTTCTCAAACTAGAAAGGGATTTTGGTGCAGATACTTGGTTGTTACTTGCACAGAAACCTAATAAGCTTTGTGTTCAATAAATAGGTTTCATTAGGGAAGCAATGCACAGCTCTAAAAATACGTCAAAGGTGGTATTATGGGAGAGTGGTGAGTGCTGTGTATTGCAGCTGCAGAACAGTTACTGAAATTGTGCTACGTACTCTCTGTGCACCCAACTCAATGAGTGCCCTGCAGCAGAGGCTCAGCTGTGGTGGCCCCGGGCCACTATGGGCATCTCTTGGTGCTGGGGGTAAATGCAGTTACACCCGCTGTGTGCAATGGGAAGGCAGGTGGGCCGGTGGAGTGGTTGAAAATCAGGGCATCGAAGTTTCTACTTGAAAATATATGTTTCCTACTCTTATCACTTGCATCAATATCCAAAGAAAGACTATACATATTATTGCTTTCCATTTGTAACGGGAAAGATACTGATGTTTGAAATCAAGGATGTCAACTAAGGACTGTGGTGGGTTGACCCTGGCCAGACACCAGGTACCCACCGAAGCTGCTCTGTCACCCCCCTCCTCAGCTGGACAGGAGAGAGGAAATATAATGAAGGGCCTATGGGTTGAGATAAGGACAGAGAGATCAGTCAGTAATTACCATCATGGACAAAACAGATTTGATGCAGGGAAATTAATTTGATTCATTACCAATCAAATCCGAGTAGGATAATAAGAAATGAAACAATACATATACATAAAATGAGTGAGAAGCGGGATGACTCCAGCCATAAAATGCCACAAGCTGTGGTACTCTGCCTTTGATTTGTTTCCCCACACATCCTTAATAGAAGTGTCTCCACACATCCTTAATAGAAGTATTTTTTCTAAAGTACATGCGTCTTTCTGTTACATTTCAGAAGACCTAACTGATTAAGACATATTTCTGTATTATAGCATGTGTTTTCCTTTGGTGAAGCTGGTTTCTTTTTACCCAGCAAGAATGCTTGTTGTTCTGCCACATAGAATTCAAACCGTCTCCGATCCTCTGATGCCCTGCACGATTCATTGGGATGGTAATGCTTGGAAAGCAGTAATGTGGGAAGAGAATTAGGAGTGATAGCAAACAGTAAATGAGGTATGGCATTCGAGTGTAGCAGCGTGCGAAAAACCCTTGGCGATGCTGAATTACAAAAGCATCATGTCAAAGAGCATGAAGGAGGGTGACAGCCGCTCTCTCCACCAGGAACGGAAAACTCAGCATTGCATCAGGCACTGGTACCAGGCTGCCAGGAGATGTGGGTAATTGGGAGGCCATGCAGAGTGCGTCGGGAGGTTTTCTGTCATTCCTAAACAAGCTCTCCCTATTTAAATTCATAAAAGTAGCACTGCATCTTCTTCCACAACTGTAATTAGAGCCAAACTCAGTCAAACCGTTTCCGACTGATACTGCTTAAGCAACTGAGAAAGTGAGGTTTTCTTTCCATTCCCCCTTTCTTTTCTCTACACACCTACATAGGTTTTTCACTTGTTGCAAATATTTTGGCATGTAAACTTCAATCCTTGGCTGGTATAATTGTCAAATTAACTTCATCAGGGAGTATTTAAACTCCCAGGTGGAACTTTATAAGTCCTCATTTTCGTTACAGTAATAAGAATAATAAGAATAAAAATTGAGAGGCTAGTAGGAAGTATTGAATTTTTTTTTTATGTTTTAAATGTTTTTTTAATGTTTAAAATGTTTTAAAAATTTCTATTTTTAATGTCTTGGAATGCCATGGAGATGTAGGTGCCCAAGTTCTAACAACCCAAGTCTGTCCAAAGTATGAGGAGAAGGTATGAACAGGGAACATAAGGAATTAGAAGAAGGATGGGATGAAAGGGAGGAATTTAAGCAAATTTTAAAAATGTATGTTGTAACTCAAATCATTACTTAACAGTGACATCTAGAGCAGAATTACTTCCAAAAAGAGCAAGATACCATGTTTGAATCACTAAAAGTGGTCTCATGTTTCCTAAAATTTGTTCCACTTAATTTTGTGTCAATCTGTCACAGTATTTTTTTGTTAATGGTTTTCACTCATGGTGCCTAACTTGTTCAATGCTGTGTTCTTCACAGTGCTAAGTCTGTATTTACCCTCCATGGGATCACTAGACCACATGTGAAACTTCATCAACTATATATCCTTTCCAGTCTACTCCTTTAAACAGCATTCCTAATTATTTTCAGTTCCCCCCACATCATTCCAAACTTCTCCAGCTGTTTTAAGTATTGTATTTCAAACTAAAATAACAATTCCTTGTCATATAACCATACTTTTTATATTTTAAAGCTATCACTGTCTCCTGCAATTACCTGAGCTGTAAGGAAGCAGATTTGAAGTCAGTGGATGTTTCACCACTTTGAAGATAGGTGCTGACTTAGATGCTTTACTAACAAAGGTGGATAATTAGCTTTATTCCAGGAGCTGAAGCATTTCTCTGAGTCACAGTTTCACCTTGTGTTCTTCCTTACTGCTATGTGATGCTAATTTAGGGCTGCAGAAAGTGGCTAACCACTTCTTTGCGGGTACTGTTTGGGACAGGAAGGAAAGAAGGAAGGAGAGGAGGTAGAGAGGAAGGGAGGGAGAGACTTGCAACCTTTTTGACTTGTACAAGGGAAATTACTCCAGGGAACCTGAACAGAGATGTAGTGTGGTCCTTATTCTACATGTTTATAGGCACAGTGACAGCCTGATCCTTCATTTTGTTGCTTTTCTGTTTTCCGCTGGGTAGGAATTTAGCCCAGCAATACTATTTGTAGAATGTATGTACAGATGCCTCTTTTAAAAATGAGTTATGGTTGCTAAGTCACTCAAAAAATCCTCACTGCATGTGCCTGTGCATGAAAACAGTGTTACATCTCATGTCTGGCTTTGCTGCCCAAGGGTGATCTGAAAGTAGCAGGGTTGAATGTCCTGTTCTCTGAAGATTCCTATTTATCTCTGATGGGAGACTGTCTGGTTATTTTGACACTTCTAATATGGGTCAGTAACTGTCAGTACTGGATATTATCAAGCTGTTTGTAGCTGAGATAAAATTAATACCAAAAAAGCACTCTCTGGTCTTCTAATTAATCCCACAGGAGAGCAAAAACTCATTTAAGTTGGAAGTTTAGCTGTCGGCAGCATCAGGAAAAGCTGGTTTCACTTCGCTGAGCTGAATTAAAACTCCACATTAATGGAATTAAAGCATGTTGCTTTCTTAAACTCTTACATCCATCAAAGCAAAGGCTTAGAAGCTTTATAAACAACTGCCCTGCAACCTTCAATCCTTGACATAAGAAACAACATGCTGAGAATACATCATAAACCCAAACACTCTCAGGGTTCCCTTCACAGTTCTCCAGTGGAACTTCTTCAATACTTCAATGTATTTATCAATCTTTTTTCTTTTAGTATTGTGAATAACAAAGAAAATAACTTGGAGCTCTGCTTTGGGGGGGTTGATTTTTTGTTTGTTGGTGGGGGTTTTTTCTGCACCGAATGCATTGTTAGACAAATGGAATTTGTATACTTTTCTTCTGGCAGTTTCAGAATTAGGACCTCAAGAACGGTGCTGTGAAGCCAATGTTCAGGGAAGTCTCTATCCAGCCTATGCCACCAGCTGCATCACTGCTTCTTTATTAGAAGACCCAGGTCAATTGATTTAAGAAGCAAATAATGACTTTTGTGCTGTCAGTTTTGACTTGTCAAAACAAAGACATATGAAAACAAAAGATTTTCTAAATCAGGGCTACAGCAGATAGAGGACAACTGTTCTTTGTTGATAAGAGCAGGGTTGGAAGAGGAAAGCCGATGACTTTTCTAGCAGTCTGCGTGTAAAGACAATGTGTATTGGTTTTATACAAGCAAAAGAGACTAGGAAAAATTTCATATTATAACAACCACCTTCAGTCTTCCACCCTCAGTGCACTAGGCAGGCTTTGGGATGAGCTCTGATTTGAGTGCCATGCCGTCTGATCCCTTAATGGTGGTTTGTCCTTATTTTTAGTTGCCAAATTCCATTACAGAAGTTTAAAACACAAGAAATATTTCCCTGACGTGACTGTTTCATCCCAGGTAGGGGTTTCACTGGGTCGTTGTGTATTGGTGAAAGTGTCATTTGTGAAGAGAAGGTGGTGGTTCATGTGGTCCCTACAGGGAAAGAAGAGTTATGATGTTGCCTCCAGTTTCAGCATCATCCACACAGTGCAAGGCCTTCAGAGAGTCCTTGGGCTAGAACAGAGTTAAAATTAAGGAGACGGGCTATGCACCTTCTTGTTAATATAAGACTTATTGATATTATTATTTTCATAATAAATATTTCAATAAATATGTTGACACCAGGCTGCTCTATTTTCAATATTTAACAAGGTCATGAAATGGCAAGCCTTGCCTAAGAAGTAGGTTTAAAACAAATACCAACTTAAATCCATTAAAAAAGAGAGACTGGATAATTTGCTCCCTGTTTTGCCCCTTATTATTCCCTTAAAATCTTAGTTTTTGTTCCTTCACTCATATGAATTGTCTTACAAGAATAGCATATTCCTGCTAAGTCAACTAAAATTAAATGGAATTAAGTTAAAACTAGTATTTTACGGGATGTGAGAATCATTTCTTCAGGGAAAATCCATCTTGTGTAGTGGTAGCACTGAGTATATGTAAATACTATTACTTTATATTCTTAAAACTGATGAGACATTCATTCTATATCATTTCAGAGAAAGGGTAGCCATTTTGTAAGCCTAAATGTTGAACTTTGAATACTTAGATCTGTGAGTGTAGAAATGTACTACTTACCTCTATATCTCAATAGGGATGTAAGTGTCTACATTTAGGCATTCATCATAGAAAATGTTGGTGGCAGTAACTTGGAATATCTATTTTCTTTTGTACTACAAAAGACATAGCACATACACAAGTGTCTTAAGTATGTGATGGAACTGGCTTCTTTCTGCTCATTTTGCTACTTTGACAGAAGCAACCAGGAGCTTTATATTTTAAATAAGTCAGGAATGATATCAGACTGTTATTTCTGTCTCCAACTGCATAGCCCCTTTTGTCAAGCAGTGATTAAACAGCATTTTTGTTTTTTTACGTGTCATTTTATTCATAACAATACCTAGAAGGCATAAGCTTGTATTGAGAATCAAACTTGATTTTTAAAATTATGTACAAAAATTTAGTTTTCATATCACCGGTGATGAATTATTTTCATGAAAAAATACAAGGACTCATTTGAACTCTATGTCACAAATGCCTGGGATTGGAAAAGGGTTTCTAGTGACTGGAATATTGCCAGTAGCTGAGCCCCTCACTTGGAAGGAGTGAGGTATAAGCTTCCTTGCACAGATTTGCATAACAAGGTGCTAATTCCAGTGAGGGACACTGATGACATCTAGTGCTTGAGTGGTTTGGTAATTTCAGGAGAATATTGAATTGAAATCATTGCTTTAATTCATACTTATGTGATTGCATTACTTAATAGAACATCTGATATAATAGAAAATATATTGCCGTCCTAGTCTTTTTTTTTTCACTCTGCCATTGAAACGTGTTTTATTTTCCCAAGAATAATCTTCTGAATATTCTTCTTTTGCCAACCTCTCTGGATAATCTTTTGGTTGATTTCCTGTTTCTTACCCCGGCCCTAACAAGATTCTGTGAGGGTAATTACCAAGCAGATATGGTGGCACAAATTTTGGCTCAAAGTGGCTTAGGAGAATGATTAGTTACTTCTGGGTACCTTGCCCTTCTGCTGAGCTGCCACACATCTGATTTTCTGAAAGGGATAAATATCCTCTTTTCACAAAGCAGGGGTTTGGAAGTGTTTTAGACCGGACACCCAAAATCAAAGTACATGGTGCTCCTAATCACTTCTGAAAGTGCTGTTTGCTCTCATTTAAATTTTGTGTTTCAACAATGATTTTCCTTAGAAAGTTCATCAATAACATTTTTGCTAACCTTTCTAAATAGGAATCATATGTTTTAAAAAATAACAATTTGCATTTTTTAAAAGGTGTAAAATTTTTTATACATACATGAAGAGTGAAATCCAGTAATAAATTTACAAGAGCACAGCCAATACCAGCTCTAGATCTAGGTAGGTCTGTGTTCAGAAAGGTAATTTGTTCCACGTTAGTGTGTGGTGTCAAAAATCTTTTATAAAGTCTAAGCAGTTTTGGTAATACTGTAAAGGCCTTTATGAATAGTATGGTGACAAAATTCTTAGTCTTTATTCATCCATTATATAAAATATTTAGAAACAGAGAGGTTATAACCTTTGCACAAATTAGCCTGGGTTACGTATAAATCCTCAAAGGTGGCTGAATTCATCAGTAAAATGCAGCATCGTTACGAGGACTGAGACTCTATTACAGTGATCAGACAGGTCCCTTTCCTCATTTTGAATCTTCCAGTGCACGAGCAATAATTCACCGTTCTGTAAATCACTTTGGTGAATGTTGCCCATTTTTTTATTTGCAACATCCAAACATAGTCACATCCCAGGTGCTTACTATTCAATATGTTTTTTGACCACCTTCAGCTACTAAATCTGTACATAAATTGGAAATGATTTGGTTTTAGTACTTAGCAGAAGAAAGTCCTACCTATAATGCTGTCATAATTTTGCTTATTTTGAAGCTGATCAGAGTTATATAAATACGTTTGCTGTGGTAAAGATAGGGCAATGCTGAAATCTTCTTGGACTCCAAAGCTTTTGGAATTCAAGCCACTTTGGTTAGTTGTGGTTGGAAGTAGATATTGTGGCTCTGGTCATAACAGTATGCCATGGCTCCAGCAAGGAGGAGATCTTGGAAGGGGGAGAGGTGGCTTAAATGTTTTAAGGCAAAATTCCATATCAGCTGTCATTCCTCAACTCCCTTTTCCTATTACAATGTTGCGTTGAAAAACAGAACGCTACATAACATCAGTAAAATAAACCCAATTCCTGCATAAAATCTTCAGTTGCTTACTTGCTATGCCTTGTTAGAAGGTTGGTTGGTGGGTTTTTTTCCTACAAAATATGCAATAAGAAAATGAGCTGTTTTTTTAATGTCTCAATTGTGGGTTTGACATCAGCAGCTTAACTCAGGCACGGCTTTGCCATCCTTCTCTTAGAAACAGACCTTGATGTACAATGTGACTTAGAGGGCTATGACATACATCACCATCCTCCCCCTCTGCTGGGTTCTTGTTCTTGTACCAGCTGTATTTTTGCATCTCTTGATGCAACTTCAGGGAATAAAGTTTCTGAGAGTCAAGCTGCACAGGGAAAAGACGGAGGAGTTATGGTTCTGCTGCGCCACTTCTGTCTCATGTAGACAGGGGAAAATTCAGGGGAGACGCTGTTCCCTCCCCTATTAATTTTGCATGGGAAGCCCATACAGGAAAGCGAGGTTGTATGTTCCCTTCCAGTTCTGTAGAGGGAGAGGAAGAGAAGACAAGCCATAACCTAACTTTAAATTTTTTAAAAATTCATAAACACTAAAAATGGGTAGTTTAAAAATACGCATACTAAGTCACTTGCAAGATGCAAACTTAATGTCAAATTTTAACCATTATTCATAAAATATTGGAACCCAATGATCTTTAAGGTCCCTTCCAACTCTAACCATTCTATGATTCTATGATTCTATGAAAATATTTTCTGCAATGTTTGTCCAACTCAATTATTCTGTTCACACCATGACACCAGAGACTCATGATACTTGTGTACATCCCATGTTTTGTTATCAAACAGATAAAAAACTTTGTAGTTATTCTTACAAGGGGAATATACTTCCCCACAAACTTTCTGAGTTACCGCATTTTAGTAACACGACACAAGAGCAGAATGGTCACAACAGGGAATACCAGGAAGCAGGTCTTTGTTTGTCCCATGGCATGATATCAAGTGTCACAAGTCTATGTGCAACACAGAAAAATCATCTCTCTTCTTTCAGGCAGACTGCATTGGCTCTGCTCCTGGGTAAAATGCATGGAAAATAGATGTGTTCCTCACGAATGTTGAAAGTCTCAACTTTTAATGAAAATAAGATGTGCTCCCTCTGAACAAACAGCTCGTGTACAGAGCTTGAAAGCAAGACAAAATCTGCAGTTAGCAGAATCAGTGGTGTAATACTGACTTAAAGATTTATTTTTAATGTGTATTTTCCATTATTACTACTGAGACTCGCTATGTGATGTGGTCATTTAAACTAATCAGAAGATAAACCTAAATGTTTCTGGTTTTTATTTTTTAAACACATTGTCTTGGTTAAGGATTGTAATTTATTATCACAGAACTGCCTTTGACTGATACTGCATTGTTATCCATTTATATTTAAATGAATAGTAATGGTACAATAGTATTATGCAATAGTACAATACCAAAGTTAACAAATACTGTGTAATTTATTTGGCTTATGTAATATGGTAACTGAGTTCCTTACCCATGACAACACATACGAGAGAAGCCATTAGATCTCAGGATTTTCAATCAAAAAGATTTTTCTTTCACAGACTATGTTTTGCTTAGAAAATATCTTGGGATTTTTTCTAAATGTCGTGTCTTAGATTGATATAATTTCATGTGGGAAAAAACCTCAAGCTACTTAAAATCTGATAGAAATAGTGAATGTTGGTTGAAATTCATAAAAATCAAAGTTACATTATGGTGCAATTATAAACAGTCCTTGTTTGCTGAGCATTCTGAGAAACACTGAGAATTAGGTTGATAACTATCATTTACTGTTTTAACTTCTGCTTTTAAAAAAACTTTGTGTTTTATGGCATATTTAACAAAACAATTAGCATCTAAGTTAATTTAAGTCACTGAACTGTGTGTATACATATATTTCTTAAAAAAAATAAGAAAGAAAAAGGGGAGTTATTCTCTTCATGAATGAAAACCTGATTTTAAATGAGATATTGTAGGGTTGAGCCCTTTTTTGAAGAGATGAGCATCACTGAAGTCAAAATGCTTTAGACGCCTGTAAAACAATCTGACTGTTATTTCTATGTTGGCTTTGGCTAAACTGCTAGAGACAGTAAGAAAATGAGCAACTTGTATTTCTTTAACAAATGCTTTTCTTTATTCTTCCTTGGTCGTACAGTCATTCCCAGCACAGCACTGCAACGCGCCCTCCCACAGTGAGCTTGCAGCGGACCATTTCTGTGGAAGGGTAAGATGATTCTCTGTTGAAGCTGCCCGTAGAGCTCTCAGATCCCATTAAGCCAGGCACTGAACTACCCACATGCCATAGCTGTTAGCCAGGTGTGGGTTTGCGTATCACAGCGGTGACGTCTGTGAGATGAAAAATAAATACTTTCAAATTACTACTGATGCATGCTAGATATTTACACTGAAAGGTTTGTTTTTCAAGGAGGTGAGACTACCTGTCATGGAGATATATCAACTACAATCTCTTCAGCTCATCTCACTTGACTAGTGTGAATATTTAAGTGTTAGCTGTAAAATAGTTCCCACTACTCATGGAAATACCCAGTGAAGCCTTAGTCTATTTTCTTAATGTATGCATGAGTTCTTTTTGACAAAGTAGTGTCATGAACTAAGAATGAGGAATTATTGATAGACAATAATAATCCTGTGCTGGTGTATATCTGTATCTATGTATATTAATGTATTAATTGTAGAGGTATAGATCTTAGTGCTTAGCTGACTCCATTTTAACAGAAATATTTAGGTAAAATATGAATAATTCGCAACCACAGTTAATACTTCTGCATCTTTATGATATTAGAAAAGCTGGTATTTAACAAACACAGATTTTGGTTGTACTGACTGGCATAGTTTACAAAAAGTGTTAGATTTGTTTCTCCCCTCCCATAGAAATGTGGAACTGTGTGAAATATTGCGTAGGCATGGATAATAGGTTGTTATTGTCTGCTCTTAGGTCCTATTTCAGAGCTTTTCATTCTTGTGATAAAAGTGAGAATCCGAAGTTTCCACAGAGGAAAGATGTTATCTTGTTTTATTCCGTTACAAACATATCATGGTACAGCCAGAAAATAAGATAGTAGATATATGAAATAATCCACCCCTAAATGAAGCCTGAAATGGTTTTCTCACAAGTCTCAATTTTTTCTTTCTTATCTAGATCACGGATCTCAGATTTTAATTTTTTATTTAAAATGTGTAGGACAGCTATAGTAATTATTCATTGAAAACAAGACTGAATAATGAAATTGCTACAGGAAGGGTGCATATGGCTTAAAGGCTGTCATTTGGAAGGTACTTCTATATATGAAGACCTCATCATCCAGCTTTCTTGCTCAAAACAGGGCTACTTTCAAGTTAGAACAGGTTGCTCAGAGTCTTGTCCATGAAGCTGTGACTATCACCAAATGTGGAGATTGCACAAGCTCTGGGAAACGTGTCTCAGTGCTCAAACATCCTCATGCAGATTTTTTATCTTTATCTCTCTCCTCTCTAACGAACAGAGTCACAATAAATTCCCATGTCTTTTTCCTTAAATCAATTCATGTATAAATTGATATTTGAAATAAAACTGAGCTCCAAGAAGAAATTTATCAATTAAATTTATCAATTAAAATGGTGATTGAATAAAAAAAAAAGAACAAAAAAGAATTTGTTATATTAAGACTTAAGGAAAGGAATTCTATTATGATATCTCTGACTTGGTCTGCTGGACTCCATAATTCAGGACTCCATAATACAGGTTTAAACTGTTGAAATGTGGAAATCAATCTGTCTACATGAATTTTTAGATAAATTACAGAATCCGTACTGGCCATGCAGACAACTCGCATATATTTTGTATGAATCATTAGAGTGCAGGAAATCTGCAATTGATATTACAGGTCTCCTGCTGTTCAGGAGGTAGAAGAATATCAGCTTGTAATTATTACTAATCAACTTACACTGAATCGTATTTCATTTCACATAGGAAAGTGGGACTGTTAGCCTATTACACCACTGAGCAAAAATAGGTAATCAGCTCAGCCCTAAATATTTCATTATGTTAAAGCTCAATTTATTTGAATGTTTTTGTGAGGTCCATGCTGCTAAGTGTGTTTACAGCTAATACAATTTAAGGTCAAAACAAAGTTATTTTTCTCTTTTAGGAACTGGGTTTCCTCAGTAGAGACCTGTATTTAGGTGACTCGTGATATTGTTTTTGAGGTGCTCTTTGTAAATAGCTGCGCACCCTTAGAGTTCTGGCCTGCAGGATGGCTCGCTCTGACTGGCTCTGTAGGCACTGAAGTAATATAATTACTGGGTCCTGTGAAAGTTAAATGAAATATGGGAGGCTTAAAGGAATACAGGGGGAATTGCATTCACTCACATTTATTCCTTTCCACCCTGTTGAATATGTGATAATTGAGCTGACTAGAATAGCTTCTTTAAAAAACTGTAATAGGTTTTTGATCTAGGTAAAGGATTCGTATGTAAAACCATTTTTTTAGGGAGGGTATAGCAAAAAAATTATTAGCGAGGTGGTAAAAAATAAAGAATGACTTTAAAGTTTAAATTTTCTTTATATTCAAGCCATATATTCTTCACAGCTTAATAACTGTACATGAGGTAAACAGATTTATTATGTGTGTAGAAGCATGAACTTCACAGGTGTTTGATGTCATTGTTAGTGCGATCTAATTAGTAACTTCCCTGATGGTTTATTTGCATGGTTTAAAAACAAGAAAACTATAGTGTTTGGATTTGAAAATATTGTTAGTCTGAGTTTTTTGAAATGGTTTTGATGAACAATTTTAACTGTGAGTATTCAAAATAGGAAAAATATTGGATGAAAACTAAAACCTGTTATTTGGAAATATCGCTGTACTATCGCATGAAGTTATAATGTTAGTGGGGTATGATAGTTGTTCTCTCCACAGTTGACATTCAGACTAAATTGTGTTTTATATGCTACCAGCCATCTCTTCTGCTGAGCTGCTTAGATACTGGGATTTCAACTTATTTGATCAAGTGTGCTTTGATGGAAATTTTAAGCAAATTTATCAACGTGACTGAGTATCTCAAATACATATATATAAATATTTATACATAAATAAACAGCATTTGAACCATGACTAAGGGTAAGAATTTTTATTCTGAGCAGGACAGATATTGCAGACTGCTTTGTGTTTCAGAAGTGTCTTATATAAAGTAACTCTGGGTGCTTGCTACGAACTACTAACGGGCTGTGTATTGGTATTTCGAGACATGGTTTAGAGGCACTGCTATTTCTAGGTATCGTAGCCTTTGAATACCTCCCATCCCCTGACAGTGCAATGCGGCTCCCTATCACCATTTCCATCTCTGCCAGCTTTGTTTACAAACTGAAAAGCTGGAGCATTCATGGTAAATAGAGCCATCGAAATCTGTAAGTAATACTTTATAGAAAAGTGGTTTCAATATGGAGCCAATAGTTTATAAAAGCAGGACGCAAAGCAACCTTTTTGTATGGAGTTGCCTGTGCTGGGTATGGCAGGTGGAACAGAGATGCAATTTTCAGGATTTATTTTGATTATTAGCATGTAAATAATGCACCTTTTTGATCAGGAAAGAGAGGCAAGTGCTTATATAAGAATATAAAGTATAAATGAAGCAGCATACTGGAATAATCATCTCCCTTGCAAAGTTAAAGAGGATATTGGGTGTCCTACATTGTCACTCTAGAAATCAATGAGATTTCTCAAATGTAGATGTTCTCCTGTGCATGTAAAGTAAATGTCAGGTGTCGTGGTAAAAAAATGGACCAGTTTCACTTTTCAAATAAAAGATTATTCCTGTAAGCCAATCCCATCTTGCTAGCTGGAAGCAGAAAACACTGCCTGGTGTGCAGGCTTTAATTTCTATACAAAAGACAAAATGAAAGACTGATAAAGTCCAGAGGGGTTCCCACAAACAAATAAAGTTGCACATGTATAAGCCAGCGCGCTCATGCATGCATCAGTCAGGTTGAAGCCTGGGTCCCAGTAGGTTCCCTCGTATTAAATATGCTTCAAAGTTTGTGACAAGTTAGACGTGATGTTTGCAGAAAAAACGCTAAAAAAATGTAGTCAGTATTAAAGTTAGGATAAAGGATTTCTTCTGCAGTTAAAGACAACATTCAATCAACAAGGAATGCCAAGGAAACCGTAGTCAAATAAACAGATAAAATACTTGCTTCAAGGAGAATGGGTAACTGTAGTAAGAAAAAGTGTATTTTGCTATGTGATATGATAAATTAACATCTCGTTAGAGGCCGAATGCTTAGCTGTTACTATATCAACATTTAGTAAAATGAAATAATAAGTCACTAATCAATTATACATAATGAAAATGAATGCTCTGCACATGAACAGAATATTGGCGCAGTTTAAGAAGCCAAAGTTACCTCTCTGGACTGAGATGCTCAGTGTGAGAGCAACAGATAAGAGGAAGGTTTCCTTATTATTTTTTTTTTCTTTTCAACCATAATTGGAATCAGGACAACAATTTTTAAAAAAAAGTCAGAAATCAGGGATCAGAACCCATTGGATCAGGCACGACACTGGTGGGTGACGGTGACGTGTTCCAGGCTCTGAGATGGTAAAGGATTGGGGGCTGGAAGGGGCTGCCGGGTCCCTGCCAGTGCCAGGTCCTGGTGTGTTGGAAACCTCCCAAGAAAGGCAGCTCAGAGGGTGGGCTGGGGAGGAAGGTGAGGGCCAGTGGCTGCTTCACAAGGTGGTGGAAAGGTTTTGCCAGGCCTAAGAGGGAAATAACAAGGGAAGAAGTAAAAGCCAAGATGCCACAGAAGTGATATTGCAATAAAGCAATACATGAGAGCACTACGGATAGATTTTTCTCTAAATTGTTGTGAAACACAGTTGTAGAAGGTAATAAAATTTAAATAAGCTGAGTAAGTTTGGTTTTGCTTGAACTTCAAAGTCTATTAAAAAGGTGTTTGTGCATATTCAGGCCTTCAGCCACTTAAGATTTCAAATCAAATCAGATTTTAGAACATCATACACACTGGCACATTCTCTGTCCATCCTGCCTTTCTCTGTTAAAGGCTGTGAAGATGAACGCTCAATCTATTTGAATTACCTTTTCTAGGCGCTTCCAGTATGCATGCCCTTTGGCTGTCTGAAATAAACATGCAGTTATTTATCAGAATTTTTTGAAGCATGAGATGAAAACTGGAAGTATTGTATTGAGAAAGAAATGGCCTGATTAGCCAACTCATTAAGCAGGAATAGCTCAGTGCTCACAGTGAATCGTCAGAAGCCAAACACCATACTGCACAGAAGGGTACTTTGAGCCCTTAGATATGGTTTCCCCCCCTACCCCCCCACTAATGTATGACCTTAACCAACTAATAGAATTTATCTCTGCTTCAGTTTTCCCTCCTGCTGTTTGCTACTTTAAACAGCTTGAATATTTTTCGTTGTGTGATGTGTGTGTAGAGCTTTGCACAGAGCCTGTGGTGCCTCAGCTGGGTCTTGGGTGCTGCCCTAATTCACCCAGTCATATCAATAAATATTCTTCTGGGCATTCTATGATGTGTGTTACTGTAACACCAGATCAGCATGTGCATGGATGGATGTATGATTGCAATATCCTTAGTGAAGCAAACAGCATTAAAAACAAAAAAAACCCACAACAAAACCCAAAACCAACCTCCTCCCCCCACCCACCCCCCCAAAAAAAGAAAACAACAAAAAAGAAAAATCAAAACCATATTTCTAAATCCTTGACAAATCTGGGATACCTCATTGATTTTCTATAACTGAAGAACTCTCTAGGATCTGATATTTGAAAGCACCCAGTGTGCTTAATATTTCCGTAGATGTTCCAAGAAGCACACAATCATTTCAATGCCCCAATTTTATAGATGGTGCAAAAGAAGCAGAAAGACAGAGCTGTGTCAGTGTGAGATGAATGCTAAAACCGACTCCATTTTTAATGTAGCCAGCAGCACAAAATAAGCAAATTAAAAATGGATTTTCTTTCAGTTACTTACTATAAAAATTACTTGTTTTCAGAAAGCTGCTCTTCTTCATTTATCAGTCCAGTTTTTAATCTCTTAAATTAAATCCATAATTACTATGGATTCACAATCTATAGAAGGATAAGAGGGATACTCTTTTTTTTTGATCTTATCATTTCCTTATTGTAAAAGAGTAAACTGATCAAAACAAACATTCAGCACAAGGGTAGCAAATACAAAACACTTAGATATTTTCAAGATAATGAACAAATTAAACATGAACCAAAAAACCCTTGTTCAAAAGGAAAAATGCCTCATGGTTTTGATTTATTTTTGTTAATTGCATTTTTATGATAGCAGAAATTTTCTTCAGTGTGGAAGCTTTACCCACTCTGATTTGTTACTGCTTATTGGCTTCAAATATTAATTTAATAATACTTTGCTCTTACATTCGGCCTATGATTTATAATGTGCTTTACAGGGTCTGATCTGATGCATTCCCTGAAGCAAGTAACCAAGTCCATCCAAATTGATTCTCCCATTGATTTCTAAGCCTGTAAATTTGTGTGGATTGCAGCACTTCATTTGCTCCTGACTCAATTATAGTGAATCTTCCTTTCTTCTTTCCCTACCTTTTTAATGCCTTCCGGGTTCTCCTTTAGAGATGCACTGTCTCCCGTTATCCTCTTCTCTCTTTTCTTTTTCTTTTCTTTTTTTTTTTTTTGTTTTGTCATTTTTTTCCCCTTCTGCTGCCTTCTGTCAGTCCAGGAATGTTTTCATCTCACACTCCTTTCTAATTTCTGCTTGATTTCCCCTGCTGCTCTTCTGTGTTTGTATTTGGTACCTAGCTGCAGGAGGGCACAAAACACGCACACAGAGAATTAAAGCGCTCGTACGCTTTGTTAGCACCTCGAAACTTACCTTCAGCCGTATTTATCACAGAAGAAATTGTAAATGGGATAAGTAGGTAAAGGTGGATGCAGAAACACGCATTTCGGAAACACTTGGTCTTGGGCCGTTCCCTTTTCCTTGGTAGCGAGAGAGCGCCACCTGCTGTCCCCAAACAAAACTGGGAGCTTGTAAAGTAAGTTACCCTGAAATTACCCTTGCCTCAGTTGCTGTGTTCTGTAGAGAACTACACATTTTTACTGAGTGCATTGACTGCAAGAAAACATCGTGAGTTACTTTTCCTTCACTCCTTACTCTCCCATCACCATCGCATCTTTAATTCTTTAATTCCATTACTTCTTTATGGCATTTAACTGCATTCTGTCTAAAGCCCCTTTTTCTTTGATAGAGGCAAAGGAGTTCTTCCTAATGTTGCTTCCCAGATACTAAAGAAAAATCAGAGCACCTGTTCTTAGATCTCCTTAATCATATTGAAAGAGATGACTATAAACTTACATTCCTGGTGAATAAATAAGTAACATCCTCATCTTCTTGTTATCAAAACTAGCATTTTCTTTGGCTAAGGTGTTGTCAGGTAAATCATTTCTACATTATTCTTAAGAGATGCCCTCATCAGTGGCTGCTGTAGTTTGTTTGCATGAGAAACTTTCTTCCTACTTTAACTTCCAAGCATGCTACAAAACTTTGTTATCTTTATAATCTTTTTTTTCTCATTTTCACACTAAGTACACTATGCAAGTGTGAAACATGATATATTTAAATAATCATAGTAATTTATTATGCTATGGAAAATAGGCATATTCCTTCTGCTTCCTGTAGTTTTTGCAATATAGTTGTGGCTAAATGTTATTCCTATGATGATGACACCCCCAGGTGTCTGTTCCTGCATCCACCTTTCAGATTCTGCAGGGTACTCAAATAGGAACGAAATATGAAGACATGTTATGGTTGGTCAGTCTCTATACAGCCAAATTTGAGTCATGACCAAAATGACCTGATTAGGCTAAAAAGCAGGAGCCAAAACTCATTTTGTTCTAATCACGGCTTTTGACATTTCCCCGTGTTGTTTGACTTACTCTGCACATAATCATCCAAGAGCAGAATGTGAATTTTGCTGTCAAAAGGCCAAAATTACAGAACAGCACTGACAGCATTTTAGCATAAATCTGCTGACTTGATCGGAGACAGGGATTAATAACTGGGCCAACTTTTTGTTGAGCTGCACAGCTTACTGTTCAGTGGATACCCAGTTGTATTGACCTAGTTTTGCCCATAGCACTGGCTTTCAATTTTATGATCCAAGCTGCCTGTCACATGTGGAAATACTCAGGTTCATTTTCAGCAGGAGCTCTTCTGATTTCTCGCCAGCAGAACATGCAAGTTTATTTGTTTGACTTTACTGCCCCTTTTTCCTCAATACTCAAGTAAATAAAAGTGGCAGTAACTCAGCTCTCACAAAGTATTTTTGATTTGTGGGACTCGAAGATGACAAGTGTCACTGTAGCATTTTGTGGATGAGGAAACTGAAGCTGGAAGAACAAATGACTTGCCCCGATCACTCAGCAGCACATGGGCTAAGCGGGGGAAGGAATCCACGCTTCCAGCTCCCTGCCCTAGTTCTGCTCCAAGCCCCAGGCCACCCTTCCTAATTAAAAACCTGTTTAGACTTCTTAGATCTGGATTACATTACATATAGTCTGCACATAAGAAGGTGCTAAAAGTGTTGCAACGTGGCAAATCAGAAGCAATGATCCAAAAGAAAATAAAACCCCCTTTATTTTCTGATTGGTTGAAAATACTTCCAGAGGATACAAACTCAAGACAATGTCTTTTTCTCACAGCTGTATTTTTAAAAGGTTGTTTTCTGACTATACAATGTTAAGAAAAAGATGGAGGACCATATGGAGTAGGAGTAATGCTTTCACTAAAGGTTACAGTCACCTTTAAAATATTAAAAATTTGCTTCAGTTTTTTTCTTTCAAAAACATTATGCTCAGTTTCAGGAAGTTGAGATGTTATTTAAAGATCATGATCAAGCTGGAGATGCTGTTTGAACATCAGCGATGGGCAAAGATGAACAAACATCTACTGATCTTGGAATTATCATGTAAAGGTTAAGTCCCAATGTATACAGCACGGGGACTTAACTCACATCAAATAAGACATCCCTCGATGCATCACTTCTCTCTCTCCCTTTGTTTTTCTTCTTTAAAGGCAAAATGGATATGAAAAAGCCATTTGTATGATGTAGAAGTGTTGTATAGTACATGGAAAATATTGGATCTGTTTCACAGGAAGCACTCTGGAGCGTGTTTCTATAGATGGTGTGTGTGTGTGCGTGTTTACAATTGTCACTTTGCTGGTAAATTTTATTTGTAAAATTTGGGAATTAGAAGAACATCCTGTTGCTCTGTGAGGGGTCACAGACACGTAAATGTACGTGTTTGTGAGTATTTGCAGGGCTGGGCTTAAGATGTACACATAATAACATAACAGTATTTACACTTTTTCTGAAAAGTTAGAGGGATTTGAAGTGGAGTAAGTACCAATAAATATGGTGTGTGTATATGCATATGTGGTTGTGTGTGATTGTGTATCCAAGGGAGAGACAGACATGAGTCCTTTAATGTAGAGTAGAGATTGGCAACCAGAATATCTGGGACTTCCTCTTTCTCAAGGATGCTACCTTGATTGTATAGGAAAGTAATTTCTTTCTGGACATCAGTTTTCCCATCAGTAAAATGTGTGTTATTATGTTTACATCCTTTGGGGCGTATTTTCAATTTGCAGATGCAAAGTGGTGTATGAGATGTAGCTGCTATTATTTATTGATTTCCATCATAATGAACAACTCTTTAAACCAGTAAGACACAAGCAGATATCCCTCAGTCTGTTTCAGTGACAAAGCTGCTGTGTAACTTTACAATTGCAAGGTCCTGATAATGTCAACGAGAGTTTTTCATGACATTCTGCTTTATTAGCTTGATCATACAAATGTTGTTTGCTCCAAATCTGTCAGGATCAAACACACTTGTCATTGCTTTGCTTAGAGTTTCAAATTTTTCCTTTGTTCATTTGTTCATAAAGCAAGACTAGAACTTTAAATAAAAAAAGGTATGATGTAAAGATGATTGATTCTACTTGTATTTATAGTATTGCTATAAATTAGATTATAAAATATCATCATTGTTTTGGTTTTTATTTTAATAAATCCCTTAACTTTGTGAAGATGACTGTAGTGCGCACAAATTAATAGAGATGTTTGGACTCAACCATGAAGAAAAAAATAAAATATAACAGTGGTTAACTCCTACCTCATCTATCCTCCAATTAATAGATTTATCTCACTTGTTAAATGGTTTCTTTAGGCAATAACAGGCCATTGTGTGTTAAGCAAAATACAGTATGCTTAAGATGCCTTGAGAAATATGTACACACTGAGAGTTTTGAATGGGTGAACGTTATCATTTTGTTTCTATACAGAGAACCTCGAAAAATCATCCTGCACAAGGGCTCCACAGGACTTGGTTTTAACATTGTGGGAGGAGAAGATGGGGAAGGCATTTTCGTGTCTTTCATCCTAGCAGGCGGGCCTGCCGACCTCAGCGGAGAACTGCAGCGAGGAGATCAGATTTTGTCTGTAAGTATTTGTGTTGGGCTTTGCTGGCCAACTGCATCATCTTGTTCTTGGTCTGTTCTGCAAGGGACACAGGCAGAAATCTTTTTGGTTTCCATGTTGTGAATCCCAAGTTGAAAACAGTTTGTCATTGAATATTTTGTTTATTTGCTCTTTGTTTTTATTGCATTTGTTAATGGTGTTACCTGTACTTAGTTCAGAGTGAGACTTTTCTCTGCTTAATGCTATCTACAGGTCAGCAACAGCATAGGGAAGTCCTAAACACAGTGCAGACCTCATCATCTCCCAGTTTAGCCCATTGTCCAGTTCCATTTGCCCGAAATACACTACTAAATCCAAAGGTATTTCTCAACAAAGGGTGGATGTGAGCGGGATTGGTCTGATCTTTTTTCAGTGGTGCCCAGTGACAGCTCAAGAGGTAACGTGCTCATACTTGAACATAGGAAGTGCCATAAAGAGGAAGTTTTTTACTTTGAGGGTGGCAGAGCACTGGAAGAGGCTGCCCAGAGAAGTGGTGGAGTCTCCTTCTCTGGAGACATTCAAAACCCACCTGGACAAGTTTCTGTGCAACCTCCTCTAGGTGGAGACCTGCTTTGGCAGGGGGGCGGGACTAGATATTCTCCAGAGGTCGCTTCCAACCCCAGATCATTCTGTGATTCTGTGATTCTGTAATTTCAGTTTTTCTTTGAGAAGAAAAAGCAGTAGGACGAATTAATCTAGGCTGGTGGTGCCATCTAGCGTGCACTACACTGCCTAGCAAATGGCCCAACACAAGAAAGAGATTAATTAGGTTATGTTAATTATCTCTGTGTCTCGAATGAATTTGATGATCTCTCTGAAATTCATTTTCAAATTTTAGAGGATAAAAGGCTTTGTAGCCTGAGGTTATATTTTGCATACTTACTCTCAAAAATATCTTTTTAATTTTTCTTTCATGCATATATTGACAGTGCGCATCTGAAAACACAGAGCATTTATGTTTTAGGCTCTGTCAAGTAATTGAACATCTGACTGAAACAATCTGAATGTAAAGGATTTTGAATGACAATTAAAGCCTTGAAAACGTAGTTAAATATCCGTTCATATTATGCCGCCTTACAGAAAAAAGCAACTATCCCAAGTTGATACAGTCGAGGCTGTTTTATGTGAAGAACATAAATAGCCTTAAGGCAAAGATCTGAAACACAGGAAATGTTCATCCCGGATGAGCAATGGACCCACCAGACCGTCGTGTCCCTTTGTCTCCTCCTGTTACACTTTCCATCCCAGTGGATCTTGCATCCGCAGCTACACTTTGCTCAGCAGCAAGGGCTGGATCCTGGACAGTTTGTGGCATTGTTATGTGGCACTTCCCTGTTTAAACCCCTTCATGAGGAAGCTGGAAATGGTTTTCCTACATTTTTCAGGAGTTTCTTGGTCACTGGCCTGTTCTATGAAAGGTGGATTTACGTTCTACCTGTCAAAGTTTTGCAGTGAAAAGGTCCTGGAGCTGCTTTGTGTTATATGGAAAATCTGGCCTGTTAACACCAAAAAGTAACTTTGCAGTAACCTGACATTATGATATATTTTGTCTAGTCCTGTTCCTTGAAAATGCATTAATAAAAATTTAGAAAGGGCAAGTAAAAACTGTTTAGCTGCTGGAAGAGATCCCTGAGTAGAAAATTTGGAGGAAACTGCAAGAAAATAAAAATAGACTCTTATACACAAAGAATTAAGGAAGGCATATGCCTGTGCCAAGAAGAACACAGACAAAAAAGCTGAAGAATAGAAATGCAAATGTCTTCAGGACAATTATGCAATTTATTTTTCTTCGGCTAGCTGCAGCAAAATAAGGTTGATGGAAAGAGCACTATGAGATCAAAACCTTTCACAGTACATAGCATTCAGAAATCCAGCAGCTCAAACACAAATGTAAAAGTCCATTTTCCTTTATTTTTTAAGCCAGGCTATATTTAGCACTGTAGGATATTGCCATAGTTGAATTTTTAACTCTGATTTTTGTCAGTTTCATAGCAATGTTTTCCATAAGTTCTAATTAAGGTTACCAGTGTTGCTGCAGCTTTGTGTTGTCATGCAAGAGTAGTTTAGTTGTTCATTGAGCAGAGAGGGATGGAAATTATTACTAAATTAGACTGCATGCATATCCCCAGGCAATTACCAAGCCAGGCACTGCCGACTTATTTAGTCACAAATAACTATTATGAATCCATTTCTCCATATTCAAATGAAACAAATGCCATGCACAGGCTGCTTTTAGACCTGATTAATCTTACCCCATTACCTAGTGAAGGGTCACAGACACCTTACATTTATAAGGGCTGCACAAAGTAGGTCTTTTCCTCTCTTTTTTATTCTTTCTTGTCTTATCCTCTGAAACACTTACTTCCCTGCAGAAATAGTTGCACATTTGTTTCTCAAAACATGACAAATCTGTTTTACCAAGAACAAATTGTACCCCTCAAAGTCAATATTTCCAATTAACTCAAGCTTGGTTAAATTTCTTTCAGACAGGAAATGTAGTAAATGATTTAAACTTTAGAGATCTGGATTTAACTCTCTGATTTAGTCATTGTCCTCTTGTGTAACCTTGGGTGAGATGCTTTATTTTTCTAAGTCTCGGCCTCCCATGTGGAAAAGGAGGAGCACAAAAATTTCTCAATTCATGATTGTGCTGAGAGTATGGAAGTGCTGACTGGTTGAGATGTGTCTGCTCACTTTTGGGAAGATACCTATAAAAATACATTAAATAGGTTGGAAATCCACAAGTTAGACCCAAAAAAGCAAGCCTTTGGGCCACACACTGGGTATATACATAGTCCCAGAGTCAGCCCACAAGGCTTGGACAAATTATGGCCAAATCCCATAAGTTCATTGCCTCTCTGCCTGCCTGCTGGCAGTTGGATGGGACAGACGGGTCCGGTCAGAGCCTTCCAGGGAAAGAGCCTTAACCCAGGAATGACTAGAATTTTAGTTTCTTTTTTTCTCAGCTGCCACCAGATGGCAGCACAGGACTAGGAATGATGGAGATCTGTCCTTGGCTAAAACCTTAGGGAAAGCAGTGATAGCCGTATTTTTCTGTTTTCAGTTAATTGACTGGAAATGTTTCAAACTTATCTCTGAAAGCAGGCTGATCTTCCCCCGTGCTTCTGTGCAGAGAGACAAAATGAATCCTATCTCTACCTGGAAGGCAAATTGAAGAATAATGGCAAATGTTCTGTTTCAAATGGTAAAACATTTCAAATAGCAAAAAAAAACGAATTATAGTGTTGCAGTCATGATAAACTGATTTTTTTCCCCCCTAAAAGGTAGGATTTTTTTAAATGATGTTTTTTTCTTGCTATAATTCATGATGCTTTTGTGAATTGTCGCCGAACCAAACATTTTTCTCTCTCTGAATATCTTTAAAGTGTAGTAATCCATACATGACCAGTGTATGTTCATCACTATAACAGAATGTATCCCTCCCTGTAGTATTGCCCCTTTATTAGTATAATGTAAATCTTATCAAATAGCTTTTTGAATAATAATTGACATCAAGATTTGATTTGCTAGGCACTGTGTACATACAGATTAACTTTTGTCTCAGACGTATATAACCCAAATTCAACACCTCAGACTATCAAGGGAAGTGTTATTTCCATTTTAGAGCAGTGAAAATGAGGTGCCATTATGTTAATTGATTTGTTTAAAATCATCTGAGAAGTCTGGGCCAAGTCTACACAAAGAGGCTGCTTGAACTCTGATTTAACCCCAAGTTCTCCATCTGTTAGGAAAAAGCAGGCTCTGGTACAAATCAAAAGTCACATTCTATGATGCCATCCTTGCAGGTTAAAATTCTGCTTCCAATACTAAAGGATAGTTCCTTATCAAAATAGTGATGGGAACCCCGTGTTGATTAGTCCAAATCACCTGCACGAGAACAAAAAACTTCCAAGAGCCATACACATAAAGCAGCCACACATAGTGCATACACCCTTGCTGACAGGCAACAGCACAAATTTTATAATTTTGGGAAAGTACATAATCAAGACATTGTAATTTTTAGGGGAAATTCCTGAGGAAGAAGGAGGAGGAATATAGGAGGTCCTATTCAAACAAAAATTACCACATCATTTTTTGCCTTACAATCTCAAATCAAAATTATGACAAAACATACCTACTTATTTTAGGTGTTTTAACCTATACGCTTCAAAGCACTTTCAGTGTCAAGTGGGCAGTTTTATCTATAGGTAAAATACCTAAAGCACAAAGAATATATAAGTTCAGCAGCAAAATTCAGATTTACATTTTACACACAAAAAATTAGTGCATATTGCTCCTTGAATTCCTATGTTGACATTGTATTTGAAACAGTTTTATAATTTTTCATAGACCACATCAAGTAAAAAATCTATATAAAAGAGAGATTTAAGGTGAATTTAAGGTGAATTAATAGCTATAAGGATGTAACAGCAAGTACTAGCGTTTGAATCAACTTTTGAAATGACTGAATTTTGTGTCTTTGGACAAGACTAAAGCTTATATTAAAATACTTATATGTAGACATCTACATCCTCTGCCTAGCAGGAAAGGACCTGGGAGTGTTGGTCGACAGTCGGCTGAATATGAGCCAGCAGTGTGCCCAGGTGGCCAAGAAAGCCAACAGCATCCTGACCTGTATCAGGAACAGTGTGGCCAGCAGGAGTAGGGAAGTGATTGTCCCCCTGTACTCAGCACTGGTGAGGCCCCGCCTCAAGTGCTGTGTCCAGTTTTATGCCCCTCACTACAAGAAAGATGTTGAGGTGCTGGACCAGGTCCAGAGAAGGGCGACAAAGCTGATTACTTTTTACACTGCATTGGAACAGGCTGCCCAGGGTTCAGTCACCATCCCTGGAGGTATCTAAAAGATGGGTAGATGTGGTGCTGAGGGACATGGTTTAGTGGTAAATTGGCAGTGTTAGATTTTCAGTTGGACTTGGTGATCTCAAAGATCTCTTCCGAGAAAAGTGATTCTATGATTCTATACATACTTGCTGGGTGTCTGGTTGCCATTAAAGTCAATGGAGGCTAGACAATGATTCAGCTGGCCAGCTCTGAGTTGTGTAGAGCAAGTTGAGTTGCTCTGCATGCTTTTATTGCCTGTATTGCTTGGGTAACCGTTGAAGTTAATGCTTAAAGACTTACCACGTGTACAGGTCTATATTTAGGTGTCTTAAACTGAATCACACATTTAATGTGTGCTTGCTCGCCCTTATAACAGATGTTTGGTTTTTTCCTAACATCGTGCTTGCTTCATCACAAAGAAAAATAAAATAAAATTGTGGACCATAAAAGCTATATGAGTTTTATTTCACTCTCCTGTAGGAATGCTTTGGTGGTTCACAGCAGCAGGATGAAGCGTGGCTGGTAGCCTGAAAGTAGAATCAAGTCAGAAAGGAGGCTGCTTGCTCTGGAGCAAGATTGCTGCTCCTAAGTGACACATCCCACAGGTTACCTTATGGAAATAAAACAAGTTTCCTGAAGGGTAATTGCTCGTTGGCAACAGCAGCAGAAAGAGTCAAAAAAGAACAGACTGTACTGTGAAGGTGCAGGCAGTACTCTTGTAATGCTTCCATTTTCCCTACTATCTTACATGAATCAACCAAGTTCTGTATGATTTTCCTCTTGATCTGGCATAGTACCAGGATATTCATAAATGGGGAAAGACAGTATTTTTTTTTCGCCTGCTACTTTCTGAGAATCAAATAACTATGTATTGGGAAAGGGCTAGCAGAGATATTCCGTGGGGTTTCCTGTTACAGGTTCATGACATTATCTATGGTTAGTTTGCAATGCTGCCATTTCAACAACTCACTTCAGTACTGTCTCTGGTCCTTGACACAAGGTTCTCACCTTGTAGAGGGGAGGTGATCTATTATATTGAGCAGATTTTGTCTTGTGTCTGTGTACTGTCCTGCTGTCATTTTTGGTGAGATGTTTGCTTTCCCTTATGAACAGCTTAAACACTTTTTTCTGCCTAGTTCCTCCCACACAACTCCTACCCACCTTCTCACTCACACCTGTAGCAAAAATACAATATGCATTTGGAAAAATATAATGTTCTCCAATTCTTACTCCAAAATGTGTGTGTTTAGAGCAGGATAGAGTGTAAGGGCTCTGTGCTTATTTCTAGCAAATATTTATGCTTTATATTTGCTACAGTTAGAATTGCCCTTCAGATTGACTTCCCTTACTTTGGTGCTGAAAAACTTTCAGCTTTCTGATTTAAAATGCCTTTTTTGCTCATGGTAAAAGCACTAAAACTACTTAGGGCAAAAAATGCATTTTGTTACTTAGTTACAAAACTAAGAAAAATGGCAAATACTGTTTGGTTTTCCTTCTTAAATTTTTTTTTTATTTTTTTTCCAAATTGCTTGGAAAATATTTGAACCCTCTCTATAGGGCCTGGAGTATTTTCTCCATGGAACATATTTGTCACTTCTGTAATAGCATTAGGATTATAAAAGGTACTCCCTTTGCCTTACAAAACTTATTTGCAGAGACACTGACCATATCCTTAGGATGCTTCCCTGTGGTGGTCTGGATGATATATGACTGTCCTCTGGCATAGGAGATTCTATCAAATTCTGTGGCCTTTGGCTGCACTTGTCCATAAAGACTCCCTTTTTCTTTTCAACATTAATCCTACTTAGCCAATAGGAAAAATACAATATAAATATGCCTTGTGGTAATGTGTACAGCATCATATGTCATATTTTGGGAATGTTAGCATATAATCAGTGCAGTGACTGAAATGAGTAAATCAATTCACATGATTGGACTGTTTTAAAGAAGTAGAACTTATTTGAAAATCAAGGGAGAATATGTTGCTAAACACATCCAAAGGATCAATACTGCATGGCAGGTGATGTATGTGATAGATATGTAAAACTAAAATCTCTGTAGAGAAAGGGAGCTTAGAGCACAGGTGCTGTCATATATTAATAGGATAACACCAGCTGGAAGGGCAAGAAGATTAAGTTCCTTAGGATCAAATAGTGGATTAATCTAAATTCAGGCTTTCTTAATATTGAGAAGTGCAGGACATATAACCCTTTAGGCTACTTCTATAGCTAAAAGAAAGATGTAGCCTCTTCTACAGTACAATCGAGCTTGACCTGACATAGTCATATTTTACACAGGTCAGACAACCGGTGTACTGTAAAAGTGTATATTTCTTTTCTCCAACTATCATAGAATCATATAGAATTTGGCATGACTTCCCTTTATTGAAATGGATCCCATCCAAACTGACCAAACATTCATGAATTTTCTTGGTGGGGAATATGGAAGAAGCATGTATAAATCAGATAATTCCAGATTTTATTCTGACCAATAACGAAGAATAGCCTAAAATGGGAAAACAAAACACAACTTGCTCTTGAGTGACCATATAGTGCAGTGGCAAAGTTTATGATTTTGTGCTGGAATGAATAAGTTCAGAAGAATAAGTAATATGAACTTCAAAACCAATCTGCTGTGTACTCACAGCAGATGTGGAAAATCCTGCAGGGATCAAGTTTTAAAGTAACAATTAATTCAGAAGTGGTAGCTCTCGGTACTCAAGAACCTTTTGATGATTTGAAGCTCAAGTAATCAACATTGAAAAAGTAGAAGCTGAGTCAACTTACTGTGGTTATAACAATCTAATTCCTAAAAATATATAAAAGTTAGGTGAAATTTTGGGACAAAGTCAAAGAGCAAGATGTAGAATGGACTGTAACTAGCAAGGATTGGAAAAGATAGCAATAAAATATTTGATGAGAACACAAAGTCAAGTAATAAATTCGTTTCATAAACAGCTGTAAGAAAGGCTACTTAAAGGTGAGACCAAAAGAGTTCAAATATTTAGTGCATTTTTTGCTTTTGTCTTTTTACAAAAAGGATCCATGATCATCCAGTTAGGGCAACTATGAAGAAATAAAGAGATAAGTCTTTAAACCAGACAAAGGCAAAAACCCACATTAGAACTTAGGAAAATTAGATGCTTAGAAACCAGCTGAAATTTATTCTCAAATACTTAATGAACTATTCAATGCAGGCCATTCAGGATTTTATTCAAGGCCATAGAGAAGCTTGCCCAATTTTCAGTGAAAATTTCTGGGAGAAATAATGAATCGATTTGCAGACACTTGGAATGCAACAGAAAGAGGAGTAATAGCCCCTATCAGTTTCACAAAAATAAATTGTCAAGTGTAATTTCCTTCCTGAAAGGACAACAGCCACAGGGCTGGAGAAGTGATAGAAGTAATTTTGCAATGAGACAACTTGCTGCCCCTGTAAGCTGCCTGTCAACATCTTCATACATTGGCAGATCACAATCCCCCCCAAAACTAGAGGAAAACAGAGAAAAGCAAAGATGCTGTCATGGCAGGATCTAATGGGAACATCTGGGTTAATTCAGGCTCAGACATTGCCAACAACATTGGGAAGTTCTGGGTCTTGAGGGTGAGTTAGAAATCACGGTGGGTCCCTAAAAGTCTTCAACCTGCTTAAGTTTGTCTGGGATCATTTGGGTGCACTGTGCTCCACCTTTCCAGATAAACTTATTTTCACCTTTTACAATGCATTTAGACATATGTTCAGTACTGGCTGTCATCATTCTGAACCAAAACATTTCGCATGACAATACTGAATCATCCACACAACTTCCCTGTACAAGAGGAGATTTTTAGAGACAGAGAAGGCAACTGGGCACCCAATATATAGAAGCTGGGTAGAAATGCAAATTTATGCTTTTGAAAATCCTCTCTTTTATATATTTAAAGAAATGGCTTATTTTAAAAAAATCTTTTTTCCCCCTCATGAAGCCTTGGAGTTTAGACCTATGCCAGGAAAGCTCTAGCATCCTCCTTGACCATAAAAATTCACTTTAGTGAAATACAAACTGTGTCAATGTAAACACTACCATCTGGAAATATCCTTGGAAAAGAGAACTGTAGCTAACTGTTTTTCAGTGTTGTTGATAAATATACATGATCTGATGGCTGGAAGTTGAACTTAGACATATTCAGCCTTAAAACAAGATGCTCTTGTTTTGTAGTCAGGGTAACTGGGTTATATTGCCGTAGACTTGTCACTTTGGGACTTCAAAATAAAACAGATGACTTTCTAAAATACAAGTTTAATGGAGCTTCTAGGGAAAAATTTACCACCTGCGTATACTGCAATACTATGTACGCTGGTGACTATAGAGCTCCCTTTTGTCTTTTATTGATTTAGGAATCTCTTCCAGCTGGATTTCTCTCTCTTCCCCCACCCCCCTCCGCCCCCATCTTTCTGCAATCTATAACATATATTGCAATTTCCTCGATGCAGTAAATGTTTCCTAAATTAACTCTGACATTTCCAAGCACATGATCAGAACCTAATACATTATACTAACAATTCTCATGAATAAGGTATGTCTGTCTTTGCCAAGCAATGTTAGCTATCAGACCTGTCAGTTACGTGTCATGTAAAGCTAGTAAATTGGCCTAGACTAAAGGCTGTGTGTTTTTGCTGTGATGAAATCGTCCGTTGCCTCTAAAACATTCATTTTACAATTGCCTCAATGAGTAGAAATGATCTGATGCCAGATTGCTTGCTCTTCAGCTCCTAATATTTTAAGGAGGAGTTCGCATTCAGTTCAAACATTCTGACTTAGCAGATTTTGATTTAAGACTGTCAAACAAAATTATGTCACATCTGATACACTGAAGATTTGGAGTGAGCGTTACACCCCACAGTGTAGCCTTATTGTCAGCTGCACAATGAAGGAAAACCAAAAAGAAACAAATTTGAAAGCCAAACGGCTACTGCTGGATGGAATGGCTACATCCCTGAGCTTTATTCATTCAGAGATTTGCCTCAGGCTGGATGTCTGCCTTGTATTTAAACAGCTTAGACTCCAGGCATCATTCTGCTCTACTGCCCAGTAAGTTTTGGGTTCCTAAGTGATTAAAAAAATTATCATATGACACGAGCTGCAAATTAATAGAAATTGGCCATCCATTAAATAGGGTATTCAAGGGATATCTGCAATAACTTGCTGGAGGAGATTTTGGAGATACGTTTGAAAAAAAAACAACAAACCAACACATATAAGCCTTTTCTCTGGACAAACAAACTACCAGGACAATAACAAAAGAAAAACCACTTAGAGACTACAAGGTCTGTTTCCTTTCCATTGGTTTTAGAAAACACGCTTTATTTGAGAGTATGAAGCATTATCTATTCAAAGTATGTGTGTCACATAATCCTAATCTGTAGACCCACAACTAAACTATGAATGTTGTGATTCAGGCAGTTTTAATATAAATATGTGAGCACTGCACAATTCCTTCCTGTAGAGTTGAAGATTCCAGTTTGCTACCATTCACCGACTGGTACGTTTCCTCATGGTCACTGGGTTGAATTCAGTATAGATTTGCCATGAGACAAGCCAATGGCATCTCACCTCTCGCAGGCCACGTTGCCGTACTCTGTGGATGTGAAAATAAGGAAAAACCTATCAAGTAGAGATCAAAGCAAGGATTTCAGTTTCTGAATTCACCATTGACTCAGTGCCCTGGTCAGACAAAGCACAAATGCCCTTCTGTCTCTAAGAAGTCTCTAACACAGTTTTACAGTTTTATTTAGTTCAGTTCCTGAGTACCTATTGCTTATCGGCTTCAGATGGAATTAAGTTCTTAGCATCTGAGTTTTAAGGCACTTATTAAAATGGAAACCTTCACTTCAGAAGCAGAGGAATTGCAATAATTATTTCTTTGAAATTCAAATGTGAAACAAGAACCCTGCATCATTAGGAGCAAAACTGAAACTATAGTTTAGCTATATTCATATACCAGAAGGGACAATACCTTTTAGAACTGTCTGGAAACCAAGGTATATAGAATAACTGCTACTATAGAATCATAGAGTCATAGAATCGTTTGGGTTGGAAGGGACCTTAAAGTTCATCAAGTTCCAACCCCCCTGCCATGGGCAGGGACACTTCCCACTAGAGAAGGTTGCTCAAAGCCCCATGCAGCCTGGCCTTGAACACCTCCAGGGATGGGGCATCCATGACTTCCCTGGGCAACATGCTCCAGTGCCTCACCAGGGAATGCCTAAATGACCCAGGGTGAGAGCTGGAGACAGGGAAATCCAAATGCTGAAAATAGAATTAGGGAGAAAGGATTGATTCAGAAAGGCAGGAAAGTGAATGGAAGTGACAGCCGTGTGTAAAGTAAAAGCTGTAGGAGGGAGGTGGGACGGTTTGATATCAATTTGGAAGGTAGCGGGAACGGCAAAGGGGAGTGAATGTGTGAAAACACACTTGGGTTGGAAAGGGGACACAGTAACAGATCCATGAGATCAGGTGGTAGTAGAAATATAAGGGTGTTTGAGTGACGATGCAGGGGAATGGAAGGTAAAATAGCAGCAACTAGACTGGCATTTAAAAGCTAATAATGAGCTCTCCGTTTTAACATAAATGAATGTTTCTACTAAGTATTGTGTTTGATGGATGAGCATTTCATGTATAAAATTAATGAAAAATAATATATATATTTATTTAAAAATTAGTTAGTAAGTATTGGGCTGTGTTATTATCTAGCATGGTACTCATATATGATATTTTTCATTGGTAATGCCAGTTGTTGTAATATGTAAAAATGACATGTGCACCTCTGTCTAGACTTTGCCATTTAGCAGAGAGACAAAATGCCATTGATCACCTCATAGTTGCTAGATCACATCCAGTCCAGGTTGAAAATAAAACTAACTGGTACCTATTTGACTTGAATGAAATAAGTTTCATGTCCATTCAGGCTCCAGTGAGACTATGTGTCCTTTTCAAAAGCTATCATTTATTTCAAACCCAGTTTAAACAAGTTGTGAGGAATTCTGATGGAAGGAAAATGGCTCTTAAACTGTCACTGCAGTGAACTTTCAAAGTTTGCCAATCTGGCATCATTCACAAAAGCTAAAATCACATGGGAAGGAGATCTTCTATCAGAGGAATTTCTGTACAGTTTTAATTAAAAAATAAGGTTTTGACTGTGGTTATAGGCTTAACAGGTACCATTTGGAATGATTCATGTGGTCTGGTGAGTCATAAAGCTTGTTGGATCCTACTGCAAAAGGCAGTGTGCACGAGACACCTCTTCAATAACATAATACTAATTTTCTTCCTGTTTCACAGATGTAGTGCTTTGATACCTTTTCAGCTGGTTTAGCTGCCTCCTTAAATTTCCTGGCAGAAGAAAGAATACTAAATGATATAGCTTATACCCCCACAGTGGTTCTTGTTTTCCAGAGAGAGAAGAATTTGCCTCTAGAATGCCCAGCTCATCAGAGCATAACCACCATTACTAGAGGCAAAAGTCATAACTCTAAGGTAGCAAGACAAGGAGAGCTGAAAAGGTCACTGAAATCGCTGGCCCATAAAAAGAGAGAAGGAGGATGCTGGGCATGGAGAAGAGTAGACATGACATGATACTGTGTTTGCAGTGGAGTTCAGGATGAGACAACCACTGTGTCTGGGTGTACCAAACCATGCAGTTTTAACTGATCAAAAGAAAGTGTAGGCACAGAAAAGTTTAGGAGAAATGAGAAAACTGGGAGAAAAGCAATAAAGGGAGCCTGAAAATTTAAAAGAATCTAAGCTGGAGAGTGACGACTCTCTTTCCCCTGTGCATTTTTCCTTTCTTTCCTTTTCAAAACCTTTTCTTCACTAGCAAGGTGTGTGGACCATTGCGTAGAATGTTTGTGCCACTTGCTTGTGAGGAAGACCTCCCCCAGATATGTTCAGGACAGTCCATCTCTAATGAGTGTTTTTCCAATGTTCCCTGGTTTGCTCAAAGACCGTGCTCCCGTCACCTCAGGGTTGATGCTATACATTCCATTTCTAATGACTAAGCAGGACTGCTGGAGAACATGGCTCAGCTTTCCTTTCACCTCTTGTTAATGGGCTTGAAAATAGTTAAGTCGACATGCAAAGTTAAGGCAGACAAATAGTTTGGTTTTTTTTAACTTCTCTTAATGCAAACAATGGCAATTCTGACTGTAAGAGTTGTCTGTATTCAGACTCCAAAAGCTCTTATTTTATGAGTTCAACAAATAAAAGAATTCAGCCACAACTTGAAAAATCTGCTGTATTGTTTGTTCCATGGTAAAAAGGTGCCCTTTCTTCCCTATTTAATTTACTGTATAAGAGAACTTTACTATCTCAGTGATGGTTCAAAGACAAAATGGAAAAAAATTCTTTGTTTTCTCCCCAGAGCGGGGATGTGTTTTTCCTTTCCAATTCAACAAGATATTCCAAGTGTTGATTTAACCACTGTACAAACAGAAAATGGTGGCTTTAAGGTGGCTTAAATAATAAATGGCTAAATAAAACAGATTATTCTGCTAGCCTCTATTTGAATGACCTACATATGAGTCACATTTAGGCATTCTAACAGAAGACAACCAGACTGTAGTAAGTCTTTAAATGGCACCGTTTAGAATTCAACCAATTTGTGCTAATATGGGCTATTCAAATATTTTAAAGGGAATGTAACTCTTCCAATTTTAGAAGAGTTTGATCTATCCAAAATATTAATCTTATCTTTCATTTGGATTAAGATTCAGTATTAATGAAGTAGATCATGCTTTAGTTTGAGTCAATGAATGCAGAGGCAATTACTGTAATTACTGTGAACTATAGCTGCATCTTTTTCTCCATCTCAGTTTAGTTTTGTCTATAGTATTAAACTATAATCTTCCATTGTGGCACTTCTCTTTGTTTGTAAGCTTTCTTACTGCTTTTTACCGCAGCACGCGGGAGAGACAGACATCTGGATAAGCTGGAGGCTCTTCTTATTTTCATTATGTCAAATTCATTTTGGAGTTAAGCATCAGAAATTGTGCAGCCAAGTTCATTCTGGGCCAGGACATCAGGATTGTGCAGTCAAGCTCAGAACAGCAGTGCTACTTTGATTATTGTGTAATGCTACTTAGAGGAAGTTAGCCCATTTAATAGAGAAAAAAACCCAACAAAACAACTTTGATATGTATTAAACTTTCCTGCACATGCTTGCAACTTTTTTGGTATTTTTTGGTTCTTTTACTGATTATTCTTAACATAAACAACGTAAGTTGAAAGCAGTAACTGAAATCAGATTTAACAATTTGCAGTGTAATCAAGTCAGGGAAAAATATTACCGTACACAGTTGTTATTATTTGGAGATTGTTTTGGAGGAAGAGGCAAGACGTAGTATTATTTGATTTACCCCTTCAGAAACTCTTCTTCATTTTGGCCTGAGGGTAAGAATGTGATTAAAATGTACAAATTAATGGTGTCTTTCATCAAGATTGAATGTTTCTGCATGAATATACTGTTTTTCAACTAGACAGTTTGGAACTTGATTATATTTGCTTTTAAATATTGGGAAATAACGCCCAGAAATCCAGTTAACATCTAGTCATCTTGTTCTTTAGAAAGTCAGACTAGGTTATAAGTAATTTCTAAATTTAACACCTATTATTCTGCAGTGAGATCCTGTCAGCTGTTGGTAAGCAAAATAGCAATGCAGACAGTCTTTTACCTACCTATTTGGCAACGATTGTTTGGGTTTATTCTGCAGCCGTTCATCTTCAAGCAGAAAATCACTATTTTGGCAACCTAGTGTAGTCAGGCCTTTTACCTGTGCAGCATTACTTAATTTGTTTTGTCTAGCTCGTTTGTCATCTTGATAAAAATTGCAGAAGATAGAATTAATGTGTTATTTTCTCTCTGACATTTTTCCTTGCTAATTTGATTTTAGCCACTCAGACCTTTAAGTACTCCTCAGGTGTTCATCCCAGCCTATATCCTAGCAAAAAATGAACTTAATTTCTGAGAAATTCACTCACTAAAATGTGTTGTGTTTGTACCTTCGGCAGTCATTTCTTCCAGAATGAGCATGCAAATACATATTTTCAGTATGTGCTTACCCATCTTGTGATAGTAGATGATAAAAATAAACACAAAAGAGTTGCTGTTGCTGAGAACGTGGGGCTTGTGTTTTGGTCTGTTTGTGAAATTGATGACATTGTTCACTTTCTGCCCCCCATGCTGTATTTCCTTTCTTCTTTTTTCTTTTCTTTGCCTGAGAAATCAGAAATGGGTCTCTGTCTTGCTGAGGTTGTTTGGATGTCAAAATTTTCTGGCTCTTCACTGAAGCGTTACTGGAAACCTTTAGAAGTGAGGAGGGAAGTCAAATAAATAAAGAAACAAACAAACAAAAAAACCAAATAAATAAATTAAAGAAATCTCACCTACTTCAGTATAGCCAGACAGTAACATTTCTGCTTACAAGCAAGATTCAAATTTCTGGAGTGGTTAATAATTCTATATACAAATTCTGTCTCTTCCTTGGGACGCTGCTGACAAAACATTTAACATCACAACTACAAATCAAAAGAGTTCTGAAATTGCCCATGAATTTTAGGGGTGGCTTCCTACTTCAGTCTGCTCTGCTCCACTGCCACTGATTATAAAGTAAAAAACCCCAACAACATTAAGTCAGAGGAACCCCATGGAGAGATCTACATGTGTCAAACAGCCAGAGGTGGTAAAACTGTACCTGGTAGTGACTCCGCTGCTGTCACGTACAGGATATGGGGATATTTCTAGGCAATAGGAGGAGAGGTTGCACAAGAAGAAAATGGTAGATGGGATTTCTCCTCTGGAAGTTCTTTAACCTGCAGTTTTTGTTAGAGATGCTCCATGTATCTCCAGCTTGCCCTGATGTTACAGGCTGGGCTTGCAGAGTCTGGCTGAAGGAACAGTTCCCTTGCCTGCAGTATCCTACAGTGATCTTCAGGCACCACAGAAAATTTATCTTTTAAACCTTATCTATTAAATTAAATTGATTGATGAGGAGATTACCAAAAATGTAAACTCAGTAGAGCAGGGAACCCACAAAAAGCAGTGGCGAGAGAATATGTATGGGTAAGCTTAGGAGAAATTTGTTCCCCGAAGGGTTATCAAGCATTGGAACAGGCTGCTCAGGGAAGTTGTGGGGTCACCATCCCTGGAGGTATTTAAAAGATGGGTAGATTTGGGGCTGAGAGATGTGGCTTAGTGATGGTTTCAGCAATGTTTGGAATTGATGATCTCAAAGGTCCCTTCCAACCTAGACAATTCCATGATTCTGTTGACTATGGTGTGCAGTACTAGTGGAGATTCTCATGGCCAGTCATAGGTAACATCCTCTCAGCCTTTTTAATTTTGTACTTTTGCTGTGCATCTGGGCAACCCGACCTTTACATCCATCAGATATTTAAAAAAAACCTAAACCAAACCAAACCAAACCAAACGCAAATCAAAACCCACCTCTGTCTTTGTTTCTATGTTAAACTACTCAGATCTGTTGTTTGCGTTCCTTCTGCAGGTGAACGGCATCGATCTTCGAGGTGCTACCCATGAGCAGGCTGCAGCTGCGCTAAAGGGAGCGGGGCAGACGGTAACAATCATAGCACAATACCAGCCGGAGGGTAAGCAAAATAATAAACTTAAAGACATATGGTAAAGGATAAGTGCTTTAAAGCCAGCCATTTAACAGGATGAGGCTGCTGTAGACAGTGCTTTTCCCAGCTATCATCAGAAGGCATCTGGAATGAAAATTCAAATGGCAATTCTATCTCAAGGAAGTGGCTGTATTTTTGTCACAGACTTTGCTTTTAGAAGTATTTTATGCAACTCTAAGAACGATCTTTAAATGTGCATATAATAAGACAGTAATCAACACCTAGTTAATCATTTTGTTTTCATTATTGCTTATTTAACATTCTTTTCTATTCTCCTTCTGGAGACAGATAGTGCAAAATACAAGTTAAGAATGAACAGAAATGCCAGGAAGATCTGCAGTTGCTTCAGTCAGATCAGAATTAAACAAAGATAAATGCTTCCTGCCAAATGCATACAACATCCCTATATGACTTTTGGATGACGATGTCCTTGTACCTCCAGGGCGGGCAATTAGCCCCAAATAACAAGTACTTACAAGAGAAAATGACAGCTTTCTAAATAAAAGCATCAACTGGAAAGTCAGGAAAATATTAAGACATTTAGGGTGGGATGTATCTCATTCAGCTTCTGATGTCTAATTTTTATCTTTCCAGGGTTTAAGCTAGTTTCAGTGGGAAGAAGCAGGCATTGATTGATTTTATAAGTCCAGAGTTAAGTGGCAGAACTCCTCCTCATTGCCCATGAGCTATGACCCGAATGACTATCTGAGGTTCCCAAGGAATTCTTAAAAGGAATATCACGCTCTTACAGGAACTAAAGATATTTTTCCATCTTTACTTGAATTCAGCAACGATGGGTGTCTGTGAAGACTTGCTGGCACCCTTTTATCAGTTTTGAGTAAACTCAAGGCACAAGCCTTGCTATGACTTGTCAACACAAGCTGTTGATTCTGCCTGATTGTGCCCAGCCTAGGACACATGTAGGTCTCAGGTGAAACAGTACAGCTCTAATAACAGGTTTTTTCAGAGGCACTGGGAAGATAAATTAGTACTGCCAGAGTTTATCCAGCACAATACCTTCTTTTGTTTCTCTGGATCCTAAGGATAGCATGCAAAGATTAAAACAGCTGCAATTTTAGTCAAACTTACAATTGTGCTTCAGATCGGGTATCACACATTCGTTTATTTGTTTATCTGCAACTCAGTGACCAAGCAGAATAAATTAGGCCATACTAAGAAATGGGCAAATGAGGGCAAAATGAAATTGCACATGTCTATCTTTAGTTAAATAAACACATTAATATAAACATGTATAAGTCATAATCAGAGCTATTTCAAAGAAAATGTATTGGAAAGCAACTCCATTACAGATAGTCATCCGCACTGGGTTCTGAATAAAAATGTGTTCCCATTAGTTCTGGCAGTCCTGTTTGCTGTCTGGTGATTTTATACTGCAATTATCACCATGGTGTTTGAGTATTGTAGCAATCACTGGCATTTCAGAGCTGTTCTTTGCCACTGTTAATACACAGGAAAATACATCACTTGACAGATTTTGCCTATTATATTTGAAATTTTAGTTGAAATGCTTTTTCCCTATATTTTACCAGCTCTGAAATACGTTAAATTCAGTTTTGGTGAACATGCAATTCAAATGATGCTGATAAAATCCATCAAGTATTATACTGCATATTTATTCCATTTTTCCTATGGCTCTGCTTCCATTCACCACAAACCCAGTTGAGGGCAGACTAGTCCCGACTGCATGACTTGTCAGTGAAGTACAGCCAGTTTTCTGTTTCACTCAAATCATTCAAAACACACTGAAGAGAGTGGAGTTGGTAAAGAACAGGGCCCTAAAGTTAACCTTTTTATGGGAAATTATTGAATTTTTTTAAGGTAGTGAAAGTATTCAATAGTTGTCCACGTGTTCTTACTGCTGAAGTATTTCACTTTAATCTGACATGCTGGTTAATGCAAACTGCATAAATACAGATGTGAAATGAAGTATTTCTTTCTTAAAAAATCCCTAACAGCAAAAAAAGATGAAACAGTTTTAAAATATTTGTTTAAATTACCTTCTGAGAGAATTATTTAAGATTTACAGGTCACACAGAATGACAAACACGTTCTATATCAGCATAAATATTTATTTAATTCTAAAGATCCTGCACAACTCTTTTTGTTCTTTCTATGTAATTTATACCTGATCCCTAATTTACTGTATCTTATCTTGATGCGTCTATAGGGACATAGTCATAAAATGCAGTCTTGAAACTGTACAGCTCTACTTCCTTCGGGGCTTCTTCAGTTTAAAATGCTTCCAAAACTAGAGAAGGGCGTAAGCAAAGTAGGCTTGTAGCTTGATTTTTCCCCTTTCAAACTTGAAGCTCTGAGTTGTTACTACGACTTCAGGTTTTTTGGGAAGATCCAAGAAAAGCCACTGCAATATATTAACCAACATCTTTTCTTTCAATCTTTCGAGTTTATTAAGCCTTTAGATATTGCAACTCAAAACATTCAATGAAACCTTTAGCTATTGATATTTCAAGTATTAAGCGATGATAAGTACTAGTCAATACCATAAACCAGCTGATGATAGCAATTAAAATTGTTAGCAGAAAAAGCTTATGTTCCAATAATTTAGTTTTTATGCAATAGAAAAAAGCTTACAGCACAGTGATCTTAGCAATGTCCCCAAAAAGAAGCAATATACTGTGCTGTGGGAAGAAAATGAGGTGAATACTATAGGAACAGCTTTCAAAGTTTAAATTTTTCTTTCCTTGTTTGAAACAGCCAAAAGTGCTCATAAGCCTTGTATGAACTCCCCTCACATTTATGTGTATAGAGACTTGGCAGCACGTCTCAATAGAATGGCAACCCCTGCAAAAAAATCTAGTGCTTGCCATCAACTTGAATATCTTTTCCTCTTGATATTACAGCACTTTGTTTTCTCATCCTGTCTGGAATAAACAAATGCAGAGACTCACCCAGATAAAATCAAATAGCATCACAAAAATTTTTGAATGCTGTCAGACTTGTGGTTGGTGATGGTGCTTATCTGAACCACGCTGCCTGTCCCCCCGATGGAAGTGGTCTTGGAAATAGGAGAAAATTGTATAAAAGAGCACAGATACAGTGGACAAAGGCAGGAGGGAAGATACAAGTAGTGATTTCATGAAAAGGAGCTGAATGGAAATACAAGGGATAATACGAAGAATGGAGAACGGCTTCTCAGCTCTTCTGCTCTTCATTCCCTGTTTTCTTTATGGACACTCACCATCTTTATTTCCCCTCATCTCTCTGAGAAATAGAAAAGAAAAAAGAGGTATGAAAGTCCAAACAGAAATGTAAATTCTGTGAACAAAAATATCGAAACATTATTAGAAGCAATTGGAAAACAAATCCCAGAGATTAGAAAATCGGAGCTCAACAGCAGCCATAATTCTGGGCTTTTTGAGTCAATCCTTACTTTTCTTTTAAAAACTGAAAATAACTGGTGTACTGTGTCTTAGGTCCACATGTGTTGTGTAAATGGAGGTGAAGTAGTGTTAAGCATCGTGATCTCTAACAATCATTGGGGGTGTAGTTCATATGGAGGTTAGTGCATGTATTCAGAGTGCAGTAGCCATTCTGCAAGCTGGAGAGATGACTTTTTGTATTCGTGTGCTGCTCGTATCTTCTGCACATGGTTGAAATCAAATTAAAGAGAATTTAAGGACCAAAAGCTACTTAGAACAGAATTAGAAGGGGAACCGATCACTTATATTTAGCTTTGCTCTCCAATTTTTGATATTCTTGGAAGCATTTTAACTCTCAGCTTAGCAACTCTCAGATCTCTTCTAAAACACTGCATAAATACGGAGCTGGTGAGTAGGCCCCTCTCTTCTGTAAAATAAAAACCTGAGCCTGGAAAATAATCTTAAGATGGAACAGTGTGTCCTTATTAAACAAGTAATTGGATATTAAAATGGCAGTATATACCAGATAGGGAAAAACTTTTTACACTTCTAGGTTTTTATGCGGGACGTATTTTGATTTTAATGGCAACAGTTGCAAACTACAACCCAGCGTGGAAGGAGTTAAGAAATAAAACATTTTGTCAGTGGAACCAAAATATATTTTCAAAAGAACGTGAACTTTGGTTGAAATAGTGACAATTTTTGCTGAAAGAAAGACACAGCTTTCCAGAGTGGGGGTAGACTGGAGGACTGGACTCCTAATGAAGCTGCTAAAAAAGCTTTATTGCGCATTTTACCCTCAAAAGCTCGTTTTCCTTCCCCCGGCGGCAGCGGGAAAGGGTAGAACTTAGCCCAAAGGTTTTGTGGCAACTCTCCGGTGTCAGTGGCCTGCGAGCCGCGCGGTGCTGCATTGCAGTGTCTCTGCAGCTACTCCCTCCCTGCAAAACTGGTTAAACCGCTCCGAAGTTTCACGGGCTTTAAATCTTTCAAGCGAGCCAATTAAGGTGCTTGCTTACCGGCTTTGCATCGAGGGGAAAACGTTCATTGATTACACTTTGATTAAACCTGCCGACAGCGAAGAGGTCAGAAAGTTGTTACGGAGGGAGGATTTCTGCTTTATCACCTTTTGAATTCGCCGTCGGCTGCTTGCTCTGCGCCTGCTGAGCCCGCAGGAGCTGGGGTATAGTTAGAGAAGGGGCGTCAGCCGGGGAGATGCTGGATAGGCAGTGCTTTTCTTTGCAGTGCCTCCCTTTGCAGTCCCTTTCTTTGCAGACAGCAGCTAAGGAAATGCTTGGAGAGCCGCACCTCCGGTTCTAAGCATCTCGTGGCAGCTTTGGAACTAAATTCCCTTTTTAGTCCTTTTCTTGCTGAGGCTGGGAGGCTCACAGAGCACGTTGTGACAGACCCAACCCGTAAGCGGCATCAGCTTTTACGAAAGCCTACTCCTTGTCTTACACATTCGTCTGACCTAGTGATGCCAGAGACCTGCCTTTTTTTAAAATATTGGAGTAAAAATCCAGAAATCACTTTTACAGGTCTCTCCCTGACCAGTCACGGATACTTTCTAACTCTTTCCCCCACTTTATTCCTTGTTCTTGCCTCAAAATACAAACGCTTGTCTCCCGTTTTGGTACATATATATACTCCGGGTTCAGCTGTTTAACCTTTCCAGATGCTGCGGGAATAAGGTAGATACAAAGTATATGGGAAGAATCATTAATTGTATTTATTCATCTTTGTCTTGACCACTTCTATCCTTTGAAATGTGAATACTCATGGTAAAGGCCCCTTTTCCCAGCTGTTGAAAATCAATGTAGCTTAATTACTTGGATAAAGTTACATTACAGCAGTTGGCTTTCATCTGGAAGCCACCGTATCCAATTGCCAAAGAATGCAAGGTATTCAGGTTATATTTCATGCATGTGTGTTAAAGACTATAACATAATCTTGGAGTGGCCAAGCTGGATCTGACCAAAGGCCCATTTGCTGAGGATCCTGTTTCCAACAGTGGCCAACAGTTTTGAGAGAGGAGAAAGAACGGGGCAAGCACAAAGTGATCCTTGTGCTGAATACTGTCCTACTGACCAGAGGAGGGTGGAAAATCCTCTCCTCATCTTTGGCTGGAAAACAGCACCGCTGTCAAGGCTAATAAAAGCAAAAAACAGTTTAGAAGTATGTTTCATAGATTGTCCTGCTGAAGTTCAGTGACTAAACTTTACTGAGAAATTTGGGGTGTTTTTTTTAAGTTAGGACAATTTGCAAGGAAGGAATGATACAAATGAGAAAGCTGGATATTATGGTGGTATTTACTCAGATGTTTTTTTTGTCTTAGAGCCTTTTATTTTTACTTAACTGCATCAGAGAAGATGTGAATCACACTCCGGAGTTTCTCTTTCACATCCTAATTTATTGATAATAGTTGATAATGCACCAAAGCTCTACGTAGGAGTCAAGGACTGCAGTCTCATTCAGGTAGCAATATTGATACATAGCTATAAAGATATATATATCAAAATATATTTTTCTCTTTTTTTACCTTTTTTTTTTTATAGTGGCATCTCCAATTCTACTGTTTTCAATTTACTGATACTTTTTTTTTTTTTAAACCAAGTTACAGAAGAGCAATCTGTTTCCTCAAATGTCAGGCCTGAGCCTTCCTTTCTTGTCCATGAAGTGCCCACTGCAGAGAGGGTAGCCAGATCGCAGATGATGCTGTCACAACTAGTTCTCCTTCTTCTAATACTTTTAACACATTTCGCTTCAACGGAAGTGCAGAAATTCCCTAAGCAACAAATGACTTCTTTGTTGCAGAGATTTATGTATAAATTAAGATGTTTACCAGCATTATGTGGCTGCAATACACAACTTCATGAACTACATCAAATCATACCAAAGGATATTTTGTGTCCTCAAATCTAAAACTCTGGCACTTCAACTAATACTTGAGTGCTCCAGGTTATGTCAGCAGTAAATGCACATGGTTAAATTGGTCTTTGCTGGTTTTCTTTCTTTCGGTCTAGTAAATATGGCTCCTAAAACACAAAAGGTTATATTTTAATTCCTCTGTTAGGAATCTGTGTTAGATCACATTCCCAATAGTTACATGGTGTAACTAGTCCGATACTGAATATTTCATAAAAAGCAGAATTCAATTTCTTTTTTCTTTGTCTAAAATAATCAGCAGTCACTATACATGAAAGAAGTTATGGCATTGATATATTTTCTTAGTGGTTTTGTGCAGATTCATTTGTGTTTTATGTGCTAGAGTCTATTGATTTACAGACTCCTGAACTTCCTCGATTCCAATTTTCATAAATGTTTCAGTTTAAGTACTTATTTTGTAATTCAGTCATATTTAGCTCTTGTTTCTATCAATAGACATTGAATTTCCTTACACAGTATATTCTTCCATAAAGTTGTCAATGTCAACTGTAAGAAATTGAGCAGGGAAAACATGATTTCCTTTTAAAGCCTGTCTTTTCTTGTTTTCATGTTAAATGTGATAACATGAAGTCATGTCAGGGGGTTTTCTGTAATTCTTTCTTCGAGCTTCAGTTACAGTGAAGGTCTTATTTTGGTTTTTGTTGTTCGCATGCATCCTTCTCTGCTTAATTATATTTATATATGCACAGAAGAAAGTGTATTGGTTAAACCCTCATGCTAGAGATTATTAATTGCTTTTCTTTGGCAATTTATTAATTAAAGTTTAGCAGTTTCCTCTTTTCACTCTTTTGTTGAGATAATCATCAATAAATCTCACTGGGAATACAAATAAAGAGTTGATTTTCTTTTTGCAACAGCTGTTACTTTTGCAGCTGCTAATTTAACTGTTAAGTATGGGCTACAAATTCTTCCCACTTTTCTTGCCTGTTACAGAGCTCACTAAACTGAAATCCCTTTCACCTGTGGTTTTGCCTGTACATGACTGTTTTCAGGAAACAAGACCTTCTGGCAACAGAAAAGATATGTATGGATTTGTGTGCTGGCCTTTTAGTAGTTTCTCTGTAGTAAAGGGAATAACAATTTTGTAACTAGAGTAATACTATCGGAATAGTTTCTCTTTTTAATTAAGACCCTGGGTTTATGTCTCTGGTAACAGAGGACCATTCACAACTGGGTCTGAGTCTCTCCATAGTGGAAGGAACAGGGAGCTGCAGTTGGGAGGGTGCTACTGGCACAGCAGAGGGGAGCCCAGGGATAATTTGCTTTAGAACCAGACTGAGGGAAGGTGTTGAAATTATTTCTGAACCTATTTCAGTGGTTTTTTTCTTCTCTCACTCTTTTTTTCAATTTCTGATCGTGCTCATCATCTGGAAAAAAAATGCATTCTGTGCTAAAAGCATTTTGTGTTTATTTACTTTTTTACTTTTTAAGCAACAAATTCTACCAGCATTTTCCTATGTTGTCTTTCATACTGATGCCGTTTCATAAATCATATGACTTCAGAAGCTCGTATTTATTTTCATCTGTTCATTTTGGAAGGTGTTCTCTTTTCTTTCTTGCTGATTTTTGCACTTTGCAAAGATACAGTTTGTTTCTTTGTTGTGATGCCTTTTAGTTACATTCAGTGTGAGATTTTTTTTTTATCCTTCTTTACTTAAAGTTAGTGTAAGTCTTCCCTATTTAATTGCTACTTCTTTTCCTAGTCTTCATGATAACATATATCTTCAAGTTTAGAGACTATTATGGCAACTTGAAACTGGTCCTGGGTGACAGACCTATTAGAGACACTGAAGATTCTTCAAATATTTTATCTTTTTTATCCAAACAGTTTACCATGTTTGATTTTAATGGAGTTCAGAATTTCTCTAGAAACCTGGCCATCAGGTGAATTACTTCATGTAGATATATGACTGAAAATACAAAATGATCCATAAACTGGATGAGATTTCACAATGTAGACAATATTGCTGATCCTCACATGCTTAAATTAATTCTGATCAGCTGGCTTCTGTAAAATCCCTGTGTGTACAGCTTATGTCCCCAGAGAATACAAACACTAAGAGGTTAAGCTTTCTCTGCAGTAACTTACGTTAAAATGCTGAGCAAGCGAAATATTTTGGTTTGAAATAGAAAGTATGCTCTCCTGAGGTTTCTAGAGAACTGCTCTTAAATTTATTAAAAAGAAAAAAAAAAAAAACACAAAACAAAACAAAACAAAAACCCAGACAGACATATGGCTTTCAATTCTGTTCTGTAAGTTCAGGGTGCGTTTGCTCCAGGGTTTAGTTAGAAAGACGCAAATTGTAGAGAGAATTTCTGGTGCCATTTTCTCTGCTTGCAAAACATTGAAAAGGGCAAAAGAGCCACTATAGAAGGGAACTAAGATCCATGATATGAAAAGATGAAGATTTCCCAAAGGATCTAGGGATTATCTGACATAAAGTGCTGGTAGCATTGCTAAATATCCCAGAAGATGATGGCTTACCGTGCATTTTCTTGGCTCAGTGCTGCAACTGCCGTCAGCACAAAACTCACAGTGAGGTCAATGCGAGTGTCAGGGACAGTCTTTCATAATTCTTATTTTTAAAGTCTATAGTTTTTGACACATGCAGGGATTTTCTTTTAATTATATTTCAGAGCTAGGCAAATACTTTTTCTTTTTGTATTTTTTTTTTTTAATTAAACGGGGCCATTGGCTAAGCCGGTTGCCCAAGGTCTCTCAGTGGAGAGGTGGAAGCCCCTCTGAGCTTCTTCAGCCTCTTTGGATGAGATGAGTCTCTTCTCACTAGCTAGAGTAGGAACTTCAGTGAGTAACAGGCTGGATGGACAAAGCCATGGCCAGATGAATTAACCTCTTCTGGTGTCCTTGGGAAGTAGCTACAATAAGATGCTTCGCCAACAGATGAAATTGCTTTTCCCAGCTCACCAGGTGAACTGCTAATGAAGACAGAAATAAGTTCTTTGAGGCCTATGCCTTTGGTTTAGTCACGAGACAACACTTTCTCTCAGAAATAAGTCTTGAGGCAAGTTACTGCATTCACTATCTACAACCAGGGAGAAAAAAAAAAAAAATGGGAGAAATCACAGACAAATTAAAGTGGTAGAAAAATAACAAAATTTAGAGTTTCAAGGCAAGATAGGAAATTTAAAGGTAATTGTTTACTTGTAACTTGAATTTTAGGTAAATTGATTGATTGATTTGACTTTATTACCTATGGGTGAAAATTATAGCAGAGTGAGAAGTGAAAAACAAAGCATGTACTATTCAAATAGAGAGGGACAAAGAGGTACAGGCAGGATCTACCCTCAGCTGTTCTTGAGCTCTGCACTTACATGCACAGCTTTTTAAAGGTTTCCACTTATAACAGTAAATAGTTGCCCAGCTCTGTGTGACTTTCTAAATCTAATCTCTGCTTGCTGAGTGGCAACCTAAGGGACATGTAGTGAAAGTATAAATACTGATTTGGGGGGCACTTAAGGAATAGGTCATCATGTCCTTATTAGGAAAAAAATATGCTACTGAGTAGATTTTTTTGCACGCTCACACACACACACACACTGGAATTTGGGATCCACAGGGTCAGACTTTAAGAGCTGCATGGGATGTCTGCAATAGATTTCTTTACAGCTGCCACGTGCCACACATTCGTAGATTGTAAGTATGTGTGAAGGATAAGGAAGAAGCCATAGAGTATCAGATCGCATACTAAGCTGGGCTTCAGATAAAGCTATTTTTCAGTAAATCAATTCACTTCCTCTGAAAATCTTTATTACTGAGCTACTTCTACAATAAATTCCCCTTTTTCCATGATCTTGATCTACGTCATTCTTTCTTACAGTACTTTCTTTTTCATGGCTGTTAACCTGGCAGTTGATAAGAGAAATAATTCTTCAGATTTAGATTTCATTTTCAATCTCAACTCCAGACTCATTGAAAATACTTAATTAACTGCAGAATCATTGAAAAAATGTCATATGTCACCTTCAAAAATAAACCTCTACTTAATATTAATTTTGAGTAAGAAAACCTTTTACATGCTAGATGAAGGCACTGAAGATGCTATCTTTGATTTTAACCTGTCTCAACTGCATGGGTTACCATACAATGGCTACGTTAGAGATTTAAGTGAAAGCTGAAGTAAATGGAATATTTTTTTTTAATTAAATATTAACCATTGTTCAGTGTGAAGAAGCCTTTAAAGATGTAACATCATTTATCTATAAAGTAAAAACGTCTATATATTTTAAACTGAGAATCCATCTTCTTTTAGAAGCTCTGATATCTATTGAACATAACTATTTTTTCCCCCGGTTTCAGGGTTGAAGATAGTTTCAAAGATACTATAGCTCATGTTTTCTAAGCCAGGTGCTCAAAGTTAAACTCCAAAGCAGAAATACCCTTATCTACTGCACTGCTGAACGATATGAATGATCACTTCTCTTAAAATTCTGTTTAATCGTATCTTGTTGCTTAAACATGGTCTTGAAAGGTATTAGTCACCTGTTCTGAAGAGTTTGTTATTAGACATCTTGAATAATTTCTAGTGCCTGTCAAATTCCTTTTGTACTTTTCAAGGGAAACCTGTGAGACTAACCAAGAAATAATTACTACTTTTAGCACTTAACATATTGCATATTTGCTTTTAAATGGTTTACACAGAATAGCTAAGCATTATGCAGAAAATTTAGATTTTAAAAATTTGAAACAACATTTGTAACTGTTAAGTTTTACTGTTGCTTCAGTGCTGTTTGGTGCCTAAATACACAAAGAAATGTGTAACAAACCTGTTAAGAGTTAGTCAGGTTGCTTCAGTTTCAGTTTAATGCAAATTCCTCCGAGACAAGAATTTTTCTTTTTCTTGGAGAGACTGAGTAGGCATTTTGGGCTTGAGTTTCCCCCTCTAGTAAATCTGGATCTTCATGTTTGTCTACATTGCCCCCCCCCCCCCCCAACTGATGCTGAACTCACTAGCTGCTTTTGCAAAGCTGACTACTCAGCATTTCAGGATGTCCTTACATGGTGATAAACCGCACAATACAGGGCAGGGCAGGGGTTGCCTTGTGGATAGTGGGGTTCACCCCCACCAGAAAATTATAAACTTTGCTGTAATCTTTCTTTGTCATCTTATGTTGATAGGGACATGTGACACGTTTCCATGTATACGTATGTAGCACTTTAATAGTGACATGTAACACATTTCCATGGGTCTGTTTATAGCACTTAAGCACATCCTCGTGTTTTGTGATGCCATGGCTGGGTCTTCCTTCCCTCTTGTGTTTCAAGTGTGGGGAGCACATGTGGGGAGCACGCAGAGCGGATGACTGAGATTGATTGCCAAGAACTGATTTTTTTAGTTTGCTTTTGCACCAAAAAATATGTGAAAATGGGTCTGCAAAGTAAACCTCAGTGGGGATTTTGCTGGCTATCGTCTCCTGACGTGCAAAGGCAGGCATGTGGCAGGGGGGACTGAGTGTGAAGGCGTAACGGGGGAAAGAGATGCAAGAACCTGATATTGTGGCTTTTCCATGATTTCATTTGTGGAGTGATGAAAGTTTGTTGTGCAGATGGGAGCTTCAGTGGCGGCTGTAAAGTTTTGTGTGTGTGTATGTGTCCACACTTTACAATATTGTTCTGTGGTGTTACACGTGTGTATGTGTGCCTTTATGTGAAGTTTTGTGTGGGGATCCCCCTCACCTAAACCATTCGAGCAGCCTCTGATATAAATTATCAGTGTTAGGTCTGAATGAGGCTGATCTGCCTACATGGCTTGGAGGGCAACACGCAGATAATCTATCTTGTGTCCCAGGAGTAAAGCAGCTGCATTACTTTTTCCTCCAATTATATGCCCTGCATCTCTTCTAGATGCTCTGACATTTGCATCTATCTTAGAAATTCAGCCCCTTTATAAAGGAAGATAACCCAGTGTAAGGTAAGTATCTTCGTTATGGTGGGTTGCTAGTAATTCTTCCCTGTTATTTCTAAGCCTATCTCAGTATTTACTACCAGAAGAGAGTTCATATTTTTATCATGCTTGGGTTTTATTCAGTAAAAATGTAAAATTCAGGAGTTCTGTAGTTACAAATATTTGAAAGCCAAGTGTAACAAGCAGGTGTTGGTTTTGGGAAAGAGAACACCAGAGTTCTGACAGTCGGTGGGTACTGACTCTTTCCTTGGCTTTGCATAACTCTCTTCTGATTATTTTGTTAACTAACACAGATGCCCTTACGGATCAGAAAAAGTGTATTCTGGATTAGCCAATAATAATATTTTGAAAGTATAGAGGGCAATATAAGTGCTAGTTATTGTACAGCAAATGTAAGTTTCAATGTTAGGAGCCAACCTGCATTGGAATAAAGAATTCATAAATTAATGCCATTATTCACAAACTTTATACATTTAGCATTTTCATATGATAACCCAAATAGAGGAGAATTACCTGCAGCATGATGAAAATCACTCTGCAAAGGAAAATGCTGAGTATCTTGAGCACAACTGCCTTATTCTGTCTTGTTTGTGCATTCCCCAGAAATCTTTTATTTCAATTAGAGGAGATAAAATTGCATGAATTATGTCTTATAAGCAACTATATGAAATGAATTTAAAGTACTGGGAATGAAGCAAAGTGACTTCATCAGCTCAGGGCTAAAGGAACTGCAGTCCAGCATGTGGATAGGCCTGGCTGGAGCCTGGGCTTCCCCCCAAGCTGTTTTTAAAGCAATCAGAAATGTTGTTGGCTGTTTTCTGTTTAAATCCTTTCATAATGGAAATTCATAGAGTTTTACTAAATGGACTTTTTCACAAATTTGGCTGGTTTCCATGGAAATTTTCATCTGCCAAATGAAACATCTCACTTTAAAATCACAGGAATCCAGAAAATGTCCAAATTGTGTCCATTTGAAAGTGTTTTTTTGGTATCTTATGATTTATACAGTCTGGGTACCTCATCTCCACACTTTCTGCTCCTTGGATTACAGTCACTTTTCCCAGGATATCACATAAACAGGAGCTCATAAGATGCCTCATTTCTTGGCCTTGAAAGTAGAGTAGAAATGTAGGGGAGCAACAGAACTGTTTTCCAAATAAGAATATTTTTGATTGAGGGCCAAAAATATAAATATTTTAGGAAGAATAAGATGAGAAATAATTTCTAATAAGCTTACTCTTCTGAAAAAGAAATACAGATTACTGCCATCACGAAACAAGTAGAGTTTATGCTATTTAAGTTGCATTTCATTTCCTGACATGGAGATCTTTCTGCAATGTTTCAAAACTTCTAAAGAGGCATGGGAAAATCTGAGGGTGCTGAGAAGGTAAACAATATTACAAGTGTTAGACTTGACTATAAGGTTAAAAAAGTGTCATTTATAGATAAACTATTGATATATTTCTTAATATGTATATATACTCCTTTCCATGTAACCAAGAGGAAATAAAAGTCATGGCTTTGTTGATGTTACCAAGTCCTTCTCAGGGAGAAAACTTCTGGTTGTGCCTTTCTGCCCTGAGAGTGGTAGAACATTCACTGCGCAGGGATGTTACGCTAGAAGCCCAGATTCAGATTGCTTAAAGCCATTGTGCCTGCCAATGTGCCTACCAATACGCCAAATATTACTATTATGTTTCATATTATCTCTTTGAAGGCACCAAGACACCCAAATAGGACAGGCCAGGCACAGGAAAGCTTTAGGCTGTCAGATCTGGGTCCAATAGCAGTAACAGACTGGTTGGTACTTCTCTTCTGTGTGAATAAAGTTCCAGATGTGATACTGTGCTGTCTGTTAAGATGGGTCTTATGGTAAGAAGCTGATAAAAAGCATCTACCGAAAAGTCAATATTTACTCCTGGTGTATTTGCTCTGGCTCTTACAATAGAGTTTTAACTTTTGTGATGAAATTAAAGAGTATTGCATTGTCACTTGAGGAGATTCCCTGCGACAGTCTACCAGGAATCGCTGGTCTTCTACTGAGGAGAGATTATGCCTTTGAAATCTCTCAATATATTTCTGGATTAGCCAAGGGTGTCTGAAAAATAGCGTGACATGTTTCTTAATTCCTCTTACCACATCCAAGGAGGGGCATATAGTCTCCTTCAGCATTTCTAGATCTGGAAAACAATGAGGTGAGCTGAGCAGTTGATACTGAGACCTTAACAGCAGCCATTGAGTTGTAAGTGGTTCATAAAGCTGTCCTTGTACCCTTTTTTTTCCTTTAACATTAATTCTAATGTGAGTGAAAACAATGACTGCTGATTGCTGTTTACAATTATACTGCATTCTCTCCTAAGTCTCTTTACAGTGTTTGGAAGTTTGAAAACTCAATCATATTTCAATTGCTTGCATCAGTATAGTAAATAAAATGGCAATTACTGAGAAATCCGCTTTTTACCACATTAAGTGATTTATGGCTGCAGTACACAATGTACTAAAATTCTGTCTGTGAAATTAAAAATACAATGGCTGGAAGACCAAATATGAGCTCAAAGAAAGCTAAAAAACTTTCAAATAATTAATGGCTAGCACCGTGGTGAATAGTGTTTAAAAAAAAAAAAAAGGTAGGTAAATTTATTCAGAAAGAAAATTGGATTTTGATTGTTTAATAGTGTAGACTTCAAAGCCTGCATAGGAGAGAATGCAACATTCCATTTTCTATTCCTGTTTCCAGGGAAAATAATAGCATAACTGCTTGTAAATTTTGCCCAAGCTAAACACTAACACAAATAACAAATTTTACTCTGGGCCATGTAAACGAGGTGGGGTTGAAGCACGGCAAGAGTAGGCAGGAGGCTGGGGCTGCAGAAGGAAAGGGTTGAGAAATAACCCCTCTGCCTGTTCCTGAGCCCTGAAAGCCACACAGGCAGCTGCCTCCAGCTTCTCAGGAGGGATCAGCATCCCTCACCTGGTTGGTAGGAGGAGCGACCCTGGCTCTCTGAGGCTCTCCCTTTCCTCTCCATCCCAGCTTTGCCCTTTCTCTTTTTCCCCCTCCTCTCTTTCCCCCTCCTTTTCATTGCAGAAACGGCCCAGTCTTTCATTCCTGGGGCAGAAAAGATCACTTTTTCTTGTACTTCAAAGGAGTCTTGAACTGGCTTTGTGTATAAGACACTGGTCCCCGATCTTGCAATGTGATTATCAGAAAGAAGAGTTCTGTGAGGGGTTTTTATACAAGCCCGAAGAGGTGCTTTCTCATATTTTCCTTGTTTCCCCACAGATTTTCACTCTCAGTTCATGGTCTGTTGTGGCAATGCCAGCAGAAGAGGGCTTCTTGACCTCGCGGTTAAAGCATAAGATTGACAACCAGGCATCGTGGGTTCTTCTTAACTCTACCACTTACATTTGCATTGCTTATCAAGGTTTTGGGGATTATTTTTTTTCCTTTTCTTTTCCTCTAGGTTCTTCTACTGTTATGATATTGCAGACCACTTTGGTCCTTTATATGGTGTTGTTTGTAAAATGAGGTGTGACATAGCAAGGCGTAATGGAGCATGATAACAAGAATGTTGTGAAATTTCATGAGAGCCCTGTTCAGCACTTCTCATTCACCAAAGCATCCCTGCTGAGTTCACTGGGTCTTGAAGCCAGTGGGAGTTTTAGTGAGTAATGTGCAAAAACAGGCTCTTTGGCTATGGCTTAATCGTGAGATATCTTTTGTGACTTCAGTGGAAGCTGTGCATGCCCAACAATTGTCATATCGGTCCATTTTCATTTGTAAAGTACTTTTTTGAGATCTGCTGGAGAACCAGGCTATTACTCAAGCTTTAGTGTGCACTACCGTGAGTGAGCTGATTTTGTGTTTGGGCATAAGTAATGGTTGTGAGCACCATGGTTAGCAATGTATTTTTGGGACACGAGTCCTGCATAAACTATAAAAATAATTCATTATTTTAAGTCTTTTAATTCTGTTCATGTATTCAGTTAATTGTGTGCAATTTTCAAAAATGCTTCTATGTCTTCAGGAAGATATAGGACCCCTAAGTCCTTTTATTTGGTGTGGCTTGGGGTCCCTTGGCTTACAGGGTAGTATAGTCCATACGTTTTCCAGGCAAAAATGAACGGTCTGGAAACACAACTAATGGTTCCATTAGTTGAGTTGAGTTTTAATGCCTAAAGCTGGACTTTCACTTCATTTGTACATCAAGATTGCAATGTATTATTCAAAATGACATAACATACTTTATAAACATTTTTTGAGAATTCATAAGTAAACCTACTTATAAAACAGTTTTATTAATAGGTCTCTTAAATTATTCAATACTTGAAGTCAGATTTTTTGAGTGCCTTCTTCAATAGAAGTTGCCATATAATATTTTCATTCAAAGAACTCCACAAAGAATTTTCTTCCTTAGAAAATGGAAGGAATGTTTCCAATAGGTCTGATGCCAAAGGCATGCTGCCTCCTTTTTCATAGTGGCCATCATATTTCACTGTTCTGAGGCAGCCGTTTTCACATTTCCAGTTCTTAAACACCCTTGATATTCTTTTCACTATAATGAGGTCTGTAACCTTCCTAGGTTTGTAAATCTTGCTTGGGGCTAAATATATATCCCTGTAATGTATTTTACCTTAAATTATTGATATGTATGTTCAATTGTAACTCTATCTTAATGCAGTTTTTGTCTGGGAATTATTATACAATGCTATTCAACAAGTCCTCAATTGCATTTTTGTGTAAGAAATTTAGATATTAAATAGTGAGATAAATTTCTAGAGTATTCTTTGTATTCTTACTGACTGGGGAGATTTACTTCATGTCTGTGATAAAGGTTGCTGGGGTTGTGTAGCTCTCATTTACAATGCTGTATTTTATTGAATTTTAGCATGTAGTATCTGTACTGCTGTAGTCCCTGGAAAGCCCACTTAAAGAGGGCAGTAAGGCATTGTAAAAACACAGAGTATAAACAGTCTCTGTGTCTCTGGCAGCTGACAAAAAGCACTAAATAGGCAAAACCAGCCAAGGATCCAAAGGAAACAGTGAGGTAAAACTGGCCAACAAGGCAGGGTGAGAGCCCAACTTCCATCAGGTTTTCCTGCAAGTAGCATAATAAAAAGATAAAGATTTGAAGAACAATGAAAATAGTGTACAGATATTCCCAGATAGATCCTTCTAAACGTTAGGGGATCCCTCAACGTATGAGGGACGTTTCTGATAGATTGGTATCAGACACCCAATGTCATTGGCCAGGCAGAGGTAGGGAAGTCCTCCAGGTACTGCATGAAGTATCCAGAGGACTGTCTAGAGCCCTAATGGGAGTTATTATTAGCGGGGGGGTAGGGGTCTGGTGCTCCAGGGAGAGGGGTGCAGAGGGGAGCTCTTCTTGTGCAGTGGTCCAGATGGATGCAGTTGCTTTTCTCCAGGCCATAGGTAGCAGAGGATCTCAAGGCCATGGGAATGTCATATGGTGACAAACTGTGGTGTGATGAAAGCGTGGAGGTAAAATATCACCAAGTAAACTCCCCCGAGTCAATGACAGTCCTTCACAGTGCCTATGGGCAGACAAGAAGCATTGCGTGACTAAATGTGCGATGTGGGCATACACACATGTAGCTCCTTCCCAGTCCTGATCTCCTCTCTCTCTCTCTGCTTTTTACTGGATTTTTCCTATAAGCTCTCTCTGATGCAATTTCTTTTTATGCTATGAAAACATTGGATCTTTCAACTCAAAACTGTAAAGGTTTTCATTGCAGCATATAAACATTTTACAGTCATGGCTCGTATTTGAATTTCATAATAACAGTGAAGAGAACAAATTTAAAATGAGTCAACAAATGTGAACATGAGTTACGTTAACCTGACATAACCCTGTGCCAGTGTCACTGCTGGCATTAGCTCCATCATTACATCACATCATTGTAGAGACCTGATATACAGACCACTTCTGCAACCTGCAGTTTGCTGATATACCCTGAGACTTCAAGGATCTCTTGATGGTGCTGTTGTGATTCATGGCTTGTCATGCTTTTGGTCACAGGAAGGTTCTTTAAAATATGAGTATAAAATGGCAATAAATAAATAAATATACAATATTAATACATAATATGCAATAACTGTGTAGGCTTTTAATAAGTGAAATAAAATCTAGCTTTTCCTATTAAATAGTCTAAAATTATTTTTAGCATGTTAAATGCATTCTCAGTTATTTCTCTTCTGACTGAATTTTTAATGCACAATAATCAATATAAAGTTCAAAACTGGTATTTTCACTTACTGTATTAAGCCTACAGAATTAGCAATCAACAGGAGCCAGATAAGAAAATACAAAACTATGACTTCCCGTATCTCAAATTATTTGTACAAAAGCTGTGTAGAAAATTGCTTTGTCTGTTTTTTGTACTATATTTCAATTAATTTGTCCAAATAATTAAAATACAGCTTCTAACAATAGGATGTTAATGAAAAGTAAATGAAAAATTTTGATGTGATCATAAATAAAGAACAAGAAAAAGAAAACCAGAGAGATAAAAATTATTTCATTTAGGTTGTATTTGAAAATAATAATGTAAATTATTTTATTCTGAGTTCTCCTGTTTCACCAGCAGGCTCATCTCCCTTGAGGATCTTCTTGGGTTTACAGTTCCAAAGCACAAAGGTTTTTGGTTTGAGCATGTTTCAGATTATAGCTTTTTATACTTTCCTATAGGTTGTTTTGACAACTGAAAAATGCTGCTGAAAAGATATAATTCAATCTGACACGGTGGGGGACTGTGTAACTTCATCCATAATGATGGGCATACGTGTCAACCAAAGTATAGATTTTCTTAATATTACTCAGATTTCTGAATAAGTTTCTCTGAACTGGTCATATTTGGTTATTGTAATTTAATTACTTTATTGCACTGGTTAGTGCAAAAAGGCTACCCCACTGGACACCTCATCTCACTTTATGCTGCAGGAATATGCTAAGTAGGAAGAATAAACAGAATTTAATGTCATTTTGTCTTCTGATCAAGTGTGACCAGTCTATCACAGCCCACATAGAAGGGTTGTGATCACAGCCAGCCTTTGCAAAGCCATCCATAGCTTGTGCCTCTGAATGGTGTCATGAATCTGACATCACATTAAGCTTTAGAAAAGAACTTAGAGGAATTTGTTAGCTAACTTTAAAAATAATATTTTTTTTTGTCTCTAAGTTGCAAGGAATTTCTAAGACAGTGAATGGAATCTGCAGTTGTGGTCTTCTTTCCTCTTGCAGAACTTCCAATAACTCTGTGTGCGCATACACATGACTACATAACATGTGTGTACTTGTGTGAATTTTTAAAGCAACATACATAATCAAAGAAAAAGCAAGTTGTTTTGAAATCAGCATTATTTATGACAAAGTAGAGACAGAGCAAGGTAACGTGTATGTCATTTTGTCAATTAATATAATTAGCATTAAATAAGGATCTCTCTAACTGTTTTTAGCACTCCAGAAAAGAGTATCTTTTGAGTCTAATTAATCTGCCTCCTAGGGAAGATGGTATAAATGAAGTGGCTTTTGTCAGCTGCAGATCTGTGCTTAATTATGTCACTGGCTGCTTCAAAACCCTTACCCAGAGCTATATTTCTTAATGGCCAGAGGGATTTCCTAGACAGGATCAGCCATGAGTTTGAGTCTGGAATTAAAGTGCTCAGGCTACGAGGCCGGATGCCAACAGGCTCCCAGCTCCTTGCAAGATGTACATGACTATGGGCAGGAGCTCCAATGTTTGGTGACCATAGCACCTTGATTGCCTCAGTGCACTTGTGGCAAGCAAAGCACTTTCTTGTCGTGTTGCACTAAGACACAACTGTAAAATTGACAGCGAGTCCTGTAATAACAAGTCAGGTCCTTATGTGCCCTAAGTAATAAAAATGTGCTTTCTTTGTGGCAGTTTTTAGACTATCCAGGCAAATTTTAAACATTTTTTTGGCATTAACACCATATAAGTGTAATTCTGTATGACTATAGTCCTAATGACATGTTTACTAATAAAGTGCATAGGGCTAGATCAAGTCTTCAATGATATCATAGGTCCTCGTACAGTTTTTGGCTTGGACAAAGAGATACTTTTGCAAACAAATGTTGGCCTTGGTGTAGGCGTCAGTTCAAACCGCTGCCATTCAGTGTTTGAAGCACAGCCAAACTATTTTAGCCTTATGGACATGCATCACTGGTCTAAAAGCCAGAAAATAGTTCCTGGCCCAGAATCTAGAGTATATACAGCCATAGAACCCTCTCCTGTAGACATTACAGGACTCATCTTTAGTTGAGTTTGTATGACTTGCTCTGGCTATATCTTTTCCCAATAACAGAGTAATAACAGTGTTTATTATTCCAGTTCTGAACTGGAGATTTAAATCAATATTTACAGCATGGAAAAAAAAAAACAAAAAAGAAAAGAAAAAAACCAAACCAAAACAAAAAACCCCAGACCTGGACAAAAGGCTGCCTTCTATGGTTATTCTTATCTCACGTCCACTTCTTTTGGTCTCTGTTTTCTTTATGTGCCCCTCTGTCACTAATTTGCTTTTGCTATTTTCAAGTTTCTGTTCAATTGCTGACCTATCGTTCTTTTAAAACAATTGCTTCTTAGAGTGCCTCACATTTAAGAAGCAATCACAAAATCATGACCTAAAAAATAACTTCACTCTAAAGAACACTTTGATCTTTTCCAAACCATGGTGCTTTACAAATTCCAATTAATTTTCCCTGTGTGATTCCTTTTAGCCAAAGTAAGCAAAGAGTACAGAATAATTGTTTTACTTATTGACCAGAAGCTGACTAATTCACTGTCTGTTTCTCATGCTTTTACCAACATTTGCTAATGTTTGGGTTGTGGATGTTGCAGCGGATGTTTACTTGCTTATAAGTGAATATTTCTAGCAGCTTTGGCTTCATAATTTTATGAAACAATTTAAATGTCAAAGCATACTTCAATTGCCATTCTATATATAAACATGATTTTTTTTTCTGTCAGTATTAGCTTGCAGATTACTATGACAAGGAATTTATTACTGCTTATCAAGATGAGATCAATATCACGTTATAAGAACTTTGCTTCTAGATGCCATGTGGCAGGTCTTGCCTTTATTTCCTTCCTCTTCTCTCTCCAGTTTTCATTTCCTTCTCTTCTATATTGTGTCCTGATTTTATACTGATTTGTAAAAGTGTGCGTTTACAGTATGTCTTTAGTATAGTACTTATTGTATTGGGTTAAGCCTATCTTTTGTTATTTAAATCTGGAGGATTTTGCCTTCAGGAATAAATCATCTGAGTTCTTTAATCGACCTTTTATAAATACTACAGCTTTTCTCTGCTCATCCTTGAGATAAAGCTTCTGTTAATTCAGTATTTTTAAAATAAGTTTGATTCTCCTATGTTTAATTGGGAGTGGAATCCAAAGAAAATGGCAGAAATGCCAAGAATTTGACAGCTCTAGTCTGAAAGACCGGTGCAGTTCTGAGCCCAGCCCAGGTAAGAGACACATCAGAGAACTGCAGTAGCCCTCACAAGTCTTTCTCAGATGCAACTGCACCCCAGGTATTCAAAGCTTTGCTTCAACATTAAATTCATTTGCTTGTTCTGTGGCCTGTACTGCTGCATCTTGTTTATTTTTATTCTGTTCAGATTCCATTTTACTATTCCAATCATTACTTCTAAAATACTCTCTTTTATTCTTCTTGTGTTGGTACTCATTTTATTCATTTAAAACCCTTGGTGACTACCTGACCAAAACTTCTATGGAAGGTGCTTCATCCATGCATAATTTTACCTCTTGATTTCACATCACGACCTCTGTTCTATACTGTAGTCTAAGCAAGAACTGGTTTCTCCCTTTAGAATTTTCTGTGTAAATTAGCAATCTTGTGTTATGCTTTCAAATACCTTCCTTGATGGATCGCCTCTGTTTATTGTCTCTATCCTTATGTCTAAGTAGTTCAAATTCTCCATTACTCTTAATTTATTTGTTTTCCCCACAGTCCTGTAAGAGGATTCTGTTTTGCCTTTTTATTATTACTTCTAATGAGAAAGTAGAAACTGGTTGATAACTTTTCAGCAGAGTAGGTTTTATTAGAAAATGTCAATTGCACAGAATTGGTTTTTTGAAAACTCAATATGGCAACTGCAAATTAGGAATATTGCTTTTACATGTGGGAGTCAGAGTTTACAACTCCCAATTCCTTTATTCCCATATTATCTTTCTCTACTCAGAGTAATCTCTTCCTCCAGACCATCCAATTCAAGTGGTATCAGCAGTTTCAGGATCAAGCCTGACAGCAGAAAAAGAAAAGGATTTCTTTTTTTTTTGTAGTTTTGGTAGTTCAGTTTCCTTTCCAATTTGAGAGAATTTTGCCTCCAAAATTAAATTTTTTTGTTAAGATGTAGAGTCTCTTTCTGGCTCTGCAAACCTCTCCAAACTGGCACTATGATGTGAATGTGATATGGATGGGGCAGAGCTCAGCAGTTCCTGCTGTCTCTAGTCCACTGAGGATGAGTGTGCGTTGTACTGGGTGCTAATGGAGAGCCCTCCTGACCAAGGCTTTGTAATTTATACCCACCCCATGTTATTGGGGTATCTGTCTGGTGTCTGTAATCTCTGTGCCTTGGTCTCCACTCACCCCCAGACTTCCCTCACCTCTCTTCTTCTCTGTTCTCTCGGCCTCCTATTCAAAAATCTCTGCTTCAAATTCTTTTCATTTTTCTTGCCTTGGCACAATCCTTTACCGTCTGTTTGTGATTCACCAGCTGTCCTGTAATTTAACTTCTTTCCCCTGCTCTGTCTATTGATTCTTCTGTTAAGATGTATCCCAACAAACCGCATCTGTTTCCAAAGGGCTTCCTAATGGCATACAAACCTGAATCTCTCCTGGACGCACCAACCTGGGAGCCAGTCATTCAAAACAGTGCTGCTCTGGCAGAAGGACGGGCCAGCTGAACCACCCGTTCCAGCTCTCATCTGTTTGTGCCCAGGCTCTTTGGCCCCAGCGTGTGTCTGGCTTTTCTCCTGGACATAAAGGGTGACATTCGTTTTGTTTCTGAACATGCCAACTCAAAGGCCTGTTGAAAGCTGATATAATTCAAGCTGAACATGAACATATCAGACAGTGTAGCTGATTCTCAACACATCCTCCGTGAGTTTGCTCATTTTTTAATTATTTTTTTTTTCTCATTGGTTGGATTAGATGATCTTAAAATGTCCCTTCCAACCTAGGTGATTCTGTGATTAATACCTCTGACTGACCAAGTTTCCCAAGTCCTTTGCCTGCACACCACTAGAGCTGTTTAATGGCATGGTTTAAATGCTGCACTGCCTGTTGAACCAAACTTTGGCTTAGTAGCTGCATAAACAAATGATGCGGGACCATTGAGAGCCACTGCCATCTCACAACCTCACACCTGGTTGTGTGATGAGCGATGAGCGACGCCAGAGCAACAGGCAGCCACATGGGCTGGCTTCGGTGGCTCACAGGTTGGTGCATCTGCCATGCATTTAAAAATGAATAGCTCTTAAAATAAATATTATCTTATCATAAAGATGATCTTTAGTTGAAATTGCATAGCAACTGAGCGTATGCCCTGTGTTTAAATTGTGTGATCCACGGGGCACGTGCTGGGGGCCAGATTTACTCCTATCAGTTTAGCAGGTGCCAACAGAGCAAACCGATCTCTGTGATAAGACTTTATTGTCTTCCGCCCTCCTCTTGAATTTTTCTGGTCTTAAATTTGTAGCTGAGGCTCAGCTGGAGTCCTACTGATTGGCATCTGTCACGCATGTTGACACAACATGTCTCACAAGTGTTATTAGTCATTGTTTTTCCAGCATGGACTTTCTTCTGCCGTGGGCTACAAGTCTGGCTTCAACATAGAGACTCTTTGCTGCTTATTTTTTGTTTTTTACAGCATGGAGAGCAAAAGAGATAATGAGGAGAAGGAAGCAGAAAATGAATCAGGATTCAAATCAGGTTTCATGGCAGTTTTTAATGACCGCGCTCCCTGCTTCTTCTCAATCCCATTCAGGTCACTCTCTGTTCTGTGGCTGGTGCTCCATAGTGCAGCAGTGCTGCAGCTCATTTGCCAGCCCCAACCGATGCTTATCTCATTCTTCTGAGGAGGCTCTCAAAAATGCAAGAATTATTTTGGGGAGGGGATATAAGGTTTGATTCTCCTTCTGAGAGGAGCCAGGTTTTCCTCATCAATAACCAAGACTTCGTTTCTGTTCAACTACCTAAATCCTCTGAATTTTCTTGTGTTTTTTTCAAAACTCATAGACTTTTTCTTTCTCTGGATTAACATTGGGTGGGTCACACTCTCCTGGCAAGACACAATGTCATAACCAAATTGATTTTGGGGGCAGTGCACAGTGAAAGCTTTGATCTTTTCAGCTGTGGTGTGGCTGTGGGACAGAGGGAGCAGAGGTGCCTGCCCTCCTACCACCTCCCTGGCATTCAGCATCCCCAGGAATGTGGCACCACTCCTTCCCTCTGCAACAGGGTCAATTCCCTCCTTTACTTACCTGACATCAGGTTTTCAAGTGTTGCTCAGCCCCACGAAGCTGGCACAGCAGTTTCATCCAGAAATGTGGTAAATCACATCATACATGAACTGACTCTTTGGGGAAATAATCCATTCTCAGGGGAGTTGCGCTGGCTGCCTGCAGAGGTGTTTTGTTAGGCTGTTATCTTGGGATGTGTTTCTTTATCAGGAAAGAGCAAAGAACTTGGTATGAGCAGGAAGGGATTTTTATTCTGCAATGGGGAGTTTTTATCAACTGTAAATTTTTATTTTTCTTTCTTAACCAATTCTGAACATTAACATCGTGACTCTGCTTTTAAAAATCTGCCTGTGATTTATGCAATCAACCTGCAGCTCGTGTGAGCAAACCATGCGAGTGCTCAGCTCGTATCAGCAGAGGGAAGTTACCCCACACCACGGGGAGCCGCCGAGTAGTCCCACTCCAAAAGGCAGCTCACCTACTGCAAACAGAGGGTGCACCACAGCAGCAAGGTGTAATGACCGAACGGAGGTACCTGCCACTTTGGCAACCAGAGCGACTCTCAAGGCAAAGGAGCCCTAAGATGGGGATGTTGCACTGACTCGCCTGTCTCCGTGACACCGCAGAAATAGAGGCAAGTGATGATGGTGGGCTGGAGTTAGGCCTCTTAACTCTACTGTCAAGATGATAATAAAACTTTACCTAAGTCAGGAGAAACCATTTAGAAGCACAAGGCATTAGAGCTCATTAACTCCCCAAGGAGTCCAGGTCCCGATCCATCTCCTCTGAAAACCTACAGAGCCTTATGAAGAGCAGTGGTAACTGGAAACCAGTGCAAGGTGCTGTCAGGAAGTTTTATTGTTTTCCCATGGACGCACAAAAGATTTCCATTGTGGCTTTGCACTTGGGCTGGCAAGAGCTACTCCTACACAGCTCTGTTCTGGCACTGTGGAAACCCAGATAGATGGGCTGAGGGATTTACAGGAAACCATTCCAACTAGACTAAACTTAATGCCGGTTGATATTGTAACATGGTAGCTCTGATAGAAGTAGGAAGTAAGGAATAGGGCCACAAAGATGATTAAGGGCCTGGAGTATCTCTCCTATGAGGAAAGGCTGAGGGACTTAGGGCTTTTGAGAAGAGAAGACTTAGGGGGATCTGATCAATGCTTATAAATACTTAAAGGGAGGGTGTCAGGAGGACGGGGCTGGTCTTTTCTCAGTAGTGCCCAGTGACAGGACAAGAGGAAGTGGGCACAAACTTAAGTATAAGAAGAAGTTCCACCTAAACATGTGGAGGTGCTTCTTTACTGTGAGTGGTGGAGCACTGTCACAGGCTGCCCAGCGAGGTGGTGGAGTCTCCTTCTCTGGAGACATTCAAAACCTGCCTGGACAAGTTCCTGTGCAGTGTGCTCTAGGTAGACCCACTCCGGCAGACGTGTTGGACTAGATGATCTCCAGAGGTCCCTTCCAACCCCATATGATTCTATGATTCTATGAATAACAGAGGAGAGAGTGTGATGGTTTGAATATATAACTGCCTTTTGGTCACGGTCATAGCTGACATTTCAAACTGAGGCAAAATCACCCTGCATTAAGTACATACAGAGTAAAAAGGCACAGCAACAGGGTGCTGAAGAACACTTGGTTGCAACACAGGAGTTCAATATTTTTTACATGCAAGGAAAATACATGACTACCTATGAAATGTTTGAACAGTATTAGGTTATGGCTAATGAATATAGTTGGTAATATAGATGTCTTCTGTCAAGAAGGGTGAAATGAAAAATAATGCAAACAGAAAACAAAACATAAAAGTCTTATGAAGGTTGCCCAAGGTCATGGCTGGCAGATGTTACATCATACATTTTCTGTGCATCTGTGCATACTTTTTATTTAGTTGAATGGAATAAAGACTCTTCTAGACAGAAAAGGACCCCGGGCATCAGTCAAGGAACCAAAAAAATTGATGACTAGTGTGGATGATGGGGAAGAGTTGTGTAATTTTCTTTGCTGTTTTTAAAATACAGGAAGCACTTGACAAAGCAGGGAGCATGAGAAGATCTCCTTAACAAGAGTAGTGTTCAACTTATATGTGAGTTTTATTCCAGGAGTGGGACATGGATCTATCTCTCTCCACTTCTGCAGCAGCTGTGTACAGAATCTGTAGGTTTGTAGCCCTACTCTTAGCAAACATATATTATTTTTACCTCAGATCCTAGATTATGAAAGTTCTTTTCATGCCACTTTTCCTGTCCATATGAATTCAGAAAATTATCTGGGCAATGAAGGCATTAGATGATACTCTGATCAGAGTCTAAAAAAAAATTCCTTGATTTTCTTCCGTGTCACTCTACTTTGCCTTTCTTGATGTGCCCAATGAATTGAAGGAATTAAAATTATGCAATACATGAGATGAGAAATAAGCCTGCATAATTCCATCCATAATTAAAGTCCTGACATAAAATAAGTAGACTCAGAAATTATTTTCTTACCATATTGCAATTTACCATAGGAAATACTTTCCATGCTGGGTTTCAAAATTCTTGATATACCCAGGATTTCAACAGAGCATGAACTGTTCTTTGTCTATAAATTTACTTTCCGTGCTGTATTTTCCTAATTTATTTTTATTTTGTTTGGGGCTTGACTATGACTTGATTAATGTGTGCTCGACATCTTTATCTTCAGTTGGTTTTTCTCATTGTTTCTGTGCCCTCTATCAAACCTGACTGGAAACAAAGCTGTACAATATGAGGAAAATGTGTGGCCAAAATCCTTATTTAGATGAGCAAGCAAATATTTTTTGTCGTAGTCAGGTTGTTTATATTTGGCCTCTCACCTATTCTGAATGCTAGTATTGGTTGTGTGTGCACTTGAAATTTTGGATGGCAACTCAAAAGAGGAGTTTAAGAGGCAGTTTCATATTCTATGCAATATTTAGGAGTGTAAGCAATCCTCAGTAGACATTTTAAGAGAAATAACACTCCTAAATCTATTAAAGCAATTATTACGGTACTACTAACATCATATGTATCATGGTAAAAACAAATGGCATCATAAATTCATAAATAACAGCTGCACCACTAGAAAAAGAAAAAAAAAAAATAATGTGCTTCTCATGGCCCGCCCTAAAATAAGTGCTCAGGTTTGTGCACAACCATTGTTCATATCTTTGGGCACATTTCCAAAGACAGAGATAAGAGCAAAGAAGATGTTATCCCCATATTTGTTCTTTGTGTTTCACTATGTGCTCTGGATCATAATACAACTCCCCCTCAACATCTCAACATCTCCACTACTAATAGAAGAAGAAACTGTCAAGAAAAAACACTTCTCTTAGGAGAAGAAATGGAAATTCATCATAGCTAGAGAAAAGGCAGCTGAAATTTCATAACAAATATTTCAAAATCTAATTTTTTCAAGGAATATAATGCACAGCTATGACCAAAAATCGTGAATCTCAGATACCAATTGATGAGCATTTTTGTTTCTTTTCAGAGCATAGTTACTATAGTTCAGCAGGCCATGTTTTGGAAAAAGGTGCTATTTTGATGAATATCTGAAAGTAGTAGTGGGAAGAAATCAAATAACTATTTGTTTCACGATTAAAGAAGCACTCCTGAATTATGCAACTCATCTACTGCAGCCATACAGCATGTTGCCTTTGGAGAGAGAGTAAAGAGCTAAATGCAAATAAAAATAATTTGAAGAAAAGCAGATGGAGCTTGATTCTGGAAGTGTGACAGAATAAATTTAACAATATGGAAGAGAAAAATGTATCTGAAAAGTGAAAGTAAAGTTAGTTAAAAAACAAAATTGTGTATTATAAAAAAAACACCCCCGACAACCTAGAAAAGCTTCTAGAGTTGGTAATGACAATTTGTTTAAAAGCAGGAAGGAACACTGCATTGAACTGCTTTTTCCTATAATACTTAATAAAAAGAAGGAACAGTAGAACCCAATGTTCATCTTCCATGTGTGAAAAGACAGAAGGAAATTAACATCCGAGCAGAATCAATAAGAAATAAAAGAGTGGTAAAAAGTTATTCAACTCCAAACCTAAGCCTTGTTTATCCTTACAAATCTAAGAAAAGAGACCAATTAGGTGTATTTTTTTTTTAATTAGAAACAAATCCCTTGGAAAGATGGATAGATTTCTCAGTGCCTCATCTAAGTCTTGAATAACAAATTTTGAGAAACATGCAAAATCTTCAGTTTGCAATCACCTGAATAATAAGAAAGAGAAAAAGAAAAACTCAGTAGTACAAAGGGCAAAGTAATTTCGTAAGTAAAATGCTAATTAGAGACTATGTTCTGTTTAATTGAAAAAAAATATTCAAAAAATGGAGATTTTGCTGAATAGAACAATGTTCTGTAAGTAGTAGCAGTATGACTGGATGGTGAAATTAGGAATATGATAATCTCTGGATCATGTACAAAATCAACTTGTTATATATACATGCAGGGTAAAGAATGAAGTGACTGGACATAAGAGATAAAAGAAAATAAACAGTGAGGGGATTTCAGTTTATACAATATTCATCTAAACAAGCAAAACATTTGGTGCATTAGTGAAAAAATTAAAAATAAATAACAGGGACTCATTCAGATATGGTACAGGAAGAGAAAACAACAGAGGAATACTTCAAAACAGGAAAAATGACATTTACGAGGGCAATATGGAATGAGTGGCAGTCATTCAACAAGCACCGTGAAAGAAAAGTGGCTTAATCATTTCCTCCATATATTTATTTGATTTATTTTCAAATGTGGCAGAATGAAGGAGGGTGAGTTCTAATTTAGAGTCTCAGCTACACACAAAACAGCAACAGAAATTGTTGCCTGACGTTGAAGCTGTATTCCTATCTAGTAAGTACCAGCAAGGTATGCAGGAGGTACCTGTTGACAATACTTCCTTTCAACTGGATAAAGTTCACGAAGTTAATTACTTTTGATAAACAGTTATGAACCTAACAATTTTTTTTTTTGCCAGCAGCTCATTTAGAAAATGTGGACATTTTATTTAGCCTGGTCAAAGGACTTTATGAAGGAAGGATGTTGGGCACTGAGGGTGGAAGGGCCTTGGGGCTTTCCTTAGGGAATATTGAAATGACAGCAAAGACCTAAGAGCAGACAAGAAAATTAACATTTTTCTTGCCAGGCTAATTTAAAGGTTGTAGATAAAAACTGTTATAAAGATGCTGTAGTTTATCTTCAGTTTGAAAATGGAATGTTTTAGTTTCCTTAATTCATGCATTTCTGATGCATCTCATTCAATTAAGAGAATGTCCATAACAGGAAAGACCAAAGATGTCTCTAGCCTGATATCCTGTCTTCGGCAGTGATCGACTACATGCACAGGAGCGAAAAGGCAGAGCAGCTTCTGCAGCTTGAAACATCTTATAGAGCAGGTCTAATTGACCTAATTGAGTTAGTTGTGGTTGTGTTCTGCTGATTCCGCTCTACCCATTACTGTGATGTCTTATTAATCCTCCTTAAGTCTCACGTTGACAAAAACCCTTTTGTTGTAAAAAGAACAAAACAAGATAAACGTATTAGATGGGCAAACACTGCAGGCTGCTCAGCTGACTAGAGGTCCTGTTTCCTTCTGTTCCCCACAACTACCTGTACCCAGACATCATTTTATTCTCTTCCTGTAAGCTCAGGCTTGGTTTTCTTTTCAGTGGTCATACGACACATAACCCTATCCAGTCATCTCTCATAACATCACATCATGTCTCTCATAATACCAATACATGCTTAAAGTAATGCAAATATTGCATTAAATGCTCTGCACCTGACCGATTCAGTTCATAGCACTGTATTTTACCAGTTAATTATCCCACCTCATTCACTTCTGTCACTTTCTAGGGTAGATATTCTGTAAATAGCCAAATCATTTCTGGAATTCACTCGTAGCATAGCAGCTGTGCCTCCACCTTCACACCACGCCAAATTTTGATGAATTAGGAGCTGTATGTTCTGAAAGTGAAAGTAATGAACTGACTGTACTTAAAACTCTTTTATTATAATGATTTTCTTTGTTACTGAGGTAGCTGGAGCGAGCTCACTAAAGCAGGCAGGAATATCTCTGCAGCGTTGAACAGCTCAGGGGCTGTCTCAGTCCCACCCAATGTTTCATCTGGCAGGTGCCTGCAGCTTCTCCTTGTGCCATCTGCATGCTCGGGCTGCTCAAAACCAAAGTGAATATATTCTGCTCATCTCTATTACTGAGAGGAGGATGCACTTCGAGGGGAAAACATAATTTCACAATGGCAACATGGTGGTAAAAAAGGTTGGAATTTCCCATTCTTTACTCTCCTCAGCCACTACTAGCCCTTTCTGCCCCCACATACACCACAGTTTATTACCCTGCCCAATTACTGTTTCATCAGATGAGGGAAAAGATCACAGGGTGGTTGTTATTTGGGTTGGTTTTTTTTTTCAAAAAAAAAGATGGAGTGGGTGGGGGAGGGTTTATGTAACCCAAAAGATTTCACAAAATTAGGTTAGTGCAAAAACAGTTGAGTCAGCATCACTGAAGGAGCAATAACATGTGAGAGGATGGAGAAGGGGAAGGCAGAAAACTCCTGTGTAAGGAAACTCGGAGGTGGAATCATACTCTGCAACGTTGCCGGGGGAATGAGCTGTGGGAGCCAGGAGGGTTATGCTGTCTCTCAAAAGCCTTGAAACACTTTCCTGAGATGCTGTGATGCATTGTCAGGAAGTGGAAAACCTCAGGGTCTTGAAAAACAGAAAGGGTATCCCACGTAGCTCGTCGTCCTACCACTGAAATTTGGTCTTGAATGTTTTATTTGCTGTGCATTTCTATTCTGAGGACAGCAATGTCCCAGAAACAGGGTTTCCATCTTGTTTCCTTTAGAAATTTTACTATATGAAAGATCCCATAAAATTATTTACACTGTGTTTCCTTCGTTTTATTCATTCAAGTTTTATTCTCTCTTGTTGTCCATTTTCAAATCAGGCTGCAATTATGGTTATTGTGACCGTGCTTGGATTTCACATAAGCAAACAGTCTACACTATCTGGCATCTGCAATTTTTCTGAAAAAAGGCAATGAAGCCTTCTCATTCACTCTTGTTGCTCTCATTGCCCATTTCCAATGTCATAACTTCTTTGTGCCCCAGATTGCATTATATTTCTCATCTGTCCTGCCAGAACAGAGCTGGAAATTCAATACTGCTCTTCAATATGCTGTTCACCAAAACTGGTGGTGAGTTTAAAACACTGAAGTCCTTGTACTGAGCAAGTGAGTTCAATGCACCTTCTTTTTGATTCTTTATGTTTCTGTCCTTGTGCTCATCACAGTAGCAGGACTGCAGAAAAGGTCTTGTGGTCCCCCTGTGGCTCATCCTGAGGAAGGGAGCATGAATTCTGAGCTGTTCAGCAGTGATTTCTCAGCTGGTTACACATCGGCGCCTTGATCCAGGATGGAGACTTGGTGGTAAATCACAGCTTGCCCTGGTTAGCTTTAATAAGAGCTATCTTTCCTGGGGAATTAGGAAGGTGCTCACAGGGGGTGCAAGGTATCCATTATAAGAACTCTTTCCAAATTTTATGATACATGAAGTACTTTGTGTTATTTAAATTAATGTTGAAAAAAAAAAGTTGAAACCTTTTGTTATAACAGAAGTCCTTTGATCTAAAACATGGCACAATCCAAAATATATTGAAGTTAACACTATTAATTCCACTAGTTTCAGTAAGTATCTTGGACAGTAGCACCCCTGTCCTTCAGGGGTCATGAGCAAAGGTGTAGTAATGGGCCAGCTGCATGGCTGCCTTGTAGTGGAGATATTTTGGGTTTGGGGCAGGCATATGGTGTCACCAAGACATCCTCACAATAACTGGGAATCACCAAATTCAGCCTTAAGAAAGTCAATTAGAAAGCTCTGTTTTAGCCTTACAGTAAAGTAAGAAAAGCAGGCTTCCATAGCAGTAGTATGGAAACACCTCTCTTCTCTAACAGGCTGCTTCAGTATTACCTTTAAAAGTAATAAACTGAGAGACGATAGAATTCTTAGTGAAAAAGCCATACAGTAAGTGTGACAAAAAGGCCACTTAAAAAAATAAACTTTCAAGACCCAGACATCTGTCTTCATCTGCACCTACTGGTCATGGAGACAGGCAAAGTCTGACAGAGTGACACAGAATTGTCAAGTCTGGGCCAGAATAAGAAATGCATTCCCTGACTGGGGATCATTTTCTGAAATGCCCGGCCTCCAGCCTTCACAAATCAATACTAAAGAGAGTTAAATGTCATCATAAATTATATCTTGCATCAAAACTTTTTCCTGTATGCTATATCCTATATGTAGATGTTCCCCTGCATATGGGCATGAAAAACCTGCCTCAGCTGCAGTGAGCAGAGCACTTAACTAAAACATCAGCTGAAGCAGGAGACTCCAGCTGGTTGAAGCTCGACTTATGTGCTCCAGCAGCTCCTGGGACAGCAAAATTTGTGCATGACTGTGGAAGCAAATGGGAATTAAAGACAACAAATGCACTGGCTTTTATTCACTGGGAGCCAGACAAAAATCCAGATCTGAAAGCCAGGCTTTGGATGGGAGGAGATGGAGGGATCTGTTGGGCAACAGTTGAGTCAGATGGCAGAAAGCATCAAACTTGCTCTTTTAGTAATGTATTTCTGAAAGTCAACAAAGTTTCTTCTTCTACCTTCACAATGTCCCTTTGGCTAAAATTTGTCTTTTCAAACCAGCTATGCATGTATATTTGCTCTGAGATCACTATTTCCAAGGAAAACCCTCTCGCCTTTAGAGCAAACAGTAACTGTGTGCCTGGGAGAGGTGGAGGAGTGAATGGAGAAGCGTATGGAAAGCTGGGAGAGATTCCTTCAGGATTTTCTGGGGTGTTGGGAAAATATCTCTGTTTATGTGAAAAAAATAGCCTAATATGAGATTCGTCTAATTTCCTCTACTTTGTAGAGATGTTACAGCTCTAACATACCTACCGTTCTTAACAGTAAGCTCTACTGGAGGTTAAACAGAATTGGACCAGCTATTCAGTACTGCAATATACATTGATTGAAAGACTGGTTATCATTTTTAGATGTAGCAGTAAAATATAAATATTTATGCATTTCATAACATTTCAACAATAAATTAGATTGCATTATAACCTACCAATTAATGGGCTTTAACTGGCAGTCTTACTGTACCATATAACTGTGAAAATGTGCTCAGCAATGACTAACCCAGTACATTTCTGCACGAAGAAAATATTTTTTATAAGCATAATTACATTTAATTTTCAAAACAGGATAGCCTTTCTTGAGCTGTGGTGATAAGAAAGATTGCAGCCTGTGCAAGTGGAATTGAGTGAAAACCAGATTATAGATTACTGTGATCTAAATCATTTAACCATTCCCCTTTTTTCTTCTTTCCTCAGTCATACTGTGATTCTCTTGCCTGAGAAAGGTTATTCATTGGATAAACACTAGTTTTTCATTCTGAAAGGCTTTTCACTGTGTTTATTTGCTATTGCATTTTTTTCCTTGTGAGTTACTATTTAATATAAAGAAAATAATATTTTGAAAGGGAAATATTCAAAGTGTAGTCATTTGTGGGTGCTATTACATCAATGTCTTGGTTTAGTCCTGATTATAGTTTTAAATGAACAAGAAAGTTTAGAAATTTTATTCATTTTACTATTTTTTCTGTCAAAATTAACCAGCTCTACTTAGCAGGGTGTGCTGGGACTGTGTAACAGGTGCTCTGATGACAGAAGTTTAAGATAACAGCTATATAATAGTTGTCTAAAATAAAATATTAAAGTATTAAAGGCAAGTACTGATTTTTTAAAGAAATAAAGGTCTTGATGTAACAAAACCACAATATTTCCAGCAATGACAGTTCTATAGAAATGCTAGGCATTGTCATTAGCATTAATAGTTTGTGTATAGTTACTTATCTTAAGAGTGTGCTGAAGTTGCCTTGTTGGATTTAAAAATTTATTTCATCAACACCGTATATGGACTTATTTAGGAAATTAAATTTTAAATAAAACATTGGGAAAAATCTCATAGAAGTATAAATTATTGCCCTCATACTCCTTCGGTTAAGGACAGTTAGCTTCAGTATAAAAATTGATAAACACAAAATTGCAGCAATTCTTCATGAACCTATGCTGTATATGAAATATTCTGTTTATAAAAACATACTTCTAACAATTTTTACAAAATGTTTGAAAATCAATTTTTGCAAGGAAGGAGCAGAAGGCCTTCTTTTCTACTTCATTTAGTACATCAGACTTAAATCTGGTCCTGTTTCCTTCAGTCAGCTAAATATGTCCTCAGCAGCAGTGGAAAAAATACAGCTTCATTTGTTCAAAAATTATTTCCATCCCTGCAACCCTCGTCTTTTGTTGTTTATTATCAACATGAATTTTCTGTTGGTAAAGCTAAGCTGGCTGGAACTCCTGTTCTGGTAAATTCTCTTGTAAGGGGAAGATGGTGATTCCCACCATGGAAATTCAGGAAGGTTCCAGACCACCTACAGGCAGTTTATGGCCAACCTGGTTTGATGTTTTCATGTTTTCAACCAGTGCCCATGCTCGGGAAGGCATCTTCTCAGAGGCACCCTGGCTCAGTTGCTGCCTCTCTCAAGAGACACCGACTAGACTGGCCTGATCAGAAGAATTGCACTGCAAAATTCAGGCTTAAGCTGGCTGTTTTGAAAATGCAATCGAATAAATTGATTCATTCCATTATCTGTCTTTTCCATAAATATATAATAACTGCTTTGGGGAAGAATTAGTATTCTGCTGCCGTGAGAGGTGGGACACCCACAAGCCCTGTGTGGAGTGATATATTTGCACACTGTTGGCTCATGAGCCATTTCTAAAAAAAAAAAAAAAAAGCAAAATGAGAATGCAATTAAAACTGGATTTTGGGTTTTTTCTCCATTTTAACTGGTTTATTTAATAATCCTGGTTGGAGAGACAGGGAGACAGTTGGTTATGCTGCTGCAGAGATCATGTTATGGGCACAAGGTTAGTTAGGGCAGCTAAAGTATCTTATAAGCTTTCTCAAATTGTATCATAATGAAAGTTGTGACCATTTTCAATGGAACCCCTCAAAATCTTATGGTTATTGTATCAATATAAGACAGTAAGTTTTGTGAAACTTGGCTACAGGTATATCACAGCCTGCTGCCTCCAGTGTTTAACCAGCCCTATAAATTCTGCTCATAATTCTCTTGCATAGGTGGCTAGAGGTAAACAGAAACAAGGCAAACATTTTAAAAAATAAGAGTTTGGCGGTTCTCAACTTGTTCCTTCACAAGAAAGTTTCTTGTGAATCATTCATTACTGCTGTAGGCCTGAGAGGAGGGAGAGCGGCTTAGACTTTTTGTTGTCTTTTCCTTTGAAATGTAATGAATAAACCACATTCCAAAACATTATTCTAATCTCAGTTTCCACAACTGGAAAAAAACTTTTGCTGATATTTATCACATTTCATGTTTCTGTGAAGCTTAAAATTCATAAATATTAAAACAGAATCATATCACTTAAATGTGTTCATTTCTCAACAAATATAGCTGCTGGTTATCACTCAAATAATTCATTAAGATTCAAAAATAGCTGCATTGCAAAAAGGGATGGCATTTATTCAGTATGATATGAAATATAAAAACATCTACATATCTACCCCTTGGAAGACTGGGGGCCCTTGATTCTTGCAGAGAGTCTTCAGTGCAATTTCCTTTGAAAACCTGTGCTTTGGGAGACCTTTGTACTCATTGACACTTTGCAAAATTTGCTTTAGAAAAGAGCCATGCTAGCTAGGAAATATAACTCACTCCTACTTTATCTAGTTAAAAACAGAAGCTGGACTGGATTCAGTTCTTGTTTTGAATACTGCTTTTCACCTTGAACTGTCTCAGTCTTACGCGCAAGTCCTCACCTTGCAACGCTCTTCCTCGCTGTTCCTCAAGAGCCTTGATAGGGTAGGATGGGATAGGATAGGATAGGATAGGATTGGACTTTTCAGTTGGAAGGGACCTACAAGGATCATCTAGTCCAACTGCCTGATCAATTCAGGGCTGACCAAAAGTGAAACCATGTTATTAAGGGTCCAATGCCTCTTAAACACTGACAGGATTGGGGCATTGACCACCTCTCTAGGAAGCCTGTTCCAGTGTTTGACCACCTTCTCACTAAAGAAATGCTTCCTAATGTCCAGCCTAAACCTCCCCTTGCACAGCTTTGAACCATTCCCACGTGTCCCTGTCCCAGGGAGAACAGCTCAGCACCTCCCTCTCCACATGTCCTCCTCAGGGAGCTGTAGGGAGTGATGAGTTCACCCCTCAGCCTACTTTTCTCCAAACTAGACAAGCCCAGAGTCCTCAGCTGCTTCTCATAGGGGATGCCTTCCAGCCCTCTCACCAGCTTTGTTGCCCTTCTCTGGATGCATTTAGGGACCAGCACAAGGATGTAGCAGTGCATCACCAGTCTGGGGACCTGCTTTTAAATCTTCATTTTTTCATCAAATTCCTGTGTTGCCCTGATGCTGCAGTGCAACTACTAAAGAGGAATGGTGAGCTTGACTGAGAAATTTTATATCTCGGCATACTACGCCTCTAGTTATCTTCCCTCCTACCTTCCTTGCTAATGCACCCATCCGTCCCCTCCCTCGCTGTAAGCCCTTGTGCTATATACATACCGCTGGGACTCGCTAAAGCTCTGGGGTTGTCCCAGCTGTGTGAGTCAACACACAGCGTGCCTTCCCGAGCAAATGCCTGTCAGGATGCCGAGGATGGTCTTTATGTAACACTTGTCATTAGAGGAGCGATCTAAAATTTGCTCTCTCAAGAAAAGCCTGGTACATTGTGTCTGCAGTTTTCAGTGGGTTTCTTAATCTGTGTGTTCCCTTCTCGCAGGAGTGTGCCACTCGACTTTGTGTTCTGCCGTCCTGTGCCAATAGATATCTCCTGGCTGTGGTTTCTGTGCATTTCTGAACAATTTATAAATACAATGAGCAAGAGTGGTTTGAAGCATCCCTGGTGGGATTCTTAAAGATTTATGCATTGCTCGCCCTTGCTCTCACTCTTCCTAGTAGGGTTAGATTAATTGTGAGTGGTTTTGAAAGTTCATTTAGAGGCACCACACTAGTTGGTACTTTTAGGAAGAAAAGTCCTGTAAGAATGCCAGCAGTTCTTTGTTATTTCAAATCATGCATTTTTTCTTCAGTATTACTTTATCATATTCCTAGGAATGATTATAAGCAACCCTTTTTACCCTCTACAATAACGTATTTGCACTTCACTTCTCATTTTATAAAATATTGCCAATGCCATATGGGCGAATGTTTACCGTGCTAATGTTTAACTGCTCTCAGTTAAACTGTACAATCAGTAGGCAAGTCTTAAAACCAGGAGCTTGAAGTTCTTCCTGGCTCTACCAGATTTACCATAGGACCTTCAGTTAGGTCCTACTCCTACTCCTATAGGTAAAAATGGCAGCTTTCATGTTTGTGTGCTGGAAAATACAAGGACATTAAGGCTTCTATCTCATAGACAGATGGGACAATCTCATTGTCAGATGGGACAATAACATTCATTCGTCTGGGAATTGCTTCTATCAGATATTACATTCTCAGGTTACATGGTTTGGACAACACAGAGCACCTAAAAGCTCAAGTCAGTTTTTAACTAACAGTTAAGATCAACTGAGAGTCGAATTTACTTTGAGCAGATGTCAAATATCATAATATCTGATCATGCTATGACCTCTAGCAAGGAAATACTTTTGTAGATAACAAAACTATGAATTATGCTTGGCTTTCTTAAAGTTTTGCTAGTGCAACTTAGCTATGAAATAGCTTATTGTTTAAAAAATCCTTAGTTTTCACGCTAAATATTTTAGCCTTGATCTACATAAACCAAAACCTATATAGTAACAAAATCTAGAAAGTAGTGGGTGAAATTACTTACCTCTCCACCTCCAATAGAGGTGACAATGGTCAGGAGTTGTGAATCTATTAATAACTGAGAAGATCTTCCAGTAACATGATGAGGATTTCTGTCTCCTCACAAGAGTTTTTCTTGAGCAGGAGTTCCTTCTAGTGTGCTTTATGTCAGATTACCAATTTGTGAATTTTTATGTGTAGATAAATATACTTGGAGTGCAATTGAGAAGCAGGAAACCAGAATATGTTAGTGTTTATGCTCTGAAGAAAAAAATAAATTACCATATTCTGTTTCATTACCTTGTAATACACCTGCCAGAAAGGGTGAATTACAGATAGGAAGGAGAGTTATTATTTGTTGTGAAAGGCAGTTGTTTTTAAAAGGAAAAATATGGAAAAATTTCTTCTGTTCACTCTTTTTCTATCTTCCTTTTCTTTGCACAGTGAGGAAATAGCAAGTGAAGGCAGAAATGAGGCTGGCTTATCAGATATTGGGGACTTTGTTTTCTTGGTTGTTTTATTTTGTTCAAGTGAAGTTTACCCAGAGGTGTTTTTTATACTATAAATGTTGGGCTGCGGATTAAATCTGTGCACTGTTCCTATGGAAAAACAACCAAGTTTGAAAGGATATAAAGTACATGAAAAGCATCAAGAAGAAGGTGAGTAAGTCAGGAAGGAGCTTTACTAATGAATTTTGAACAAGTGGCAATAAGTCTTTCTGTGAATGCGTGTCTTGATGTATTAGTACCAAAAAGTTTTTGGGAAATGGGTAAAGTGAGAAATAATGTTCTTTTTCCCTGTTTCAGGCTGACCATAGCAACTTTTTTTTTCAGTTTTCACTAGCACTGAATTGCAGAGAAATGCATTCCTGGTTTGTAATTCTGCTTGTAGCAAACAGGAAAGTGAGGATCAATATTACAAATGGTGGATTTTATTCAATTGCTTTCACTGCTGTCCAGTGGTATTTCTTAGTGGTGTTGGGAAGAGATGTCCACAGTCACTTTCTTGTTTTTTTTTTCCTTCCATCACAGAACCAATAGTGGAGATATAATGTTAGTTTGGGAGATTTTCGCTTGATGCCCATAAGCCAAAACAAGCATGCTTACAGATGTGTGACAGTCTGCAAATGGCAGTTGTTCCTCCATAATAGTAGGATTTTGTGCTCTCCTTCCACCTCCATTTCCTCTCCTACATCAAGAGAAATACCATTAAATTCAGTCAAATTCAACTACTTTAAAGCCAACATAGCTAAGTTCCCAGTGGATGCTGTTAAGTGTAATGTGTCCAGAAAGTTATTTTTTCAGGACCTAGCTATATGCCAAGGATATAATATGAGCCACGTTTGGAAAAAAATGTAGTTTTAGATATTCTGGTTTTATCCGACCTCCTTTTTAGCAATGTAGAGTAATTGTAATGCAGATTAACTACTCATTTTGAGAACGGTTCAGACTTCCGAAGATGAAGTGTCAAGGACGAAGACACAGAATCAAGGACAGATGGTGATGGGTTTGGGAAACCCATGCCCTCAGGTCGGGGTCTACTTTCCGCACTGCTTGCACAACTTCCATATTATTAGCAATTTCAAATCAGTTTTTTCCAATGCTGTGAGTTTGTTTTCAGAGACTGCCACATGACTGTCAGTTAACACAAATTAATCCATACAGAATGGCATTTAAGTTAATGAGTTTGAATTAGAAATTGCTTATATCAACCCCTGTATTTTATAGAAGATGTATAGTTTTTCCTGTAGATACTGTGTGACATTAAAAGTGATGGTAGAACAAGAGTACAACCCTTTAGTGGGAAAATTTAGGCCTCACCTTTCAATATAATTTCATAGAATCATAGAATCATATGGGGTTGGAAGGGACCTCTGGAGATCATCTAGTCCAAACCCCCCGCCAGAGCAGGTCTACCTAGAGCACGTTGCACAGGAACTTGTCCAGGCGAGTTTTGAATGTTTCCAGAGAAGGAGACTCCACCACCTCTCTGGGCAGCCTGTGACAGTGCTCTACCACTCTCACAGTAAAGAGGTTCCTCCTCCTGTTTAGGTGAAACTTCTTATACTCAAGTTTGTGCCCATTTCCTCTTGTCCTGTCACTGGGCACCGCTGAGAAAAGACCAGCCCCGTC
>JAOQGH010000001.1:204884951-204953020 GCA_025769975.1 Gallinago jamesoni
TAATTGCATACCAGTTGAGTTGCATTTATATTTATTTATATTTATATTTAGATTTAGATTTAGATTTAGATTTAGATTTAGATTTAGATTTAGATTTAGATTTAGATTTAGATAATGGAGGTCCTATCCTGTGTTGGGTGGACCAATCTCCCATGTAGAAGTTCCCGCTCCTTAGTTCCCAGTCATACAACATAGAAGGGTAGAAGAAACAATAACCACTCAGGTAACACCTGATCCAAAGGCACGAGGAGCCTGCATGCATAGATTCCATCTAGCTATGAGCTCTGCTGCCGACTGCTCACCTGAGTTTGACATATTGTTCCTATGATTTTTCAGGTCATCTTGTTGAGCCTGCACTAAAGCACATGCTACCTCTGTTAGTGGCACATGAACAAGTTGCATGAGGCTGTGTGGGTGGCACACACATCTCTGGTTGACCTGTAGACTGATCCTGGAGGAGTGTTGACGGAGATGTGGAGTTCAGGGCATGTCTTTGTGAAGCTTATCTCCTTGGAAGAAGTGATAGTTGTACTGGACAGGTTTGGATTGAGGGCTTTGTTTCATTTCATTTCCCTCATTATGTTCATCTCTTTTCCGTTTTCCTGTGACGAGTAAGAAATCAGAGAAGATAAACTGTGACAGGTCAATGCAGGTTTAGAGCGTTCTGACTGTGAATTGCTGCAAATGAGAAAGTAGTATGCAGTCAGAACAAAATACTCCTACACCTTCTCCACTGCTCTTCCCATGTCACAATGATGGGCGGAAGGAAGGAGATGACACCCTTCATGCTACAAGAACAAATGACAGAAGAGCAAAAGAACCTAGCAGCCTTGTTTTTAAAAATACATTAAATTAATTAATTACCAGCTCTAAGTGATGTCTTAATGCCATGATGATGGGGGCATCTGGGGCTACTGTAACATAGATAATGAAATTACATATGTGTATAAATGACTACTTGTATCTCACCCTGGTTGAACTTGAGGCAGACTCTTTCTGACTGCAAAGCAGAGCAGGATGACACCCATGGTAAGGGGCTGAGCTGCTCTGTGGAGGTGCTGAGAACATCCCCTTTTGGAGCACAAGAAAGATGTTAAAATTGCTCAGCCTTTTGCCGGATTTTGCCTTGAAACTCCATACCTCTAACAGATTGACAAGCAAAATAGTAGAAAAAATGAGTGGGGAGTTGCCATGGTGATCACAACATTTGATAAGTGCAAATTGCATTGCTCCAGAAAGTAACCATGAACCAGAATACAAAGATGGCATTTATTGTGACCAAAAGTCCAAATTCCTAGAAGTCTTACCTCATTGACTGTCAATATACTGATAGTTGGTGCGATTTGACGTCTATCTTTGCTATGACTTCACACTCAAAACAGGTTTTTTGTTTTGTTGTCCCCTAATGAATTGAAAAAGAAAATTGAAATCTGAAAACCGTGTGGAGACAGTAACCGAGCAGATACCTGTCAGCATGGGGCTTCCTCTCTGCTGCATGGCTACAGGTACTGGATTCCTTTTCTACAGCTTTGGAAAGGCACAGTATGGAGAAATGGGTTCTTTGGCTGAGCCAGCTTGCCACATAAAGTCATGGAGAACCAAGGCGAGAAGTCATCCATTTGTCTCTTCCTTTTTTTTTTTTCCTTTTTTTTTAATATTTTTAATTTTTCCTCTAGATTTCCCTGGCTACATTCAGAAGCAGAGAACTAAGAAAAGGCAGATTCCCCATTCTTCAACAGAACAGATTTAAGCTTTTTTGTCTGTTACTATAGAGAGGGTGTTCAGTCACCTTTAAAATAATTGTCTCCTAAATATGTAGCTAGTGCAACTCCTAAATCTGTTGCTAAAATTTTGTTAGACATCAGACTTCGACTAACTCTGAAAATAAGATTTAATTTGTTTGATCTCAAGATCTCAAATTAGCTGCCATTCTGTTTATAATGACTAATTTAAAGTTTGCTGTTGATTCTGCTCGCAAATCTCACAGAGACTCCAGTAATAAGCAGAGAGACTCACAGCTACAGTCTGAGACAATGGAATGACTAATCAGACCATCAGTTAAAGACAACATAACATTGCATAGAAAACTGGGGGAAATGGAAGATCTTGCAAACTCATTGGATCTTATTTTGGGTAAATGCTATAATATATTATTATAGCATTAAATCGATGTCTATATGATTATCAACGGAGAGATTCTCATAGGCTAACCTCACTTAAGGCTTGGTCATATTTTTTTGGTGGGCGCATCAGTGACTTCTAAGTCTTCTAAGACACAGATAAACGTTGTCAAGTGCACTTGTGGGAGAAAGCGTTGTATTTTCCATCAGCTGACACAGCCATCAAGCACAAGGAAACAGGGCTGACACAGAATTAGATTGACAGTCTGGACTATTGCCAGTCTTTTTATTTTTTGTCCCCATTCATTCCAAGTGCAGGGATCGTAATTGCAGACTGACTCTTTGAAAGGCACTGAGTCATCACTATCTATTCCACTTCTAAATCTTATTTTTGTATCACTAGAGAGCCCTTTTGAAGTATCCCTGCTTCTGGTTCTGTGCTCTTAGTCTCAGTGAGCCTTGGGTTTGTTTGTTTACTGCAATTAGGCGATGATTATGAGTTATGAATAAAGTCTAGGTGGAATAAAAGGATAGAAATATTTTTCTTTTGGTAAATCAGAAAGTGCATATTGTTCTTTATGTTAGTGTATGATTCAGTCAAGAAGGCAGAAGTTTCTCATTCAAGATCTGAATCAGACCATAGGTTTCCATGCATCTGTTATATTTCTGTATCAGCTTTAACTAGTTTACAGATGACATGAAAATCTATCTGTGATGGTTTAGCAAACTAAAATTGTTTGTCAACTAAATTACATAAAAAAAAACCATTGCCTCTAACATTAATAAAATGAGGAAATAGTAAAAACCTTAATGAAGATATAATTGATTGAATTACTTATTTCTTTGAATACTTTCTTTTGGTGAAAATGTAGTTAGCCCTTGTTTTCAGTGAGATGCAGGCTAAGCAGACATACTTGTGCATGCTATGAGGAAGAGTAATTTTAGGGGGTGATTTGAGATTAAAGACATTTGGATGTCATGTGAAATCAGACAGCTTGTCTCAGTTGGGTGTTATGGGAGAGGTAATTGTGGAAAAGCTCTGTGTGCTTCCTTGTAGGAAAGGGAAATGGAGGAATACTAAGTCCTAAAGAAAGAGTATGAGGAGGAACAAAATACAGAAAGAAGGGAATAATCTGAGTATTAAGTCATGATGTGGCAAAGCAGATAGAGAGGAGGGAAAGGGAGAGGAGAAAAGGCATATGGGGGATGCAGCTCTTCTCCAAGCAGATGTCAGAGATGCAGATCCTGAACTTTACTGTGTATCTTTGCTGGACACACAAATCCCATGTGGGTCCTGGCCCTTCCCACCCCTGCAAATAAGCTGTACTCTCTGCTTAAAGACTCCTTCCTATGAGCTGGTAGGAAGCAAAGAGAAGGAGCAGGCAGAGGCCAGCTGAGGGCTGGTCCTGCATCGCCGGTGGAGGCCACAACCCTCAGCTACAATCACTGCAATCGATTTCTCACTTCCCGTTTGTGTTCATTAGCAATGTAATTTTCCTCTTTCCTTTCTCTCCATTAAGTTCACCTAGAGCCTGGTACCTTCCAATAAAACCCTCAAGAGAATCAGAGTTATAGAATGTTCAATCTTCATGGGGAAATACAAAGATCAAAGATAAACTGCAGACAATGGGAGTCCTCCCCCCTACTTTACGCTGTGCCAATGTATGTCACTGCAAGGCAGCCTTTATTGTTCACCTACATTCATATTTTGTCATTTCATGAAATTAATCCTTTCATGATTGCTAATTGCTGTGTTTTTCATTAATTTTCTTTCCTGGAGGAGAACCAGCCCTCAGAAACAGTGTTTTCAAATTCACAAAATTGTTATTAATTGCATAAACAGGATTGCCTTTTCCTTAGAAACTCTCCTGATTATATCACTCATACTAGTTACTAGGTCCTTCTGGGAAATAAGTTTTCTTCTGCATACTGTTGAGATCAAAAAACGAGAAAGCAAAGCTAAGGAGGAGCCACTAGTAAATACTACTGAAGATAAAAACATTGAAAAATCATCATAAAAAAGATAATTCCCAATTAAAACAGATCAGAATTCTTAAGGATTTTAAAAATGAAATTATCCCAATTAGCTGAAACTGAGTCTTTTTGGGAAAATGTACCACTTTCAACATGAATACTTCCAGAAGTTTCTCTGATACACAAAGTAATACCAAGAGCAGCAGAAAGAAAGGAACACAGACGATAGTATTAATCTCCCCTAATTTTAGCTGTATAAAATAAAGGTAACTTTATTTAATTTTCTTTTTGCGGGCATTAGAGAGATAAGCAACTATATAGTGCATTTCTACTGATTATGAAACACATCCAAGGCTTATTTTACAAATTGCCTAACGATGCCAGAACAACTAGTTTAGGGCTGAGTGATGCCCAAGGAGCAGATCCAACACAAAACTAAACTTCTTTAGAAAAAGAAAATAAAGAAAAAACATAGGAAGAATTGTTTGGCTGTTTTCTGTGGGTGATCTCTTGGAGCTGGCCTCCTGGAGTGGAGAAGCAGTGCTAGTGTACCTTGAGGTATGGGAATGTGCCCATACAGAGGCCAAGGTCACACTGGCTGCACTGGCCACCCCAAAGGAATGGAGTAGCAGCAAGCTCTACCTCAAAAGCTGCAGAGGAACATTAACAGAACACTGTGGACAGGCAAATAATCCTTCCTCTTAGAAGCACTGGTAGATGCCAAGGTGGAGTAGGACTACCAGTAGCTGTTACTTCAGAGCTGGTTCACATCTGGCTGGCTCACAGAGCTTCAGAGCAAGTAGGGGTCTGTCATAGAGTCACAGAAGTTGGTCCATGTTGGAAGAGACCTTTAAGATCATGAGTCCAGCCATCAACCTGGCACTCACAAAACCACCAATGAACTACGTCCCTCAGCACCATGTCTACCCATCTTTTAAATACCTCCAGGAATGAAGATTCAAGGAATGAAATTGGGTTATGGTGGCAGAAGATACTAATAGCACAATTATTTCTGCATGCTCAAGCCATGCCATGAGCATCCATGATGCTTTGTAGACCTATGAAACACAGGTGACAGCTGAACACACAATTAAAAAATACATGGGAGGAAGGGCAGTAACTAGAAAGGCTGGAATAAAGAAGCACAGCTATTGTTATATAGTGCTTTCCTTTTTTTAAAATGCACTAAAATAAGTTGAATAAAACCATCTATCTAGACAAGCCCTGTCCTGAGGAGCAGAAATTCTATCTAGACAAATGAAGAGGATGGGAAAGGTCAGCACAGTTTGTTATCTGTCCAGTCATGGGTTGTGGTGCAGCTCCTGCAAATTCACCTCAAATGAAAGGTCATTTAAAGACAGGACTTTTATATGAGTTTCCCAATGGGATGAGCTCATTCTAACTGAAGCCAGGGGAGCCAAAGAGGTGGTATTTTGTGACTTCCCCTTGGCCAGGGAGGTTTCAATGGGACGGGCTGCTGTGCTAAACCTCCACTAGGGAAGTTTTTGGCCATTTTAGTGGCAGTGCTGGCACAGTGAGAGTGTTGCATGGGTCTGCTCTCCTGGAGAGATGCCAATCTCTCTTTACAGGGGATGAGGAGGGAAATCTGTCCTGTGGCTGTTGACTTATATTAGTACGTATGTTTAGTTGTGGTAGGAAATCAGTTCCAGTTATACCACACTGTAGTCTCAATTAACTACTGTACTCTTACTTAATATTTGAGTTTTATTGCAAAATCCTCCTGCTGTTGATTTTGGCTCTGAGGGGCTTTCTTCTTCTTCCTAAGATCCCTGGAGTCTTGCCTGTAACTTGTAATTTCCAGTGGAGAAATTTAGATGAGGGATTCGTGGAGTACAGTGATGTGCCTTGTATTAACTTCACTGTTAAAATTTCTGCTGAGGGCAACACTTTGTAAGTGGCAAAGGATTATTCCTTTCCATGGGATTTATGATAATGACATTAAACATGATGAATTATTTGGGTATGTATGTGGCAGTCATTTTTCTACAGCTGTTTTTTTTGCCCTGGAGTGGCTGTTTCTTTTACATGCAGGTCAGTGAGCTTTTACTGTAATCACAGCAAACATGCAAATGTAAATTCTTCATATGGAACTACAGGGGAAAAAATTAATCCCAAATTAGACTGGATGAATAGTCAATAATAGATAAAGATGTAGTTTAGAGGCACCCTAAGGCAATTTATTCTGACCAGTTTCAGGTACTTGTCGAGGAGAAACTTTTACAATGGAGTATCTTTCTGAAATGAAAGGCTGCAAACATACTCCTTTCTAGTTTCAGTTCTTTTTGGAAACACCAACTGATAATGCTAATTCAATAAGGCTATGGGAATTATAGTTTACCAAGACTGAGTTATTTCATTACTATTTTAAATTCTATCCCAGGTTTTGGAAAGGAAATTATAACGATACTTTGAAATGTACAGTTAAAAAGAAAAATAAATCAGGTGGGAAATAATCTCCAATGTAAGATGCAGATGTACTGATGAAGTCTTCCAGACCTTTAAAAGCATGGAAGTTAATGAGAAAGGGTACGTGCTCCCCAGGAATAAAACTTCTCACGTCACTGTGGGAAACCAAAAGGGATCTTCAAAGTGTGAGAAACTACCATTGGTCCTTGCTGTGACCTTCTTTCCTTCCTGATGTTCCTGGCTGTGACTCCCACATTTTGTAGCACATTGTTTCCTATGGGGTTTGGGTGTCTTTTCAATGCAGTTGATTTCTGGAAGCTGAAGAGCAGATGGTTAGTGTTTGTAAATTGCCAAAGCCTCGTGACTTCAAATGGTTTGTTGCCTTGAAAATTTGAGCAGCTAACGTAGCTATTTAAGGCCTGTACAACCCTTTTCTTTTCTCCTCCCTTACTTCCCTGTATGAAATACAGATTGAATCTCCTCTCTGCACTTCTTAAACTACAGGATCTTTTTATTTGCACCTCACATAGTTTAACGATAACACACAGTTTAAGAAATTATTCTGATTCTTTGCTTTATACATCTATTTAAATAAATATGCATTTTAATAGATTTTCAAATATATCAATGTATCTGATATTATTTTAATCTATATATTCGAGTGCTGTGATTCAGACAACATATATTCTACAGTGAACATAAAATTATAGTAGAAGTAGACAGTATAACTTAAGGTTTCGTTTAGTATTTATTTCACACATTGTGATCTAAAATTAAAGTTTTGCCTGATAATTATTTAAAGAATTCCAGATTTAGTTTGCAGATTACAGTTTAAGAACAGGGCTCACTTTTAAAAGGAACTAATAAAATCTGATTTAATCTTAACAGTTTTATTGGTATAACTATTACCACCAAGAAAAAAAAAAAACCACTAAAATATATATTATTGCAATGCATTTTGTAGCCACTGTTCTAGCATTTCCTTTATTATATAAGGAATAAATCAAAACTCTGTAACCAACCCTTATGGCATTACAAATAGTTCGCCCAATATTCTGTCTCTGGGTGTTCCCTTTACTGCAAGCAAAGAGATTCTTCCTGCATGCTCATTAACCTTGTATCATATTAGGGCAGAGCCCTGTATGTTTTAATTTGGAAGCTCCAGGTACACTTGCTACCAGGGTTTGTCCTGAGCTGGCTGCTGCAGCAGAGCAGAGCAGAGCAGGACCACTGAGCCTCCTCCGCTCTCCGGCCTGAATCCCACCTCCCCACGCTGCCAGCGGGCAAGTCCTGCCTCGCATCTCTTCTCTCCTGCTCCAGAGGAGACAGCAGTAGCCCAGAGGAGTGAGCTGGGGGTCTCTGTCTCACCAGCATCCCCGAGCTGGACACATGGACACATGCCCACATGGACATCTCCAGCCCTTTGCTGGTCTTGTAGTTCTGAGTGAATCTCCTCATCTCCTACCCTCTCCCCTCACCAGGTCATTGTGCTCAATCTTTGCTCCAGGATTTTTCACTTTCCTTGTTAATCCTCACCTCATCCCTCATTATCCCTTCAAAGGCCCTGTGTTCTTCTCTGTCCATTAATTAACTCTCTGCCCAAGAGATACCAAGATAATTGATATTTGTTTCTGCATGTTATACTCTCTCTCTCCAGCCTGTGCCTTTTTCATCTGTTTATCTCTAAGGAGGAGGCAGCTATTCTCTAGGTATATAATTCACAGCACAGCGGGGCTCTACTTTTAGTCACCCTCGAGCTATTAACCGTTACTAACGTGGTTATCGATGATAACAGTGTTTTAGAGGTGTTTTTTTCCTTACTGCTGCAACTGAAGCAGAGGGCGGCACTCTTCATCTTGTGGAGTCCAAAGGGATATATAACAAGGGAATTCATCCCTGGTTTCACTCTTTATTAGCCAACTCGTTACTAGCCAACTGTACTACCCGCTATGTGGGCTAAGTGACTGAATTCTAGAAATTACCTAATTTAGAGATGTTTTCTGAATTGTTTTTTTACATTGTTATTGTGAGAAAATCAAAAGTAGTAGTGATTTAATTTTTTTTTCTTTTTGCTTGTGTTACAAAGTTTACATGTCATCTTGGTTTGGAGCCAATCTCATAAAAATGCTGTTCTAGTTTTCTGTTGGCACTTGGGTAGCTGTATGTGCAGAAAGCTGACAAGACTTCGTTTTGTTCTGTTACGATGATCTCTTTTTCTCCCAATTAGTCAGCGGATTATGTTTACCTTTTCTGCTATGGTTTTTTGAATTTAAACACCTTATTAACATCTGGCTAATATCTTACAAATTCAATAGCTTCTCATACACGGTAGTATTCAGTACTTTCCCCCCTTTCATTAAAGGCATCGTTCCCTCCCTGCACTTCTCCTACTCATTTCAGCAAAGTAGTTCCTATGGCAACACACTCTCCATATACACTTTAGGTTGTGCTTCAGCATAAAAAAACACTGTATCAGGCTCTCTTCTCGATAATGAAGGCTCAAGCACACCCTACCCCCCATCTGATACTGCCTGACTCATTGTAGAGTTTGAAACCCATTTTTTTGGGGGGATGTGGATTTTTTTAAATGGAGATGTATTTTGCAAGTAAAAACCTGGGTTTGTAGAATAGAATAGAATAGAATAGAATAGAATAGAATAGAATAGAATAGAATAATTTCAGTTGGAAGAGACCAACAACAATCATCTAGTCCACCTGCCTGACCACTACAGGGTTGACCGAAAGTTAAGGCATTGTCCAAACACCGCCAAAACACTGACAACCTTTCCAGAAAGCCTGTTCCACTGTCTGACCACCTCTCAGTAAAGAAATGATTTCTATGCAACCTGCTCTAGTGGAGGTGTCCCTGCCCATGGCAGAGGGTCAGAACTCGATGATCTCTAAGGTCCCTTCCAACTCTAACCATTCCATGATTCTATGATTCTATAATGTCCGGCGTAAACCTCCCCTGGTGCTTCTTTGAACCATTCCCATGCATCCTATCACTGAAATATTTAACAGGCATGGTGTTTCTACAGTCGTCTTCAGCAGCCTAGGATGGCTGGTGGGATTTCTCATTCATCTTGAAAACTAGTGTTCCTGTTATGACAGGACACCGCAGAAACCAGCCTCTCCAAAGGGCACAGGAGATTTCCAGGTTGACACTGGCCTGTGGCATGTGAGGGGCTACAGGCTCCTGGTTCAGACTCTCTGGGCTTCAGTCTAGATGGTCATTGCTACTCCACACACAGGTACAAATCCTGGTCACAAAATAACAATCATCTCCTTCAGTCAGCCCTCACGATCCATCAACAAGTCTATCACAAACAAAATCAACAAGATGTTCCCGTTCGCAGCTTTTTGGATTGTAATGACACAGTCTGTTACAAACCCATCAGATGTTTCAGAGCTGGGTTGCGCTGCGAGCGCTTGAACACGTTGCTCTCCAATGTGATGTTTTTCTTCGGATTAAACAATCTTTAAATATTTGCACAATAATATTTGACTGTGTCTGCTTGGCTAAATGTGAGAAGATGGTGTAAAATATATCCCATTATTCATATAGGTGTATGATTGTGTGCTCGCACACATGAATCTATATAGAAGCAGTTTTCCAACAAGAGCTCACTCTATCCCAGAGACCAGAGGCTGTTAGGTGTTACTATTTATTTGTATTATCCCAGTGACTTTTAATCACATGCTTCTTTTTTTGCTACATGTTTTTTTAGAAATATAGGACCTCTGCCACCTCTGCCCAAAACGGTTATATTTTACATACAAGATGTGATTAGAGAAGCTTGGAGAGAGGCAGAAGACAGAGTGCAAGGAAACAGTAAGACAATAATGATCAGCAAGATGGACTGCAGCCTAATAATACTGCCAAATTAAACACTGTTACAGTTTTCTAGGTCTCACGGAAAAGCTGATCAAAGCAAAGATCTAGTAAAATTAATTTTGGATAGATTTCAGTGAAACAAGATTTTATGTGCCAGTGAATGAAAAAAAGAAATTGCAGTAAATGAAATATAATATGAAAGCCTGAGCAGAAGCTTTAGTTGTGTGGGATAGAATTTACCCTGCTAAGCATTAATAATCCTACCTAGGTCAGGAAAAATAATTCTGATTACATGTAGTTAGAAGACTTTAGCTAAAAGTTTTTTAAAGCATCCCTGAAACCACAGCATCCATAAGAGAATGCTTTCGAATTGACGAATCAAAATGACTGAAGATTTTAGCAGTGAGTATGTCTATGGCTTTGAGCAAAAATACAGGCTTCTAAGGTCCAGATTATGAATATTTCTTCTGAGGTACTATGAATCCACCAAATAGATGCATTGAGTTACAGCTATTGATTTCAGGTTAGATATCTATATAAATACTTTTATACATTTGTATTTTCACACTGACTGCTTTTCCAACTTTTGGAGTGGAGACCATTTTAAGTTTTTACCAGTGCTTTTATACTGGGCTTGTCCCCAGGTTGGGGGGGGTGGGGTAGTCTGCTTAACTGTTTTGCAAAGCTGGATTCATAATTTGTTTTCTGTTCTTATTTTGTCAAGCAGCTGCTGCCTTCTCCCTGCAGTTCCCATCAAATGCTCATTTCGCCATCTTTGTGGCGGTTAATTGACTTGCTAGAGAATTTAAGAAAAAAAAACAACAAAAAAAACCAAACACAAAATGCTCATAATTTAAAGCGTGGCTGCATAGTGTGTTTAGGCAGATGAGAAGTGGCTCTGCCTGTGATGTGAATTGACTCGTGCCTTTCATCTGTTTGATCTATTCTATCAAAAATGCTATTGTGCCAGCAGCAATCCTGAGAGTATTTTTTTCCCAAGCTTTAGCAGAAGTGGTGCTATTCAGACTATGCAATAAAACCTCTATGTCCAGAAGTCACACGTTTATAGAACAATAGTTGTAGGAAGTGTTGTCTCTTAGCATCCTATTTAGAAAATAAATTACTCATTCTTGCGTGTGCTGGTTGAGGCTCAATGTGATTACTCAGTTGTATAAAACTTACAGACAATCATGAGATCTTGTCTGTGGTTAGCATCAGTCTCCTTTACTGGAGACATGGATAATATCATGTATCCAAACGGGAGGCAAAGCAGAAAGGTTTGAAAAAGGGCTATTGATTTTACATAGCTATAAACTGGTTATTTTTGTGTCATCACTGCAGTTTCGAAACACCTTCCAGGTCTGCATTGATCAATGTAACTAACATATACCAGCAACATTTCTTCTCCTCTCACCTTTTGAAGGAAAACAGTGTGGGCAGAGAAGTGTTTCAGTTGGGTTTTTGCAGTTATTTGTACTTGTATATTACCATATAGTCATATCATTTAAAGCAAGATGAACAACGATGTTTAAAAGCAGATCTGGTGACTACCCTCAGTTGTGCTGGGAATTCATTCCTTAGCCACTGGCTGACCTGTCAAACTGCGGTTCAGCTCTTGGATGCTCAGCGTGAGTCATGTCAGTGTAATTCCAGCCTAATTAACTTTCATATCCTCAAGAAATGTTTGGTGGTTCTGAGTGTGTGCAGGTCCAGTAACTGCAAATGTTCATACTTACGCAAATCAGACCCAAAGTGGGTGATTTGAGCTCTGACATCACTGGGCAGGCTTAAAAGTGCTGGTCATAATCTTTCCAGACTACTACACTTTAGAGGTATAATGAGCTTTTTTTGGAGAGGCACTTGACTGGTGATTATTTAAAGACTTAAGGAAGCGATGTTTGGCATCCTATGATTGCCCAGAAATTAGTGGTGGTGGCTGTGATCAGTAAATGAGAATCAGGGGTTGGTATCATGCGTGAAACTCTTCAGAACTGATTGTAAACACTTAGCAGCTTGTATCTTGATTTTCGTGGAGGTGTAAAGCGAAGAAAAATTTCATCTCTTTTCATCTCTTTTGATTAGGAGGTTCAAGAAATATGAAAATCTAGAGCTATTCCCACATGTAACTATAACTATAAGCTAATTTTTACATGAGGTATATACTAATTTTTTTAAGCTTGCATATGTTGTCTTAAGTCAGTTTAATAAAAATTCTTCCCCCCTCCCCAAAAAAAAAGTATTTGAATTCTACTTCTATCTTGTTTTTCTGAAAGTGTCTGGAACAGTTTTAATATAGGATTTGATTATAGAAATGAAAATATTAATTTACTCAATTCTCTGCATTTAAATTTCTTTTCTTTTGGCAAAAAGAAAGGAAATCTGCCAAGTTGCACTGCTCAAATCATACAAGAATAGGCATTTCTTTGATTCTCAAAATTATGGATAAGGGGAGAGGAAAATGTTTTGGGCCATTTCACTTACCTGGAAATGCCTCATTTATGTGTAAGATGGGATTAAGCTCAAAATTAATCACAGAATCATAGAATCATTATGGCTGGAAGAGACCTTTAAGACTTTAAGACCAAGTCCAACTGTTAACCAGCAATGCCAAGTTACCACTAAACCATGTCCCTCAGCACCACATCTACACATCAAGAAGCATGTCAAATGTCAGTTGTAGAACAAGAGCCATGTGATTTGTTTTTAACATCTACTGATACATATCCCATTGACTATTAGGGCAGTGTAAATGACTGGGTCAGATATTTGCATCTTCCTTGTAGATATTGTACAAGTCATTGCATCATCAAATCCCAGCCTAAAGGTGAAATTATGCCAAGCAGTGCAAGGCAAAGTAATAGGCTCACTGATACTGAAGAGGCTTTTACTTTTCCTTGTGCCCTTTCTTCTGCCTCTGCACTGGCTAATTCAGCTTTTTAAATGACCAGATAATGAAACAAATTAAAAAAACAAATCTTGATGTGTTAGTGACTTGTCAGATTAATGTCGGACCTGTCAAAGGGGAACGGAAAGGAAAAAAGTAACAGGGAATGTCCTTCCTTAAAAGCGGCAAATGTGACGTTGGCTCTTCAGAACTGTGTGACACTCTCTCAGGTGATCAGAATCTGAGTGAAATTGAGGTTAAAGATCAAAAAAACCCAAAAAAATCTGTTAAAAAAACATGTAGAAAGGGAAGTAGATCTGTGTGAAATGAAGGGATGTCAGTGAGAGGTAGGGCCTCTTTTGAAAGGCTCAATGCCAACCTCTTTATTTGATATCACAATGAAATACTGTGGAAGTAATTATGTCTCTAGCTGAAAATCGTGACTTAAGCAGAAGGAAAAATACATATAAACATTTTTTTAAAGCATAGAGAATGAAAAATAATGAGGAAGTTGCTTCCTTTAAGGTCATATGTTACTAATACTGGGGGATGGAGTTTTCAAAAAAACATTCAATATTCTGATGTTAACAGGAGCAGAGTTAGACCAATAAGGAATGCTCTGAAAAATATCCAGGAATTACATGGAATCACAGAATAATTCAGGATGGATGGGGCCTCTAGAGATCATCTATTCCAACACTGCTCAAAGCTGAGCCAACTCAATCAGGCTGCCCGGGGCCTTCCTCAGTCAAGTTCTAAGTATCTCCGAGGACGGGGATCCACAGCCTCTCTGGGTGACTTATTTCAGTGTTTCACCACCCTTGTGGTGACATTTTTTTCCCTAGATTTTGGCAGAATTTGCCCTTGCTGCACGTTGTGGGTTTTGCCTCTTGTCCTTTTGCTGTGCACCTTGAAGAATGGTTTCTCTCCATCTTCTCCAGACCTTTCCATTAGGTAGCTACAGAGAGCAACAAGATCCCATCTCTACCTTTTCTTCTCAAGGTTGAACAAACTCAAGTGTCTCAGCCTTTCCTTCTGCATGAATGCCTACAGCGGGGTTATTCAAAGTAAACTGCATATGAGAAGTCAGATCTCCTGCTTTACGGTGTGTCTAACTCACTTTTTGAGCAGAGGGGCAACTCTGCCAGTCTTTTATCCTGAAGCCCTGTGGAGCTCTGACATGAATTATTGCCAATTGTAGATGACAGAAGAGATGTACATTGCTTGGTTACAAGAGAGAACATCTTTGTTCCATGTGACTGCTCCTTTTATTGCAAACCTTACTGTAGCAAAGAACAAACCGCATCACTGCTGCTCTTCCTTAAAGTATCATTAATTAGTTCATAACAGTTGCTACGTATCTCACATGCATTTCATTTCATCATCGCAAAGTGCCTTGGAGGGTGAAGGATTAAGTTATACTTGCTAAGGTACAGAGGAGCAAAGGGAAGTAAGAACGACACAAAAGAGAACAGAGCTTGTGTTTGGGGAAGATGAAGAGCTCACCCAGAGCACCTTTATGGTGGCACCAGTGTCTTCAAGGAAGTAAAGCTGGGAGGAAGCACTCTGGCTGCTTTGTTATACCTCATGTATTCCACAGGTTCTCATATACATTGGGGGTTTGTGCCTTTTTGCCTAATATTGTCTAAAATTTAAATTAATTTCAATTAATGCAAGAGATTTTAAACAAATACTGAGGGAGTCTTTCTTAACCAAAATGCTGCTTTTGAGACACTAAAAGTCTTAAAATCTAAAAAAAAATCCACAAACGTTTAAATAAAACCCATATTTGGTGAACTCCTATAATGTCAGACAAGAGCTGCACCAATTATATTTTTACAGATGTAAAAATCTAGAGCAGGAATAGGTCACAAAGCTTTTCAAATTGTACAAATAATGCTAGGGATATATTTGTATTTTACTGGTTTTTATTAATAAAGGTACCATTATGGGAATTTTTGGATCATAAATTTGAGCTAATTTCAAAATCTTCTTTCTCACTATATGTTTGTTACCTTTATTATTTATTTTTTTTTAATTCAAGAATGAGTTTATCACTTAATAGCTGAATTTGCAACATTATTTAACTTTTCATTTCTTCCCAGTTCATCTCTTTTTCATGGAGGAAATTTTATTCCACAGTTTTGGGAGTTGTAATGCAGACTGCTGGGGTGTAGGATCCACAAAATCAGGTATTTAGACAAGTAAATGTAATTACCTGTACACACAGGACAGCAGACACATGCAAAAGGATAAAGAGGAGCTGCAAAAATATCCTAGCTTCTAATGAGAGAGAAAGAAAAAGGAGAATCTATGAAAGTACTGAAAATATTGTATAAAGCACATATATAGAGAGAGTAAAATTATACTGCTGTAGAATTAAATATTCTTTTAAACTACTTAAGGAAAAAGCAGGCAAAATTCATCCTTCAGTGCTTTTTATAGGAATGCAATATTGTAGTTTTCCTAGGATTCAGTTAATAGTCTTCAAGGCCATGATATGGGCTTGGGTCACCTACTCTTCTATCTGCTTATCATGTGCTCTTAATTTCCACACTGGCACTGTGCTGCTGAGGACAAAAGTTGGGTAGAACGTAATTGTTTTCCATGAAGGTAAAGTCAAAGATTAAAACTGTCTTTGAGAAGTTTATTCATCCTGTTTTGATTTGATGACACAAAGAAATGGAAAATTCAGCAATTCATGTGCTAATTTCTTCCAGTGGTTATTCATTTTAATAGATATTTAAATGTGTGCATTATTTCCCATGTGGATTTTTCTGTCTTCCAATTCCTAATCTCTTCTTTTCATGCCTCTCTAAATGAAAGTCGTTACGTATCTAATATTTTGTCCCATGAAAGTGACTCTATGTTAGAACTTCTCTATTTTCTCTTTGCGGAGCTAAAACCTTTATATCAATTTCTTTGGCTCTTCAGCAATCTGTCTTTGTGGCAGTTTTGGCTTCTGCTCCAGTGCTTCACTGTCATTGTTGGACAAGAGAACGTCTTTCAGTATTTTAGTACCAATGTCCTTGGTACCCAAATACGCATCTCTAGTCTGCATTAGTCCTTTTTTCTGCTCACTCGAAGCACACCTAACCCATGTGAATTGCCCAGCCATTTTTACTGTAGATCCCTCTTAGAGTCACTCTTTTCAAGCATTTACGGCAATGGCTTTTGTTCTTTGTTTCTTTATATGAGTTATATTTCTTAATATTAGTTTTCATATTAGTTGGTTTTATTCAGACAAATTTCATTCAACCGGGACACGCTTAGCAAGTGAAAGAGATCATAAAACAGGGCTGATGTTCTCTAATCGTTACCTTTTCTACCAGACTTTGTTCTGACCTCAAATTTAGTCAAGAGGCTCAGCTTTCAAAACCATTGATGAAAATTATGAAGAATGTGTGTTCTAATATTTATCGCTCTGAAAATATCTTCTCTCAGGAATCATTTTGTGCTTTTAAGTAACATTTTGAGACACAAACCATTTTCTCGTAACTTAATATGGTCTTTACTGATGCCGTATGACACACAGCCTGTAGTGCTCATTCAAACACTTCATAGAACACTATTATATTTAAAGAGTTTTTTAAATTCATCATCTTTTTAAAGTCAGGAATGAGGCTTTTCTTGAGGAGACGTATTTTCAATAAGATCATGGGAATGGTATTATGTTCGTTATAACGCATTTTTGTCATTATTTTTGTTGCACTGATGTTAGGCTGACTGCTTCGTGCTTACCCGGGCAGCTTTCCTGCCCATCTGGATCACGATTCTTTCAGCTTCCTGGAGTTGCCTCAGCAGTTCAAGGTGCACTAAGGAGGAAAATCTGGAAACCAGATGTATCCTCATCTGTCACTTCAAGAACTCTCTGACATTACTTAATCACGTCTATTTATATAGAAGCTTCTATTCCCAGTTAATAAACTTTAATTTTATACTGTGTTTTTAATAAGCACTCTACTAGTTACAGACAGGTAATTTCATCCCTTTCATGTAAAAAAAAGAAGTGCATCATCCTATTTCTTTACAAAACTTAAATAGAATTATTTAGTGAATAGTTCCCTGTGTTCTGCATTACTATTAAGAATTTTATTATCTTCACCTAATGATGGATCTACACCATTGCTCACAGCTTTTTTCATCCAAATAGACTGAAACCATCCTTTTTATTTTTCTTAGTCCTGCCAGCTATATTTCTTTGATATTTTTAGAACTTATTATAATTTTCTACACTCAGTACCTTTTGATTTACATCAGGTGACTTTTTTTTTTTTTTATTTCTCATGGCTGCTCATGTATTTCACCATGGAGTCAGGAAGAATGTTTGAGGCTATCCTGTCCTTTCTAGAACCATACCTGTCGCTGCTAAAGCTTGATCATTAGGATCTGCTCTGGCAGTGCAGAGAGTTGGAGGATCCATATACACAACCTGGTGTGATGCTCTCCGAAGGTTGGGACAAATTTTCAGCCACATGCATAAAATCTGTCCATGCAGACAATGGGCTCTGTAACCCCAATGTTAAGGGGAGTCCCCAAGGAAAGTTGCTTGCATCCATGGCATCAAAAGTAACTTTTCTGGTAGCACTTCTGCATATTGCGAAGGTGCCTGGTGGTTGTCTGTTTTCTTCCTCCGGAGGCAAGTTCTGCTGTAGTTTTCACTTGAATGATTATGTGAAATAAAAAAAAAAAAAAACAACCAACAAACCATATGTAAGGACAGAGGCAAAATTATCTCCTCAGCTGAACCCAGCAAGCCTCGACAACAGACACCTCTTTCCCTATCCTGGGATGTCTGACTGGCAAATTCTGCCCAGAGGCTCGTCAGTACAAATGTGTGGTTAAGAAAAATTGTGGTTTTTACTAAAAACCAGAAGGTAACTGAATTTTCAGTGGAGCTTTGAGGGAATACAATAATAATAGTTGGTTATCTTTTAAGTACTTTCTCAGCATTCACCAAGGTACTTGACATGCTGATCAATGATATGGAATCACATAATACATTCAACCTGAAAAGCTGAGGAGTTCAGTGTGGAGATTGTGTCCTACATTAAGGGCAGGCGTCCCAGGAGAAGGTGTAGGTGGGCAAACAAAAGCAGAGTTGGGTCAAGACTGACTAACATGGGAGAAATTAAATAGACACGTCTGTGGGTCCTGTTTCAGGACAGCAGCCCTCGGGCCAGCCCTGAGCTACCTGCTTGACATGGGCCAGATTCCTTAATCCGTGGGTGTAAAGAGCGTGTTGTAATTATTGTCCTTGAAGGGAGTATGTTTGTGGAAGTGCTAAAATGTTTTTCATATTTGCAAGAGGACTAAGAGGTCGATGACTGTCCTATTTTGGGTACAGGAAGAGGACAATCTTGAAGAAACAAACATCACCTTGATACAGATTGAAAATTAGAGCTTTCTAGAAAGAAAACCATAGACAGTCAGTTTATTCTGATTGGATTCTGACATTTAAAAAGGCCTAAAGTCCTGGATGTGACAGTCAATATTTAGTTTTTTACTTGATTGTTCACTATTATCTTCAGTTTCTTTAAGACGACTGGGCCAGATGGAACCCCTGGGGTGAGACGGAGGGAGCTCCTGAATTATGGAGAATGGAAGGTGCTAAAAGTTAGGAGAAACTTCAAGGTCTGACAGGCAAAAGGATCACAGAAAGAAGGTGAGATCCTGCAGCTCGTGTGCAGGCTGTGAGACTTTCAGAGAGGTGCATGGAGGAGGGAACAGGAGAGCTGGTGTGGGGTCTGCTGCTCCTCAGGGCATTCTTGAGTTAGAAGCAGCAATGGCTTAAAGTGTGGAGCCTCTCCTGCCATGGGGCCACGATGAGCCAGAAGAAAACTGTGTATAATCCCTGCATAATCTCTCTTTGATTTAAAATAATCACTTTGGTAGCATATATCCTAGTAAATGCTTGGCAATATTCCCAAAGCAGAATAGGATTTCCCCTGCTGTTAATCATTAGCAGGGTCCCTGGCACATTTTGGCTCAGGCCACTACTTTACTTTACGATCTGGGAGCCAGCCCAGGTGCAGGACCAGCCTCAGGGGCCAGGTTAAACTTTGGGACGGTAGGAGAGTTTGGTGGCACAGACGTGAGCTGCTCCAAGCTGCCTCAGGGCCTGGGAATCATCTTGGAAACATCTGAGTTACTAATTATATAAACACAGCCCCTCTGAGGTCTCACTAATTAAAAAATTCAGGATTCTGAGAAAAACCTCTGCATCCTGAGTTCAAAAGTCTTTGAGAGCTACCTCGCAGCTCTAGCCAGCCCAGGGTCCTGTGGCACTGGGGTTAAACCACCCCTGTTAAACCATCCCCGGCAGTGTCTGCAGCTTCCAACGAGCATATGTGAGTGAGAAAACAGCTGAATGGAAGCCAAAGGCCATCGTTATACCATCAGAGCTTCAAGAAGCACAGAATGTGAACATGTGCTATAAAGATTTTTTCTTAATTTTTTTAGAATTTTTTTTTTTTAAAGTACATTTTTCCCCTGCAGTCAGAATGTCAGAGCACTGGGAACAAACGCTCAGTTTGAGGTCTCCGGGCAGCTGGATGCTGCTGCTGCTGCTGCTGTGTGCTGCACAACCTGTTGGCACCGTACAGCCTTTGCAGCTCCTGGACTGACAGCCTGCCAGGAGCTTGAGGGTCACCCCTAATTTGCCTATTTAGTATTGATTGAACGCTGCACAAGGTGCTGATTTGCATAAATCTACATAGCTTTTCAATTTTTAATTAACGCCTATCTTTTCCACAGTTTTTAATATATGCTATCAATCAGTTTCGTGAACTACGGGGAGATAAAACCAGGTGAACAAAGCCAAAGGAGCAAATAGTACTTTTTGACCTAAAATCCACCTTTCTTCCCAGTGCTGCTGTGCTTTTGAAAGCAGTTCTTAGGAAATGAGCCGCATTTTCTAATCGTTCCCATGCTGCCACTTAGCACAGACCTTCCATGAACACCCCTGTGGCTGCCCGTGCAGACAGATACAAGTCCATTTAACTGCTGTGACTTGCTCTTCTCCCCTTACAAAGTGCTCTGATCAGCAGCACTGTTTGTGGTGCCTCTCCTGACCCCTTTACTGGGCGTAGAGAAGATTGGGATGGAAAAAAACAGACAGGAAACAGGAGGATAAAATTCATGGGGAAAATGATGCTCACAAACTGGCTATCAAATATTTTACCCCTTCACCATGGTTCATAGCCATAAAATATTTCAAAAACCACTTTTTTTTTTTCTCACCAATGTCTCTAAGCTTGTTTTTCAAGGAAATAAATAAATCTTGAAGGTCTGTGCCCAAAGGAAGAGGGATCTTGTTGCTGTCTTCAGCTGCCAGAAAGGAGGGTATAGAGAAGAGCCAGAGTTTTCACAGGGATGCACAGTGCCAGGGGAGGGGATGATGGAGACAAATTACAGCACATGAAATTCTAATTTATTATTAAGAACAAAGTCTTCATTGTGACAGCAGTCAGATATTGGAAGAAGTTGCTCTGAGATGCTGTGGGATGTCAGTCATTGGATAGGTTCAGAACTCCACTGGGCAAGGCCCTGAGCAAGTGGACCTGCTTTGAGCATGGGGCTGGACGAGAAGGACTCTGGAAGGTCCCTTCCAACTTGAATTATTTTTTTTTTGATTCCATGAGAATCAAGTAGATCTATGAGAATCAGAATAGATCCTTTACAAGCTATTTCAACTAGATAAACATAATTGATAATTTAACAGGGCATACCACAGTGTAGTTCACAGTGAAAATCTATAGCTGATTAATAATGCTTGGGCACTGTGCTGAAATTAGGTTGAGAGACTTCAGCTACACGTCTTTAGAAACACATTTAGAAACACATGGATAATATGTAGAAAGTTGGTACAGGATTTTTTTTTCTCACAGGACACTCTTAACTAGTCATATTTTAATACAGGCACGAGGAAATTACCCTTCAAAGCATGGCTTATTTTGCATGAGGTGTGTCTATATATTTCCTTTGTAGCAGAGCTCGGGTTTTATCCATTCAGTGAAAACTGCATGTTAAGTATTGCTTGTGTATAAGGCAGTGTGTCCTCATTTAAGTGAACAAGAAGTACGTGTGAAGGGTGTAAAGATCCCTCTGCATGGAAATTGCCTTTCAGGATAGCTAGATAAGTATTTAGAAACCTTCTTGTGCTAGAAAACTGCTCTAGGAAAACCATTATTGAATTATTGGTTCATATTTTTTATCACATAGATCCTGGTAATAAAATTCTCTAGAAAATGTATAAATCAAAATTCTCTTCAAAAAAAAAAGGATGAGACTTTCATCTAAAAATAAGTTTTTAAAGACAGATACACAGTATTTTTTGCTATGAACTGAGGATCCCTGAAAAGCTGGTTATTACTGAGGGGTGAAGATCGATGGTCTTGGTTATGGAGCTGCTTTGAGCAGCAGAGCTGGTAACCCCCATGTTTTCTGTAAGAAGAGTTCATTTTTAATGCTGCTGTCAAAGGAGGCCATAAAGCAAGAGAGGGGGTTAGAAAACTTGCATAAAATATATTGAGAGACTGCCTGTTAATTCTCTTCCTTTCTGCTATGTGTGCAACTGGGGTTGGTTTGTGTTTGCCAAGATGGTTAGGATTTGTATAGGTATCTGGACTAAAATAGCTGAGGAACCATGCTATGTCTTCCTCTTCCCATTCTAAAGCCCCAAATGCTACTTGGCTGACAAGTGATGTAAAATATATTAATTTTGGTTTTCTCTCTTACCGTAGCATTTTTATGCTAAACCAGTAAAATCATGACAAAATGAGCAAGCTTCACCCTCCATTCTGAGCAGCTCAGGGACTGTCCCCAGTCTCGATGTCCACACCACACACCACCTGCTGTTTGGTAGGGATTTTTCAAATCTACATATTTGATTTTTTGAGCAAATTGCCAAATAGTGGGAAATTAGCTTCCTCGGTCTAGTTCCATTTCCTAGCTCTGCATTGAAAATCCACCTGAAAAATTACCCCCCCCCCAAAAAAAAGTGCACTGTAATGGAATACAGTCATGAATATGTTATGGTTAGAATCAAAGATCTAAGGAAACAGAACACTGGAGAACCTGTAAGCAGAATACTTGTGTCATTTTACCCCTCTCGTACATTGGCATGAAGCTGCAGGCATGAAGTACAATTTAGCAGGATCAGATCTATGAGTCTTTCATCAAGTTTCACCTGGACTTTCCAAGGGGACTGTAAAGTTATCCTCGTCATAATAATGTTCAATACACACAGGACATGCCTTCACATAGAAAGTTGCCTCTCAACTGTAATTAAAGAGTCCTCAAATGCAGAAAATAATGTGGAACATTCTTTAGATTTCAGCAGTCATAATATTTATCACATAGATCAAACAAATCATTACATTAAATTAATATGGGACACTCATCAAAACACTACTTCAAAGAAAAACATCAGCTTTTCAAAATTGTGTTTTCTCAGCTGTCAATGCTGTCATCAGTGATTATATACTGAATGATGGCATTTTTCTTCTTCAATACTATCTTAAGGACTAATATGAGTTTTTCAATGGCTTGTCCATTTTCATTTTTGTCCAAGCTATTTTTCTTTATAACTTATACACCTAAATTTTAATTAACTAAACATAAGCTGTGTCTCTTTTATTACTACTGCATGGGAAGAAATAAGAGGATTTTGTTTTGGTTGGAAAGGTCAGAACTAATTTCTGGCTACAGCATCCAATCTAATGCCAGTTGAGGTTATTTCCCACAGGAAGCAGATAACTTTGTTGACCAGGTGTAAAAAGGAAGTTAAAGAAAATCAATTATTTGCAGGGAGCACTATGTTAAAATAATGCATATTAGGATCCCAAATGGATTTAATTCTTCCAGAAAAAAAAGAGGCTTTAATTTCTTGTAGTTTCAGTTGAAAAAAGACCCTGAAGTGACTCCATGAATATTAACATGCTTTAAATTTTACATACATTGATTTCATACATTTAATTGATTTTCTCTAACTTTCTCCAAGTCTTCTTAAGTCAATAAGTCCGTAGTTTAAAATTAGGTGCTTATTTGAAAATCAATTAATTGCAAGCCAAGCAGAATAAAAAAGTACATTCTTCATTCTATATAGTATTGGTATAGGAATTATGTTACAGGAACAAAAATGTTAATTATGACTTTACTTTCAAAATTATGTTTCTTAGGATTCTGGGAAAAGTCAAACATATACCTCAAAAATTTTACAAGAAACATGCAAATATAATTGGATGATTCATGTGTTTTTGTGATCATTTGCATTTAATTTCCATCCAGTGTCTGGATGAACTTATTGTTTGTGATATTTTTATAATTAAAATATTTCATAGGAATATTTGCCCAAGAAATGTAGTGATAATATTTACACCTCACCAGACAGGAAATGAAAAAAATAATATACGATTATGCAAAACTCATATTGTAAATAGTAACAATATAATGTTCATAAATCATCTATAGGCAGAGGGCATCTACTGACTCCTATGTGATCATTAATTTGAGAAAACAATAAACAACTCATTAAAAAAAAACAGAAAAGAAAGCATATATTCACAGCAAAATATTTGCTCAGCTCTGCTGGCCAGTCATACTCAGAAAAGCTTTATTTACTAGTATCTTCTTTTTATTAGGATATAGGTAGTGTAGTGTAGTGTAGTGTAGTGTAGTGTAAACAAACACACAGGATTTGCATTTTTTCATCCTCTTAAAAGTCCTTGTTATTTCAGTGGGTAAGAGCTGAAGTGAGTAGTCCAATGGGATGATGACTGGGAAACAAAGTAATTAAATTTCCTGGTAAAAAGCAAAAAGATTTTTTTCCCCTCACAACTTTCTGGTACAAGCTTACTAATTTTTTGCATGCCCAGAATTTTGATGATGCTGTCAGCGATACAGTTTTTATTACTTTCTACCAGAATACCATGACATCCCGAGGGTCACACATTGCCAGAACACATTTCATCTGTTACGGTGTGAAACGGGCTACGATTTCCACAAGGGTTCATCTTTGTAACTGCCCCATCCTTTCATGGTGGACTGTAGACAGTGTTTTCTATTTAAGGATCATATTGCCTCCTTCAAAAGTAGCCCATTTTCATCATCTACAGCGTTTTCATATATTGTTATTAAAATCCTTGTTTGGTACCAACACAAAGTAGTCTGGATTGTCCACCTTCCCCGTTTTCATCTCAGGGTCACTTTGTTTCTGTTGTTCTCAGTCAAGTATGTCACTTCTGATTATTCCACTGCCAAATTGGATTTTAAAGGCCAATAAGTGTGTTCTCTGAGAACTGGAGCTGAAGAAGTTCCTTTAATTTGTATCCACGCTCAGCGACAGTGCTTTTTTATTGTTTTCCCCTTATATCCCTCAGGCTGACATACATAGATTATTACTGTCGGCTATGCAATATTAACATTGAGAAGGCTGAAGGAATTTTTTGTTCCCTAATTGTGGTTAAAAGCAGACCAAGAGACTGGAAAAAATTATGACTTGGACTCTCCAATTCTTGCAAAACTATTTGCTTACAAGGTGCTTAGGTGGCCTGCAGCATTAACGTTTAAATACATCTTTATTTTTAGTTTTTCTTCTTACTCTTACTCTCAGTAGTGCTGAGCTGAGAAATTGAGTTGCAGAAGCAGCATCTCTCCCAGGACACACAGGAACAAAATTCCTGCAGCAAATGTCCCAGGTTCTCAGCTACTGCTATTTGCTCCTTCTTGGTTTTTTCCAAGGCGCTCTGCTAAAAAAGCTGTTGAACTGTAAACACAAGGGACAGGAGGCAATCAGCTTTGTCCACCCTATTATTGCTCTTATCTTTTATCTTTGGCCTCTATTTTCCGTAGGATGTCTTTCCATTTCAGGGATCTAGCAGAAAGCTGGTCAGAGCAAAGCAGTAGATGGCTACACATTTAAGTGCTGAGAACTGCACATCCTCAGCTTTAACGTGTGCAGTCTCTCTGTTCAGTTCTTCCTTATTTCCTCATAAATCCCATTATATAAATTAAGAAATGCTAACCAAAATGTTCTTGTTTTATCTACATAGTGAGTTATTTCAGTAGAGGTTCACTCAGAGATTTTGATGCTGTAGTGAGAATAAGTATTTATATTTCACCTCCTTAAATTCTCCAGTTCTCCAGTTAAAGGTCTTTAGAGCACTTTCCCACTCCTAATTAATCCTCGAGCTATAAGTAGTTCAAGAGCAGAGCATCTAATCAGCGTCCTGGTTCCTGGGTCCCATCAGACACAATCCTTATAAAATGGTGGCTTGTCCTTAAGTGCCCAGCTCAGCTCCAACTCTGTGGAAGTTGCCAGGTCCAAATGTGAAGGGATGATGACAGACATTTCCCTGTTGATGGTTACTGCTGACCTGGAGATGGAGTATCATTGTCATTTATATCTTCAGAGCACCCAGAGATTTCAGGAATGACTGGCTGTCAACGTCCCCTCAAAGCAGGGTCACCAGGGTGCGATCACCCTTTGCTAACCAAAAGGGTTTCTGATGAGAGCTGAATTAATTGGTCTGACATTAGAGCCAAGACGGTAAATCTGTGGCTTCAGCAGTCTTGTGAACCAGGCAAGGCTTCAGATGATTCCTGCTGAGCTGAAGGAGGGGTTGCCATGTCCCACCAGAGCAGTTATTTCTTCCTTTCTTCTCAGAGCAACACTTCACTCTGCTGCTCCTGCAACTGCATGTATTCTTCCTTGCTAGGAGGTACTTTCTTGGCACATTTGCAAGTAATGGCAAAAAAATCTGCAGAAGTAAATTTTGCAAGAATGGCTGGCACAGGCCTAGGTGGAGCATCACCTGCTGTCCTTCCCTGGATCACAAACTGCTTTAAATGTTCAGGCTGCAGGAACAGCAGAAGTTCAAGAGTTCAAGATGAGTAGGTTATATTCACTCATGGTGTTGTCTAAGCTCGTTCCTCTGGAGCTAGCATGGGCATCTCTACGTTGCTCTGCCATCTGCATTGTAGTTAGTCATCCAGGCTGAAAATTTTCCTTCCTGAAAGAAAACTGTAGGAGGGGAAAACTTAATCTAAAAGTGTGTGTGCGTCCTGATTCCTGTGCGAGCTCATTGTCACAGCCAGTGGGGAAGGCGTCCCCAGGCAATGCCGCGTAGTTTTTTTGCAATCATCTACCCCTAACGCAGGGACTATATTTCACTGTTTTCTCATGACAACTGCTCTGCGTGCATGTCTTGTGTCCCCTTTTCCACGTCCCCTTGCAGCAGTGCCACGGGCTCCTTCGGTGAGGGAGATCTGCTCTCCTCACCACACGTATCGTGCCTCTTACCGGGGTGTCTGTAGAGCTGCTGCTTTCTCCATGCGTCAGTAATCGCTGTAGGTAACAGGAAGGACTATGCCAAGCTGACAGATTTTCATCACCATCCTCAGAGGAGTCGAGTGTATCATTCCTGTGCTGTGCTTCTTCCCCAAATCAGCCACCTACTCCTCCCACCACCGAGTGCACGCAGAGTTAAACTGCGAATCGCAGGAGGATCCTCCTGTGGCTCTGCCATTCTTTGCCATACAAAGCTGTTAACTCATTTGCTCCCTGCACCAGGCTTATAAGGAGTTGACTGTGGGACCTTCTGTTTGTGTAAAAGAGGTGTAACAAGATGCTTGTCTGGTTTGCTACAGAACCTATTCTTTTACCTAACAGGAAGCGGATCTTGAGATACTTTTCCAGCTCTTGGAGCTAGTACATCCTCTGTGGTCTGTTGTGTACTTGAGTCCAAACACAACTTGACTCGAGTCCAGACTTGAGCTTCACACAACTTTCAGAAACAATGGGAAAACGAAAGTTCAGGCAACAACAACAACAACAACAACAAAAAAGCCCTGATTCTGGGTGCTTGAACTATATCACTCAAGTTTCTCAGCCTGGCTGACCCAATCTAAGCCATACAGAAAAGCAACATTTGTGTGAAGTCTCAAATGGCTCCTGAGATATCCACTGGCTTCCAAATGGGCTGCTGGAGCATTCCAGGTTCATGGGGTGCGATAAAAGGCTTTTCAAATCAAATCCAGGCAGCATCTCCAGAGGCTCTAGGGAAAGTGCCATATGGCCTTCCTTCCTTTTAACAGCTCTTCTTCATTACTGATAAGATAATTCATATTCTTAAGACTATGAAGCCACCATTAAGAGAGTTCATCCTTCCTAACTAGCAGAGCCAGTTCTTTTCATTGCCCTTGATCAACTGGAATTGCTGTCTTGGGTGTCTGTTCATTCAGACCTAGCTGAATATCCTCTTTAATTCCCTTTTTTCTGTGTTTTTTTTCAAACACAGTCCTCATTCAGAAAGAGGACTCGAGCTTGCACTCTGCACTTGCAGCAAATAAGATGTCACTTGAGGAAGAAAAGTGTTGTAATTCAGAAAAATATTATTATAGTAACAGCACTTGTACAGTCCTTTATATCTTCAAAGCAGCTAATTTATTAATTAATTTAAATATACAGTTTTATTCATTTGTACTTACAAGGATTAGTCTTAGAAACTGAAACTCCATTTAAAAACTGTTCTTAAATTGAATTGCAAGTGCATTATATTGAGAGGAAATTAATTTCTCCATTGCCTTGCTGTGGCAATTAAATTAATTTACATTGTCACTGCTGTTTATTTTGCAGTGCATGATGTATGTAGGTTACAGCAATGAAATCTTCTGTCTGATTTAATGTGTAGTACTATTTTACCATAGATTTATAAAAGGACAAATTCTCATTGGATTCAGACCACAAGCAGTGGAGTAGTTTGTGAAATTCATAAATTCTCAGTGGTCTCGACTGGAATTAAAGGTTTGATAGATTTCTGTACTCAAAAGGTACAAGAGTGACCCTATCTCACCCTACTACCCTTCAGAGAGTAGAGGTGTTTAAATTCACTTTAACTAGTGGTTGCCTTTATCAAATGTAATAAAAGACCTTTACAAGTATGCTCAGATTATATTAATTTGAAAAAAAAAAAAAGTGAGTCTCAGAATTAACTAATTTTATACAGATTTCGTGGTAATTCTCAGATGGATTAGGGAGGGAGAGCTAAATTAGTGCCTTGGCTGACAGGAAGGTGGGCAATGACCTGGTTAGTGACCTGCAACCCCTGAGATTCTGGGTTTTGTCATGTAAGGGGCCCAGGAAAAGCTGGGCTGTTTTGAGATGGTGCAGACTGAGATGGAGCAATAGCTTGAGTCTAGGATCAAAAGAGAAATATCCATAAGAAAGAGTTTTTTAGATTTCCCAATCACTGGCAAGCTTAGGTTTCATAAATGCCCAGTCCTTTTTTGAATCCTGCTGGACTCTTTGGTTTGGGGATACTCTCTGACAGTGCCATCAATGGGTTATCAGATGAAGGAGCGTTCCCTTTAGCCAGTGTAAATCTGACAAAAATTCACTAAAGCAATCGAACAGTGTAACTGCTAAATGCAACATACTGAATAAACCCCTCTTAAGTTTGCATGATGGCTTCTGAGGCCACACGGCAAGAATTACTGACCAGTGTACTGATCGTCTGTACCATCTGGGGTAGCCTGGAAATTATATCTGTTGGTGCACATTTATTCACCTGGAACTCTGGGTCCATACTGTGGAGACCCTGGAGATCTAGTTTTGCTTCATTGGGATGGAAGTTAACTCTACGAGCTAATTCATGATCTTGATAGTATCAAATCTGCCTGTAGTCACTCTTAATTTGAAGTTTCCTCAGCTGCTTCTTGGGCGGAAAAGGTAACTACTCTTGTTATTCCGGCTGAATGCCCTAATTTTTCCCCAGTGATCTGTGTGCTCACATTAGATAGCAAATAGGATGTCTATGATGTGTAGTCAATACAGTACACGTGACTACGGAAAAAAGAAGTCATGTTTTGGCAGCAAATGGGAAACAGTTTTGTCTTTTTTTTTTTTCTTTTTAAGCTCATTTCTAGCTTGCAGCTTGAAGCAAAGAACCTCAGAGTCGGTACCAAATGTGTGTGTTACAAACACCTTAAAAATACGATCTCTCTCTATATAGGTAGGTATACAGAAATTGGGCAACCCTATGGGATTTTCACACACCCGTCAGTGAAGTGAGAAGGTTCAAATGTGAAATCTCACATTCTGCGCCCAACCATACGAGCAGAGCCCCGTGGCCATGGATTGCACCATGAGGGTATCCATTCACCAAGAAGGTAACAGCTTTACAGTGCACCACGCTGCTGGATGCTGTGGCAGTATCAGCTATGAAATATTTCCCAAGCAAAAGTAACATGGAAGCCAGGCTAGATAAATAAAAATTGCAAGTAAGTTTGAAAAGGGGTAGCAATTTTTCTTGGAATGGTGTCTCTTGTGTCATACCGCAGCCTGTGGTTTATGCATGCCACCTACACACAGCTGTGAAAAATTGCAGCGTCTTACGTTATTGTGGCACTGGTCAGTTTTGTGCTTCAGCCCAGGGGAGCTGAATTTTAGGGCAAACGTTTTGTTGGTCAAGGAAATTCAACTGAGCATTGCTTCTGTCTTGAATCGCGCTGCACCAAATGGTTATAAGGCCATGTCGTGTTTACACAGATGATAGGGAAGCCTCTTCAAACGTGAATGGTTAAGGACAAACAAAAGGGAAAATGAGATGCCATTTAGGACATTCTGGCATGTATGGTTTGAAACCTGTCTTTTATGAAAAATAGGTCAGAAAACCCTAATTAGTGCACAAGACAACAAACTTGTGCTTGGGCCATCGTAGAGATTGTCCATAATTTGCAAGTGAAATGCACAAACCCATGAGAATAGAATTTGGCTCTGTAAGGGAAAATCCAGTGGCACAGATATTTCACCTTCTTCTAAACAAGCCAAGGTCTGTCATTTGGAATATTTTCTGCCCATATTGGATTATTCCCGGTCAGTATCACTGGTGAATCCAATTATTGGATCTCAGCTGCCCTTTCCTCTGAGAAAGACAGAGACATCAAAGCCATTACTCTGATTAAGTCCCGATATGTCTCCCCTACAATCTGCCACCCAACAATATACAGCTTTTCTTTCGTACAAGCCACTGTAGTGGGAGTCAGTAGCACATGCAGAAACATGCTCGTGCCTCTAGTCTGAAGGGAATATTTTCTTGGATAGTGGAGGTGCTGAACACAAAGAGACAAATGAGGAATGGGGAGGGGGAACAAGCAGCTGAGGACGGGAGGAAAGGGATATATATAGGACTTGCCTTTGCTATGCATGAAATGCAACACCCTGTTCCCACATCATGACGCACATCAGTCGGTCCAGATGGTGAGAAGGGTTGGGTTTCTGCCTGGGGCTGCCGGCGCAGCCTTCATTTGCATTCCTCAGCCCAGTTGTTCGTGGAAAAGCATCCGGGTGATGCACAACCGCTCACACAACTGTGCTCACCTTCCCAAGCACAGCCTTTCGTTGTGATACCAAATGTTGGGGAGAGTTTTGCAGGAATGGGGGAATGAAAGGAGCTGGATCAAGTTCAGGCTCCAAATGGAGCCCTCTGAGTCGCCACCAGTGACGTAGAAATCAAAAACCATCCTGAATAAAGCGTTCGTTCACTCTCTGTCCTCGTACAAAGAGCCTAGAGTTTGTGTAAAACACTTGCAAAATTCCTGGAGCTCAACTCTGAAAAAGCAACTTCTGTCTCCATCGTAAGAGAATTGCCATACAAAACCCTTCCCAGTGACTGGTCCCTGGCTGTGGATTACCGTTACCATAACCGGTTTTGCTTGTTAAGGGCTAATTGTGAGTGTCAATTTGTGGCATGTGCAGCAATTGTGATTGTTATTGCTGTAATTAATCCCATTTGAAAATGTTTAGTTTAATTGATCGTATTAATGGCTTTAACTTTTAGCAGTTTGGTTCTGTTATTTTATGTCTATACATTAATTTTAAAAACAATGCGTGCATATGGAAAAAAGGAAAGCATTAGAGAACTGAAGAATGTTACAAATACATATTTATAACTTAGAAGATGTTCTTAAAACCTTACAGCATTTTTAAGAGGCTGTTAAAATGTACACATAATTTCACCTAACAAGAATACTGCTTTTAATAGTCATTCCACCTGGAGTGATGCTTTTAGGTTATTCTTGCTAATGTCCACGGCATTTGCCTGAATAATTTCCATTCATGATAGTGGAAGTAGCAAACCATGTGTTAGTCACTAAACAAGATCTGTGTCTTTAAGAAGGGAAGATTTTATGAAGATTTGAAAAAAAAAAAAATCATGAAAACTGCTTCTCGAGGAGATTGAAGCTACATTTAGCACTGAATTAAGAAATGTTTAAGTGAGGAATTCGTATCGGTAGATGGTTTCTCCTCCGAGTTTTGCTTCTCCCCTGAAGCGCAGTTGATCATTCCACCTTAACAAGGTGCAGTGATTGACAGGTAGAGATGTGGCACGGAGCAGAAGGTGGGAGTGTGCTCTATTGGTTTGTGCTTGTACATCCTGAGCACCAATTACTGTCACTGCTGCCAGCGCTGATGTGTTTATCAGGATGAGTTATAGCAGAATATATGTACACAGGCAGTGTGTATGCTGGATGACCACCCCCTGTGATGTAAAATATGAGAGTCTGGGAGCTACCGTTTTATAATTCATCAGGTTCAGCAACTGAATGTTGTTGGTTGGCTTAGTTATAAAGGCAAGTGTGAAGTGAACGGCAGACAGGAGCATCTCGCATTAAGAGTCCTGCGAAGCTGCGTTCGGTGACTGGGCTCTGCTTTTGTTCAAGTGAATTCAGTCCTCGGTGAGTGATGGGGGTTCTGTTGAGCTGAAGCTGTTATTATATAAGCTGGGGAAACCTGCCTGCTAGTTTTATGTGCATTTTGCTGCTGGAAGTCCTTGTCTGTGGTTGTTTTTAGATTTTGCAATATTTTCAGTTGTGTGCGCTACTGGCACAAAATGAGATGAAAAGAAAAATGCAATGATGAATTATTCACCATAGTGCTGCGAGGATCTCTTTTCTAGCTAAAGTTACTTTCCTTTAGTGAGCATGTTGGGGGTTCAAAGAAGCTACAAACCGGCAAACCTACCTGTCATTAAATTGCTTTTATTAGCGGTTAAAGAGAGTGATAGCTTTTGTAACAAGGGGAAGAAAAAGAAAATGCTAAAATCAGAAGCTTTTACAAATTCTCTGCCTTTATGTTCATGTGGCTTTTCAAATACAGCATTAAATCTTTTGTGTGCAGTGAGGGGCTGCAATAATTTATATTGTAGAGCTTTTTAATTAGATAATCGGTAAAATGGTAGCCTCTGTGTTTTTGTGGTAATATGCTTAGTATCACATTAAAATGAATGATTCCCCATCTTGCATAACAACAGTGCTGAAACATGTAAGATGAAAGGCAAAGGGAGACTTTGAAACAAACTGTAAGAAACATGATATAGCACAGCTAGGCAGGGAAATGTCTATTTCCTATAACGTATACATTACTTTTTAAATTTCTCCAGCTTTAGATTTTTTGCTGTAATTATGACTTTCTTTATTACGACCTATGTATCTTTTCAAGCAAGCTCCTTTATTGTCTGTCCACATTATCTTGCCAGTAACCTTTAAAGATCAGTAAGCCAGAATTTTTTTTGTTACTGTTTTAAACAGAAAGGAATGGAAAAGCAGAGTTTATGAAACTGAAATATTAGCATTGCTGTACGATACCTGTATCCCTCCCCGGGAGAGGCAGGTGGTCATGAGTGACAATTGTACTTTTCCTTTTATCAGTAGCAGTATCAGCACAGGGGTAGTTGTTGCTCCTGTCTCTCTGTGCCTGTTCTGCTTTTTTTTTATGCTCCATGGGTTGGAGAGGCGAGTTTGTTTTATCAAAATACCAAGAGGGCTGGGCAGAACAGCACCTGTTGTCTTATTGCTGTATTATTAATAATCAGAGGGAGACGTTCTCTTCCAGCGACTTGTCATCTGGTATCAGCCCGAACTGCTTACTCTGTAGCGATTTCAACTTGTATTGTGACTTCTCATTTGGAAATAATCTGTTCCATGAGTTATACGTGAAGCATCGAAGCTGCAGGACAGATAGTGTTTTAATTAATAAGGTGTCTCATTTTAGCATCATTGTTTATTTAAAGAAGAAGGCTATTGGCAATGTGGCCTTTGCCACAGACTTCCTTTGCAGAACAGATTTGCACTAAGTCTTTATAAATCATCAATTTGAAAAAAAATCAGAATTTCTTAAGAACATAATTTCTTGGCAGCCTAACGGACTAGAGCCTATTTCTAGGAAAGAGTGTATACCTTTGTCAGCAGCGCTTTATTTAAGAGTATTTCACTGCTTTTTAAGCATTCAGATCTATTTTCAGTGACCCCTGTGCTAGCAAATGAGATTTCTTGAAGTGTGAGCTTCTGGCTTTGCAAGTTCTCCTCCTTTCAGAAATCTGTGATTTTGCATCCATCTGTCTAGGCATTTATATTGCATGCATCACTATGGTGTAATCTCAGCAAGCTGAACATTAACCATGTAAATGTATGTACTGTAACTGAGGAAGTATAAATTAGGACAGGAAAAGCAACCCTAAAAGGAGAAAGTTATGATATGGGCATATGGCTCTTGTGGGCACCGAAGCTCCAGATTCACTATTTGTTATAACACAATAAATTAAGCTACCAACTAGTTCAGTCTGCAGGCAGCAGGATGGAGGCTTGGGTGCAGATGAGACCAGCTTCTTGAAGTTCGGTCCAGATAGGACTGAGGCCAATCAAACGGAAAATAGCCAGGGGATGTGGCAAAGATCACTTTTTATCCTGGGTGCGTGCCCACTGCTCCTTTGTGGTCACAGTCTGGGAGCGTTGCTGAAGGAAAAAAAAGAGCAGTGACTGGGAACTGTCTTTTAAAGCCTCTCTGGTCTGGAGAGCACAGTTGTTGTTTTCTGGATGTGAGTTTGTTACTGCGATCCGTGCCTCCCACCTGGCAGTGAGCGGCGGCAGCGCTCTCCATGGAGCAACGTGCCTTGAATCCCCGGAGTCACCAGGACACCGGGTAACAGCCCTCCGTGCGGTTCGGGGAACGTTCTGCTGGAAACGCTCTGCACCGCAACTCCACCAAGCACGTTGGCTTCCCGTTCATCTCTGAATAGAGATAATATTTTAGGGTTGATGCACAGCACTCTCAGGTAGCAGAAATCTGCTCTCCAAGAGGAATCTTTCTCAGCTTCTGCGTTTTGGCTACAGCTGAAACCAGCCAAGGCACCTATGTTCAGATTGTCTTTTGGATAAAATATAGACACCTGGGGGAAAACATCTTGGAAAAAAAAGTCCTTAGCTTTGGAATTGATCTTTTTTTCTTCAGTCTGAAAAACCTCAGGTCTACTGACCTTCAAGTTTGCTGTGAAGTCCTGTAGCAGCTGGTGGGCAACATTTTTGGTAGAATAGGGTATTGGATAACCCAGCACTGCTCTTTGGAGAGTCATTTTTCAGTTTGCAGTAAATATAGCTAATGTGTGCCTGTGTAGTTGTGCAACTGTGCTTTTTGTCTGTGTCCAAAGCCACTGGAGATTGCAGCAGCAGTGTGCAAACTCACATTCGTGTGCCTGCAACACCTCTATTTTCCTCTGTCAAGTAGATATGTACACAAACAAACTATATTTTTAAATAAAGGAATACATTTATAAAGCTGACTCTCAAGTACAGAAAGCTCTAGCGCATAGAATTAAAAGCTATTAGCTGTATGTTAAATCTCTGCTTACTTTTTATGGAAGAGACTGATGAAGTGGCATGGCATGCTGTTTTGAGCTTTCTCAGGTTTGAATTCAGTAGTCATGATGGGTGTGAAAGAAAGCTGTACAGACACCAGCAGTCGTAGTGATGGGCTTCAGGGAGAAGTCCTTCAGTGGGAAAGTGGGTTGGAATGATAGCTAAGACACGTAGTATCCTGAATGTTGGGAACAGTCAATGTAACTTATGGCAGGGAAGAGGCAGAACGTAGTAGAACCACAGAATAAAAGATGATAATGTAGGGTTTATGTCCAGATAGAAAGGCAGAGAAACAACATTTTAAAGGATTAGCAAACAGTACATGAAAGGAACAAATCTGGCAACTGGAGCAGAGAGTATGTTCATAAACCCAATGTGCTCTTTGATGTTGGTCTGTTCTTTGTGTTGGGAGTGAAATAAATGCAAAGGCCTCATCCTCCAGAAGAGGTGGGCTTTTTTTTTAGAATTTGTATGAGTGTACAAGCAGGAGAGGATATTGAAGTTATGAAAACAATGAAAGATTCACTTATAAGCAAAATACATCTCATAAATGCTAAGTTTAATTTGTTTGTGGATGCAATTGCTTGGTTTGTTTAGTGGCCCTCAATGTCTTGGCAGCTGGATGCATTATTTTTAAGTTAAAAAGAAAAAAAAATGCTTTTAATGTAAATAGTCTTCGCTGTGGGGAAAAAAAATAAAAGCAAGGTGCATAACCCCTGCACCTTCCGTTCTGCCAGAAGGTTAAGACAACAAGCAGATCTGTCTGTCCTTGGCACCTCCCAGGTGAGGAGAACGTGCTCCAGGGTAACAGACCTGGTTCTGGGGAATTCAGCACCAGAAATCAGTAGGAGCCAGATGTCAATGAAATGAACTGATGCAGATGCTCTGTGTGGCATTTGACTTAGTCTAGATGATCAACAACACAAACTTTATGGGTCAAGGGTTCTTTTTAAGAGACAAGTTGTCAAGCCAGCTTTGGGTGGGGTTTCTCCATGTTTTCAGGGGATATGTATGGTCAGAAGAGTGCTGGTTGCTATGGCTGTGCATCCACCATGGAACAGCTACAGCCTATGGAGAAGCTGCCTGTATACAGAGGTATAGGATTCAAGTCACATCCAGGATCAACTCTAGGAAGAGGCACTACAAATCCGAGTTCTGCAGACAAGTTTCAGATACATGTCCCAGGCGTGAGCTGCACAGGAGGTCACTGTGCATTGCTCCAGATGAACACTTTCAGTTTTTTCCGTATCCTGACCATATGTAGAAGAAAAAAAATTCTGTGGACATCCTCTTATATAGCCCTATGTGAAAGTGGCTGTAACCCCATCAGATTGCAGGCTGAAAATATTCCCAAATTCGTGCTGCTCCTCTGCTCCTCAGTTTTGTGTCTTGCCTGGAATTGTCAAAGACTGAGAAAGTTTGTCACTCCACTTGCCAGTATGCAAACAGAAGTGATGCTCCTCTGTCGCAGTGGTGTACTATCTTCTGTCCCGTACAAACTTCAAGTAATTAGTTGGTGGCATAAATCTTAATATTAATATACAGTTTTCATTTTGTACTACAGGAAAATGCTTATGGCATCACCATATTTCTGCTTGGGAATTACCAATGCACGCACTCAAAAGCCAGCCTGATAAAACTTCAGCTGGAGCATCATTCCCAGAATAATTCCTTAGTGTCAGCAGAAATCTCCCATTATTTTAGCCAGGCAGGAGTGTAATCTGGATTGACAACAGTTTTTAAATCCTGAGAGTTAATGTCATCTTTACATCACCCTGCTCAGTGTGTTGTGTTTGAAAAACCTGCAAAGTGACAGTGGGACATTGCAGAGTGTGTCCCTTCTAATTGATGCCTGTACTCCCGATGCGATGTTTCTTGCTTGGAAGACAACAGAAACCCACCACTCTGTCAGCGTGATTTACAATACTATTTGTGCTAGTTTTTAACGAAAGAGATTAGTGCACTGGCATTTGAGCTAAGCAAATGCTAATTTAAGAACCCGCTATTATCCCTTTTCTCTGTTGTGGTAATAACCTTTCACATTATGAAATAATAAAGAACTGATTGAACTGTGTTGTGTGCAGCCACATGCGGAAACTGAACAAGTGAACTAGCCAGGCAGACTGTAATCAGTTCACTTTGTTGTTTGTTTTTTTTCTTTTATAGCTATTTATTTCTGTATTTTAGTTAAATTGTACTCTCAGAAGCATTTTTGCTATATTCAGTAATGTGTGCAACAAGTAGAAAAAAAACCATTCAGAGCAACTAGTAACACTAAGGAGCAAATGTTTCTACCTAGAAGTGTCTAAGAAAAGTAATGAAAGTATTGCTCACTAAAGAAAGTCTCCACTTTCTTTCAAAACCCCCTACTTTTAGCTGTTTTAAGAAGGTATAAACATAAATACCATCAACCTAGTATACACTACCTTTTCATGTATATGATACTTCACTGTCTCTGTATTTATAGCACTGTTATTCTGTTTGTCTGTCTATGTTGTCCACTACCAGAATATTCCTTGAGAAAGGAATCTGTTCTCCCAAACAGAACACTGGGAATGGGCAAAATTATTATCGGCTCAATGTCCCATGGACGACCCTTGCCTTTGTTGGGTGCGTGCTTCTGATAGACATTGCATAGAGGAGCGGCAGAGTACACTGGCTGCTGCTGCCTTTGGGTTGGGCTGTAGTTCAGAAATGCAAAGTAAAATTTTTAGGAGGTGGCATTAGGGGAAACTCGGCTGTTACCAGCAGTTGCCTGTGTTTCTCCTCTTTGAGCTACAACCACAAGAGTTAAATAATTCTGTGAAATACCCATCCAACACAGACCCAAGGAGGAGAGAGAATATAGCACTCCAGGCGTGGAATTACTTTCATTTCACAATATTTAGGGTTAAAAACCCTAAAATTTTCTGGAGATGTTCTAAAATGCTCTTGTTTGAATTAAAGAAATTGTTCAGGAATACTCAAACTAATTTAAGTGTTTCATGCTCATGTTTGTTTTTTTCTATTCCAGTTCAAATTTTCTCATCTTTGAGGTAGGCTGATCTAGTTTTTACAACATTATTGAAACAACTTTGTGGAGCAACACAGATACGTTTATGGTAGCAATTACATATTGGCCTTTGTAACTTTATGTGGTGCAAATATTTTGCACTTGGATATCTTCCTTTATTTTCACTGTTTCACTTCATGCTGCTCACTCCTGAGTGCTGAAATGAGAACATTCATAGCCAGCTTTCACCTGTCTTTTCAGAGCTGCAAATAAATTCTGCTTTGTTTGTGTTAAATTCATTTCAGTGCATGGTTATTGAATGGCAGTAATATGAAAAAAGTAGAAGGGCTGGAGGGCAGAAAGTAGGTAGGACTCCATATTTTTATGCATTTTCTAGTGGAATTACTGTGAAGCGCATGTGGAAATTTTAGTTCATGTTTATCTACCATTTGTAAATCAGTCTGACTTTTGCCCTATACTATACATAAGCCTTAAAATACAACATTTTGCCTCAAATGTTTGAGATATTTAATATGAAGTGAGTCAGTAGCTGAGCAAAGAAGCACGTAAACTTATTGAGATTGAAATACTGACATTTTTTGTTTCCGTTTATTTTTGGTACGCTTGGTTAATGGAGGAAGAAACACGCTTAGGCTGTAGATGTTGTCTGCAGGCCTGTCAACTAATTCTAACAAAAATGTTTGATCAAGAATTAATGATTTGTATTTATTGTCAGATGTATTTTTAAGATTTAAAACATGGGAAGAAAAATGATCAAGAATTGTTTTAGTTCAAATTAATCAGCTACCTGGCATGTTTTTTTTTATTTAATCTATACAAACAATAGCACTTTTGTCTTCTGCATTTATTTTACCCCTTCTTTAAGCCCCAGGGTTAGGTTACCTTACCTGAGATCCCAGGATATGCTGGATTTTGGTATAGTTAAGAGTTATTAAAAAAGTATACATAAAGACAAAATATACCTGATATTTCATGTCAACATGAGGGTCAAAATACCAGAAATAAGTCCAGTTTGTTCAGCCTACATATATTATATACTCTTTTTTTCCTTATTCCTGCTGTCATTTTTAGACTATAAACAGAAATATTTGTAGAAGGGAGAGGACATTTAAAAATTAGAAAGTAAAACCATAAGCAGATACTGCTGGAAAAAATGTATCCTTCTACATTGCTGTAAAGCATTCAGATTTACGGTACCAGCTTAAAAGTGAAAGTTGCAATAATCACCTGGAAATATATGATGAAAAACTTTTAATTGTTGGTTGCCAAATTATTTACAGCATTGCTCCTCACTTTCCTCCCTCTCAATTTTCAGTTGTCCCAAACTGTCGTTTGAGGCAGGGAGAAAAGAGGGGCTGAAGGGGGTAATGCTTGAATATCTGTGCTGAGAAATCGTATCCCTTCTGGCAAATTGAATTTAGAATAAAAATTTGATTTTTCAATGGAGAAACATATTAAATTTACTGGGTTTCCTGGGAAAAATTAGCCATTAGCCATTAGCCATGAGTTTAACATGCAAGTAAATTACTTGATTGCAATTATTAAAGGCACTCACTCGAGTCATGGAAATTGTAAACATCTGGAAACATACAGAATCTGATTCTGATCTTACTTACACCGTTTCCATACACCTAAAAACATGCAAATGAAAGACCAGCCTGAGAACACAAATGTGGTCTATGTCTGCCTTAACCTCTGGCTGACATCTGATTCTACCTTCATCTTCTGGTGGACATGTCTCTTGCTGAGTGTGACTGTGGAAGAGTCTGTAGGTCTTTCAGATAAAGTTTTAGTTAAATCAATCTACTAAATCTGCAGATCAAGCACAATTTTAATTCCTTGATTTACTTGCAGTGCTTCTGTAATTGTGATTGACACCCTTGAGGTGGATACCATTGATATATAATTTTTGAACTGCATTGAGTTTGTGGAATACATCAGGATACTTTTTTTTTATAAAAAGCAGTGTAATTGAAAATTATGTTAGCATGTTGTTTGTAATATCAGCAATTTTTTTAGATAAATTGCATAAACTGCCATATAGATTCACAGCATAAACTGCTACATATAAATAAATTTTATATTTAATCTTGAAACACCCTTTTAGATGAAGCTCTTTCTCTGACAGAGAAACATCTGAGACCTTTTGATAGTAGTACTAATTTTTGTTTCAACTTAATTTTTTGTAGAGTTGGTTAAAGCAGAAAGGAAAGACCATTTGAAATGCTGTCAAACTGCATTTGAGCACAAGACACGACATCTGCAATTGAAAACGATGCTCCAGGGAATTTCCTAAACATTATTTCTGAAAATGTGAAATGCAGCCACCTTTGCTGATGAAAGGGCAGGAAGCTGAATGCCAAACATGGCAATATTCTGCACTCAGGCAAAACCAAGTCAAAATAATACTCATTTTGCAAGATAACTGAATATGTTTTCAGTGCATGTGCAGAATAAATGTGGTTTTAAGTGTTTGCCTAAAAGTTCTACAAGCAGTAAGCTGCTCACAGTTCAGCGTATTTAATTCACAAAAATGTAGTGCTTAGTTGATCTTCCCCAGGATTTGTACTTGGACTCCACCAACTCCAGGTATTGCAAATATAGATTCTTAGTCATCATCTCTGATGCTAAATGCCAGCAATTATAAGTACTGGTTGACTCATTTCTATACTCCATGAGTTTTTATGGCTGTTATAAAGCTTTGAAAATGCTGACAGAACTGTAGCCATCGTGGGCACTGCCAATATCAGGGCATTTGATATTAAGTATAGCCGGATATTAAACCTTTATATTGCTGTACCCAGTTGTTCAACAGCACTATCACCAGAGAGCATAATGTGAGTCAGGGGACACTAGTACATCTAAGTGTAATATTTTATTTATTCTAATCATCCTTGCATTCTAAAGGACTGCAGTTATTAACCATATATCGTTTTGCCAGGGGGGTTTACCAGCTCTGTATTTCTAAGTAGAAGAAAAGAATGAGGTTTGGTTGTGTATTACATATGAATATAACCCTGGAGTTATAGTCAAATTAGACCCGTTGTTTCATGAAATCACAGAACAGTTGAGGCTGGAAGGCAGTTCTGTGATTGTCTAGTCCAACACCCCTGGCTCTAGCAGCGTCAGCAAGAGCAGGTTGCTCAGGGCCATGTACAGTCAGATTTTTAATATCTCCACAACCTCTCTGGGCAAACTCTTCCTGTATCTGAACATCCTTAGCACATAAAAGCTTTTCCTAGTGTCCAAATAGAATTTTCTATATTTCAATTTGCGCCCGTTACCTCTTGCCGTTTCACTGGGAACTGCCGAGATCCACCTTCTTCACTTCTCTCCATCAGGAATTTACAATGTAAGCTGGCTGAAATCTTCAATCTGTACACTAATGCCTACTGTTGACCAAACCATTCCCTAGTGTGACATCCAACGTGCCTTAAACAGGGCAAGGAGGAGCCAGACTTCTCAAAAACATGTGAAACCTTCTCAGTATTCTGAAAAGACTTCTCAGGCTCTTCCCAGATTCCCACTCATAGCTAAATATCATGCTTCTTGTTCAAGATTTGAATTTAACAACACTGCTTTTGTCCAATATCTTCTCCCCTTTGTTCAGATCTGCCAAATGCTTGCTTAGAATTTAAGTTCACTTTGAAATTCTGGTGGGTAATGAGAATTATAGATTCGTCTGCTAGTCATCCTTCTATAGATGGTAATTATTTCTGAAATCTGCCTGCCAGAAATTAAACAGAATCTCATTCAAACAAAAGAAACCTTTCCTTAATTGAGAGACTTGTCTACATGGCACAGAGTATGAAAACAAAAGTGTGCTTTCATAATCTCGAAGCCAGCTTCAGCTTTGGGTTGGCTGATTAAAAAAAAAATCCTCTATGAATAGAGTATGGCCTATATAAAAGAAGTTAAAACCTCAAATTTACTTGCATTTGTTAACGTCCTCTTTAGCAGCCTTTCTACTCCAGAGATTTCCTTTCTTTCCTTTCAGTGTAAGTTGTTCTCATTAAGCTCAGTGATTACAAACAAGGCTTAGCAGTATTAAATGACTAGATATTTTTATGGCCAAATGGGATTACTTTGATAATTGGCTCTGATCTGTTGCAGAGCTTGTTCTCCCATACTTGCTGCGTCGAGCTTGTAACATGATAGAAGTACCATCCAACTGACATTTCCCAGGTCCTTTGATCCTGGATCTCTTCAGAAGTTTAGTTTCTTTTCAGCTGTAGGCAGCGTGTCACAGCCCTTCAAGAATTTTTTATTTCTTCTGGCATTGTCCATGTTGATGCTTTTGAAACTTTGTAGTAAAATTGTGATGAAGAATGACAAGGCTTCAAATAGGGCCACCGTCACAGTGTTTCATCCACCCATTTCTTTCCCAGGTCCTCAACTCAGCCATCACATAGACAGGCCAGATTCTGCTCTTAGGTTACCACGCTGAGTTAAAAAATCCGTGGCAGATCAAGAATAAGAGGAGTTGACAGAAACCTCCAGCACTGAAGTTACAGAATGATGGCACAGTGTCATCCACCAGAAATCATGGCATTTCAGATCCATGTATCCTGTACAGATCCCTTTGATAAAGGGTGTCTGACCTGCGGTAAATGGACCAGTCAAAACTTCAAAGTGGTCAAAACCAACCAAAAACTACATAGTTTCTTTTTCTTATCATGGACACTTACTATCTTGTGGAACAGAAAGGACTGGTACCAATATAGTTTGCCTCTACAAGTTCGAGGAGATGCAGTATTCATAGTTATCCTGCATTGTGGTTCTCCTCAAGCCTGAAGTCAACACAAGACTTTCTTCTGCCTTAAAGTGAAGAAATGTTGCTATGTCCATCCAGACGTGTAATGTGTTAATCTTCTCTACCCACTGATAAGGCTACCCCCACTGCTGTCTGAACACTTGAAATTAACTCTTGAAATGTAAAAGTTCAGATATTGTCCTGATGGCATTCCCATTAAATTCTTCGGAAAGACTGGCAAACACTGACTCAGGCTTGATGCTATTTATTTAATGTGTGATTCTGTGATGATGCATTAAAGTCAATACTTGAGAGACAGGGAAAATCAGGTTCCCTATGACACTGGGGAACATATTAATTAAACTCTGACATGGTCCCAGAAAGCAGACATTTGCAGAAACTCAGGTCTTACTGTCCCTGCAATGTGACCTAGGACAGAATCCTCCTTTCCTCCAAATACAGCACTTCATGTAACTCTAAACAATACAGCCCACATTGGCCTCATTCTTACAATGGGTGTTCATAGTCACAGGGTACAAAGATTTTCTTTTCTATATCAAAATTAATCAGAAATGCAGGACTCACGGACTTAGAAATTGTTTAATATCCATATCCCCAGAGGTGTTCTCTGTAACTTTGAGAAGAGAATGCTTCTGTATTTGGAAATCCCAAGACAATGAATTAATTAGAAAGTTGGGATCAGGCAGTAACAGCAAAACCAGCACTCTGTATGCCAGAGTTACTTCAGAGGCTTTGAAAACTTTAACTTCACCAAAATATATTCACTAGAATCTTTTCTGTAGCAGCCAAAAGGTACAACAGAGGTAATTGTCATAAAACCTTGAATAATCCATGTATGTTTTCAACTGGCATTATTTTGGGAGTAAGAAAGACCGCATATTTTTGTAGCAGCTTGACAGGCTGGGGGCTAAGGCATGCATTGTACTTCTGTGCCTGTGCTGTGATTTATTTGGAGCAGGGCATGTTTATGGCAGTGCTCCTCTTAACTAGCCAGTGGGTATAGTCCTGCCAAGTTCTGCTGTCAGTCTGTCGGTAAAAATAATGTCAATAGTAATCAGTCATGCCCACTTTCATCCTTCCAGCCTCCTTTGCTCTCAGGGTTAGCCACTGTCAGGTGATGCACGCTGCCAGTTTTGCTCCTGCCTTATAGAAAAAGGGTTTTTCCCTTAGCACTTTCCTTTAGCGGGATGTGACCATTGCCCACGCTGCTCTTTAATCTCCCACAGGAGATAATAAATAAAATAATAATAATTATTTAAAAAAAAAAAACAAACCCAACATTACGAAAAGGCTACCTTACGAGCAGCCAACCGTTTGGATAAATGTCATGCTCAGCCTGGCATTTCTTGCTGCGAGTCCTGTGGATGGCTCCGCCAGCCGGGGCTGCAGCCCCCAGAGGGTAATGGGGGAAGGCATGTAAAGGTCGTTGTGATTATAGTGAAGGAGATACTTTAAAGCAGAACCCGAATATAAAGTCTCGTAGAGGCTGGCATGCAAATTAAAATGTAAATAAGCTTGACAAGCTTTCCGGCGAGATATCAAACTGCCAAAGGGCAATTCTGCCTTCTCCAGGCCTTTTCTGCCCTTCGTGAGCATGCCACAGCTGTTTCCTCGGCCAGCAACAATAGGAACCTCTGGGGGAAGGAGGAATATGAAAGTCATAGTGATTCTTAGCAGCTGTCACATTTGCAGTGGTTGCTCTCCATAGTATTTCATAATCCCTTTTTTTTTTCAGTGTACTTGCCTTAGAAATTTAGGTTACACAATCACTATAAATGAATAAGCAGAGAGATGTGTATATGCAAGCACAAGAATCGATGACAGTCTTAAAGCTATGAAATCCTTACAAGCTTCATGAAAACAGGGTGGTTGTGAGAGACTATTCCTGGCTTTTGGCATAATCAGATTGCAAAGAAATCGAGAAAGATGAGGGGAGAAAAGAAGGAGAGTCACTGGCATAGGTCATTCCTTGAATTGTATTTAAACTGTAGCGGAAACTAGAAAAGGTTGACAAGGGTGAGAGAGGTTTTTCAAAATGAAGGAACTGAGATAGAAGTCACAAGATAAGAAGTCTTCTAATTCTCAGAATAGATGCACCTTCAGCATCCTGGTGTCAGAGATATGTAAGTAATTATTATTACTATTATTATTATTATTATTTCTTCGAGAACTCTGATTTGATTTGATCTCTTTTTTTTTTCTTTCCCCCCAGAGTTTTAATTCTTTTTGTTTTAACATCTGGCCAAAAGTCATTTGCGTGTATTTAAAAACATACATCTGTTGAACCAGCAATTCCTTGGGCATCTCCTCCCACCCTTTGAGGGGTGCTGCCCTCCTTCACTGGTGCCCTCTGGAGCAGCCCCTTGGCATGCCCTGCGCGGCAGCACCAGCTGCGTGGCAAACCTCTGCAAAGCTGATTTTTGTTTTCCCTTTGTCAGTGCACGATATCCGCTGCCTGTTGGGATGCTTTTAGAGGCCTCCTGAGCCAGCCGTCTCAAAACAGGAATGGTTTGCTGCAGTAATAGTGTCTGCTAATGTCTCATTACAATCAATTTAAATGCTTCGGTTCCACTGAGAGCTAATAACACATGAAAGTCAAACTAGGCTCGTCGTTTCAAAGACGTATCTTTTTTTTTTTGTAGTGAACTGAACTATTATGCCCTGTTGAAAGCTTGACTGTGAAAGATTTTAAAACTGCGTTTGTAGTGTCATTAGGACCTTCTCTTATGTGTCTTCTAAGCTTGGAATAGTAAGATATTCTCAGCTTTGTGTTTACCTTTAATAAAACAACAAAGCTGTATATGTTGTCCTTTGCAATTTTGCATGTTTACAATACTTATGGAATAGTATAAAAAAATTCAAGTATCTAAACTGTGACCTGCCTAGCTTTCAGCAAGATTTACATTGCATTTTATAGAAAAGAAAGTTTTTTTCTTTATTTCACTTTATTTTTTCCACTCCCAACTCAGCCTCTCTCAGCTTGCTCTCATTTAGTCTTTCAACTAAATCGCTTTGTGAAAAGGAAAGTTAAAGCAATGGTAGCAAATTGCACCTGAAATCATCACGAGCCACTCTTCAGATGGATATCTGTTGTGAGAAAGGAGGCTAATTGAACCCAACAAGCTCGCTACCTGGCAGAAGTTAAGGAAGCAGGAAAAAAAAATAATAAATACCCAGATGCATATATAGAAAGGAAAATCAAACTTACTTGTTCTTCAAAAATACTCATGACCATGCCAGATCTGGAAAGACACTGAAGGCTTGGGGAAGGACAGATCTGTAGGACACTGAAGGTTTGGGGAAGGACAGATCTGTAGGACACTGAAGGCTTTGGGAAAAAAAAACAAACAACAACAAACAAATAAAAAAGTAGTTAGGCTGAAGCAAGGGAAGAGAAAGAGCATTTATGTATTCTTTAAAACTTATTTTAACAGGTGATTTAAGAGGGATAGTGGAGAGCTGAGGCAGATAACAGAAAGAAATGCAGGGATGAACCACTCCAGCTGGGGAATGAACAGGCACAGGGCTCATCAACATCCGCCCAAGTGAAGAAATACGGAGTGGTCCCTCCCCAGCCCACAGCTCGCTGGAGGCCGTGGGAGGTGTGGGGAGGACACCTGGCTTTCAATGAGCCCCCGGTGAGGTTGTGGATGGGCCCAAGGGAGCAGCAAAGGGGATGGAGGAGGTGGGAAGCCTGAAGCTGTGTGGCTTTCCTTGCTCTGCAGGGGCTGGACCGTCGAGATGACCCATCCTCCACCTTATCGTACCCAGCTCCTTACCACAGCTCACTGACCCCACTGTTACACTCATTAAAAACCAGGGCTAATCTTTAACTCTAGTCCCAACTGACAGTGTAGCCTCAGAGGAGAACTGACGGGTCAGTGGGGGCAGAGACATGTAGGCTAGTTTTACCATGAAATGCAGTGCTTTGTAAGTATGAAGTTACATTCTAAGGTTGTAACAGAATGGGTCAAGAGAGGGGGAAATCTGGGCTTTGATTTGCTGTGTCAAGGACAGGGGACAGAAAGGACACAGCAGACAAAAATCTCTCCTGTTACTGGTAAGGACAAGGAAGGCTGGTCCACCAGGTTCCTCCTGCACTGGGTGGAGAGAGAAGATCCTCTAGAGGATGGTGGCCCTGAATTGAGCTGTGGGTGAGCATTTCTTTAGGGTCCCTAAAAAATTAAACCAAATAGGCTGAAAACAGCCTTTATGAGTCCACCTTTATGAGTCCACCTTTATGTGCCCATCTCAAAGTGCAGGGTGGGAGGGTGATGAACAAGCAGGGATCCAGGGGTGGGACTAGATTGTGAGGATCCAGCTCTGTTTCCCTCACATTATTGTGGTAGCAGATCCCTGCAGGACGATGGCTAGAGACTGCAGCTATAAACTTAAGGAGCGATGGTTCTAGATATCCATAAAAAACATTCATATGGGACTGTAGTCCTTTGAAGGAAGGTGAGCTGAGCAAGTTGCAAAAGTTTAGTTTAACACAGACAAGAGAAGAGAGAGAAAAAAATCCTTAATTAGCCATTTCCTAGTCACTGTCCAAACAGCGCAAGAATAGTCACAGCTACGAGACAGCTTAGTTAAAGCTGTGAAGCTTAATTTTCTCTATTACACTGGCAGGTGATGACAGTGTTTCTTCAGCCAAGTGTTAACAGGGAACAGAAATTGTCTGTCCACTGCAAGACATTATTTTTTTAGTGGAAGAATAAAAAACAGCAGGCACAGAAACCAGTTATCTTCTCTCTTCCTGTCCCTTAACACTGAACCACTCCCTGATTTGGCTTGACTTCAACCATGTTCTAGTCTCTTGCATTTAAAGTTTTGTGCATGAAAGAATTTTGTCTTCTTTCTTGTGTGTATGTGGCACCATGCTTTGCCCTAGAAGTCAAACATAACCCTCTCAAAATGAAAAGGTAACTTTTCACCTGGAATAGGTGAACTTAACTTGATCACCTGGAGAACAGTCTGTTCTGAGACTAACCAGCCCCTTGAGCAAGCTCAAGAAGCTGCCCAAATCTTTTATTCCATTAATTTCTATACCTAGGACTAGTACATTTGTTATTCACTTCGGAGTGAGTTTCACAATAAACTTATCCAAAGGTGGCAGAGAACTATCAGAAGAGTTTTACCACAAGTGAAAGCTAAGATGAGTTTATGTGACATTCTTGAAGCTTCAGTGCCCTGTGTAAGTCAACAGGAAAATACTGTTATTCCACAAAATGCTGCTGCAGCCAGATTGGTTTGGGCACCACTGATCTTGTGTAAATTAGCACAAATTAATTTTCACATTAACCTGCTTACAGCCATGAACACTGCACTAGGTACTAGGGGATTCAGTTAATTACAGTAATAATACTTTTGTGCTAATTACAGGGACACACCAAAAAGGTTTCTGTGGCAATATTAACCCATTTTGTAGCATGTAGGCCATTGGCAGTAATGAGCTTCATCTGTCCCAATTGGCATACAGTAGTTTTCTTTAAGGTCTCATGTCTGACTTTTGAAGACTTTTCAAAAGATTTTCACCTGCAAAATCATCCCTGCTTGCCTGTTCAGCAGTGTTCCCCTTTTTCATTATTTTTTATAATCTTAGTACAGTGTTAGTTTTGAAATATTTCAGTTTGCCGTATTGTTTTCTCATATTCATTGTGAACTAGGAGGAATGGTCTTAAAAAGCAGCAAAAAAGCTTCAGATGAGATATTAGGAAAAAATTGCAGCTGCAGAAAGGAGAGTGAAGCACCAGAGCATACTGCTTGGGGTGGTTGAAGTCTCTTCATCTCTGGGGATCTTTAAGAACAAATTAGACATCTGTAAAAAGATATAATTGTGACTTAACACGCCCTGAGAGATTTCTGCTCCCACATGACTTTGAGGCTGACAATGTCCCTGCCTCCTGCTCGCTCTGAGAACTCAGGTGATGCTCCAGTTGCAAGTTTCTGGTGCCTGGCGCCATGCAAGCCTGTGCCTTTTGTCCTTGGAAAAGGCTGGGCAGCGCAATTTGACGCAGTTCTTTATCACTGCCATCTGAGTTAAAATATCTCCATTTGCTTCGGAAAGTGCAGTCAGTTGCCCCAACACAGAGACCACTTAGGAACTTGATCACAAATCCCAGATAATGATGCACTCCCAGACAATCTCTCCCAAGCCTCTCATTTGAGCTGGGTCTATCTCATTCTTAGAAGACTGTGCATAGGAAACAGAAGTCATTCTTTTATTCTCCCAAGAAGTTTCTGAAGTGTTTATGGGTTTTGACTATTCCTGTCCAAGCTGCCTCTGAAAGCTGTATGGAGGTGACATTTATCCATGCTGAATGTTGTTTAATCACCTAAGTGAAGGGATCAAGTTGATCCACTGCTTATTCCTACCTGGATCATCCTGGACAGTCACAAGTAATAAAGCAGAAAATCAGAGAGCCTTGGAGAACCCAGCCTAGCAAGGCTGAACCAATGTACAGCGTCAACAAAATATTGCAGACTATCACCATTTTTGTCAACAACCTCTTCAGGAAAGGGAAAGCCATTCCGCAGATGTCAAATAAATCTTAAGTTAAAGCCATAGATTGCAGTAATGAAAAACTGTCGATGCATTAAAAATTATGATTTCCCCACTGAAAATGGGTCTAAGAATTTGCCTTTGAAGGGAGCATATGGCACTGCAATCCAACTGCTGTCACTAGCTGTAGGCTGGCATCTGTGGAAAAGAGTGCACCAGGAAATAGCTAACATTTGACACAGCACCTTTTTCTCTCTCTGTCTCTGTATCTGTATATACGTTATATATATACATAAACACATACACATTCTATACGTATATGCATTCAATTTTATATATATATATATATAAATGCATTGAACTGACTTTCTGTAAGGTAGTGTGAAACACTGAGAAACCAATACTACCCACCACTTCAGGATAACGGAGCATTCACTTACTCCAGAGAACAAACAGCTGCTCCTTGGGAAAAGCTGTCGAGGTTGTCATTCTTATTCCGGGATGCTTGTCAGAATCATGAAAGATTATAAGAAGACATGAGGAGGAAGTTTTTTACTTTGAGGGTGGCAGAGCCCTGGAACAGTCTTCCCAGGGAGGTGGTGGAGTCTCTGGAGACATTCAAAACCTGCCTGGACATGTTCCTGTGCAACCTGCTCTGGATGGACTTGCTTTGGCAGGGGGGTTGGACTAGGTGATCTGCAGAGGTCCCTTCCAACCCCATATCACCCTGTGATTCTGTGAAGACTGGATATCAGGTGGGAAGTTTCCAGCACTTCCGTTTTCTACTAATCTGTAAACCTTGTCCGTAATGTGGCTCACCAGCACAGCAGGGACACAGACAAGGTCTTCTGCTTCCTGGGGAATTGAACCTGCTCTTTTTGGTTTTATGTAAGTCTATGTGTCTGGCCCACCTGAGTTGAATATGATCACTGAAGGTATTGGTTTGATGAACACACTGTAGACAGAAACCTCAAAGGGCTTGGTGGTTAGTAATATTCATCAATATTATTATATGCTGTAAAATTAACTTTACATTTTCAGTTTTCACTCAATGGAAAGGCTGTAATAGAATATTTTCTTTTATGTAGTACATAGGACCACCAATGGGATAGATAATAGCAAAAAAATATCTAAACATGGGAATTATGACCACTGACATGGGAGCAAAGCTGAAAGACATTGCTGTGGTGAGCATCGGCAGAATTAGTTACTCTGTCACAGAATACTGGAGAGTTGGCACAGGGAGTAGAAAGAGCTTCTCAAATATCTATTCAGCTGAAGATAGTCCTTTATCTGGAAAATGACACCTACAGTATCCATCAGGAAAGAAGAAAAATGAACTATGTGAATACAACATATCTGGAGATGCACAAGTCTCTCCTCAATAGTACGTAGAAACATACTTCAGAACAGATTTTGACACAAAACAGGGAGGTAAATCCAAAATGGGATAAATAAAGTAATAGAGTATAGACTGGCAAATTTTCTTAGTATCAGTCTTTGATAATGCATTTAATTTTTAGAAAGAAGAATATAATTGATCCAATATATCCGATTTTTCAGGAAGTCATTCGATATTACATGATATAGGACACTGCTATTTAAACCAGTGGAGACATTGCAACAAGGATAAAAATGCCAACTACAGGAGAGGCAAGCCTACCAAAAAAGACTGAGACAAAGATTGGTTTGTTTATTTAGCAAAATGGAGATTGGTAGGTGAAGTTGTGTTCTCTCTGTAAATCTGTCATGAGAATCAATATACAAAGGAAAAGAGGAAATTACACAGAGGAACTGTGCTGGTACAAACATTGATGCTTAGGCTTCAGCTGCAGTTAGTTAGAAGAATGAGTTTGACTCTTTGAGGACCGGATTCTGGATGTGATCTTCTGATAGTTATGAAAAGCCAAATAGAACTACTCGCAAGACAGTCTTCAAGAATCTTATAGACAGAATTTTAGGTTTTTGATTTTCTGCAAAAGCAGGAATTGGACTTGATTAAAAAGACTTTTTCCAGCTAGATCTTTTATGCCATAAATGTGGGGTTCTGTGTTTCTGCGAATGACAAGCTCAAGAATATCAGCAGTAATTGCAAGGCTTTTGTTGGTATTACATTGATTTTTCAGACATTATTCCAATTTTACATGATCTGATGCTCAAGTTAATCCACGTTTCAGAGCATCCAGACCATCAAATATAGCCTCTGTGCCTAATTAGCGGCCAGTTGCACAACATATATCTCATTACACAGTACTCAAGATATTCCTTATAATAAGGTAAGAGGCATGCAGGGAGCATGACTTATCCTGAGGTAATAAATGTATTTGTCTTGTTTAAATTCATTCAGGCTTGTAATGTGCTCAACCATTCCTTATTACCTGTTTGTATTAGAACCGGTAATCCCCTTAATCAGGAAGCTCCAGCAAACTAATACAATTCTGCAGCTGCTCTCAATATTGCCTCTTAGAAAAGATCAATACACACATGGGAATGTTTTTATTGATTTCATTATTTTCTGCATACTTTTCTTTTTTTGTTCAGGACATTTGGGATGTTTTCAAAGTTTTTTTAATGGCTAAAAATGGATAGTTTTGTTTCCAGTCTTTGCTCAGTGCTTCTTTTTAATTCAATAGCATCCCAGACAGCCTTAGGAGAGGGCTGAAGATATCCTTGTCAGGAAGAACAGCACAGCTGAGTGTAGGAAAGTGAAGGTTACAAGTGGAGGTAGCTTTTACTTAGCAGATTTTGAAGTCGGGAAGTGAATATTTATTAATGGCATTATTCACTGTTTGCAAATGATATTAATCATCATAGCAAAACAGCTCAACCCAGTGAGATATATCCCTGTTTATTTTCCTAACACTTTTGCCAAGATTCTGGTCGTGTTACTAACCGTCCTTCTGATCTCCTTGCTTTCGCCAGCCTGTAAGACTATCTTGTTATACGAACAATTACATCAGGTAGTATTGGTATTCTTGCTTCTATTTAATTTTCTTGTTTAGCTTATAATTTTGAAATAATTATGGGGGGTTTGAGGTTTTTTTACTGTAGGCTGCAGCTTACATGCTGGTTTATGGAATTAATAAAATCACATTAGCTGCCCCACCACTATTTTCAGAAAGAAACTTTTTTTTCCCAAGTCTCTTTTAGGAACCCCTTTTTTATCTCTTCCCACTCTGAGTTTATCAGAATTTCATGGAGTACAAAACTGGCATATGATGTCTTAGCTGTGAAAGTTTTCATATAAGTTTTCAATAAAAAGTTCACTTGGGAGTTTTGAGCCCTGATTTAGCAGTCTCTTTTTTTTTTTTTTTTTTTTTCTTTTTCCTTTTTGTATGAAAAGCAGGCAGGTCAGACTCTCTGAGTCTGTTTTCAATTTCCAGTTTTCTTCCAAAAAGATTCTTGCACGATTCCTAGGCAGGTCATTTCTCTCCTTAGTCACATTAAGTTGCTATTAATTCTGGAGATGATGAAGTAGGATTGAACCCATTTTCTTTTCCCAACACAGTTTAGTGCAAGGTGGCATCTTCTGCATACAACAGTGCTGGGGAAGATGCCACCTGCCCCATTCTGCTCCCAGCTCCATATCACTGTATCCTGCCTTCTTCACATCTGCAGGCAGTTTTGTGTCTGAGTGCTTTCCAGGCTTCATCAATCAATCAATCAGAACCACCCAGGTTAGCATAAATTGACTAAACAGGCTAACCTAGTTCATTCTTATTGAACCCGTTTTGGGAAAACTCAAGTGAGCCACGTGGGGAACTTAGGAGACCTTTGGAAGGAAGAAATTTATAAACAGCTGGAGGTAGGTAGGAATCATTTACCATCAAGAGTCTGTAAAAGATAAAGGGTTAGTCAAGATCACCAAAAGAGCTTGTCCTTGTTGCCATCTGGTGTGGTTTAGGCTGGGCTGGCCACTAAGTAAATGACACCAAGATACTCTAGATACTCTGGCCAGCACTGTATTTTGTTTCCTCATGTCAATTCATGTCTTTAAGAGCTAGAAGGAAGCTAAGCCAGCATCATCATTAAGAAGATATAGCTAATCAGTATAATATGCTCAACTTGCAAGAATTAGAACTAGACTTGGTAAAAAGAAGAAGCAAGAAAAAGCAATGAAGCAAAAGTAATGAGTAACAATTGCCCCAGGACAATGATTTTGGATGGGAAATTGTGGAAATTGAATAAATGTCTGAAAATAAGATTCTCCACCACTAGCCTGAAGCGACGAAAGTGCTAAATGAGTTAGATCAGCTATTAATAGAAAGTAGGTTTTGTTTCTTTGCAATGCCCCACATAAATATTTGTTGAAGAAAGAGGATTCCAATGCAGGGAAGATTTTTTTTTTTTCCCCCACCTTGACAGAGTCATTTTGTGCCTAAAACAGCAGATATCTCAAAATGTTTCTGCACTATACAAAACAGCAACTCCTACGAAGCTATCAAGGTTAATGAGACATATGCTGCTCTGCTGGGCAAGCGTGGCTGTGCAAGTTAGATGCCTGAGGTGATGTGCCCAATTTCTCCAGAATTTCACACTGTGCTGCCAAGGCAGACCATGCATGGTGTGGTGATACGGTTGTTTCAGATCTGGCTCTCTGCTCTTTAGTTGCCTCGCTCCTTCTTGGACTTGCATGCCCACAGCATTGTCCAAGATGTTATCTCGGTGTGAGCCTTCCAGGATTTGAAAAAGTGCTATGCACAGTTTTGGTTACTTCAGGGGGAGGATCCTCCCCCCCAGTTCAAATAAAAGAGGGGATATATTTTTGAGAATATATTAAAATTCTGCCCAGGATGAAGGTTCCCGAAATCTTAGGAGGGAAGGAAGGGTTGTTTTTAAAAGCTATTGAGTTGCTTGCAGTTTTATTCAGTGGTTGGAAGAAGCTGCAAGAAATTCCCAGATGAGAAAGTCCAGGCTGATGCTTCGTAAGCCAAGGATAGGCTTTAAGGGAACAGGTAGAATAACACCTCAGTGGGATACAAAGTCCTTGTCACTCACTAATAGCTTGATTTATTTTAGTACATCTCTTTCATTATGAGGCATGAAGTCTCCGAAACTAAAGCTTCCAGAGACTAATTTGGATTGGAATTATATTCCCCGTGACTAAGAATAGAGCACGATATTAGTCTCTTGAACATATTGTGGGAGGAAGATCTCTTTTCAGGTGTATTTATATTCACAGCTAACATGGTATGAGAGCTGTATCTAATGGTGCAACAGATGAAAGAAGCATTGTCTTCAGTAATAAAGCAAACGAAAATAAAGTTACTAGTGATGTCTGGGCAAAGAGGCCAGCTACAGAACAAATATGCAGGGTGACATTTTAATTAGAAGACAGGCTCAAGTGTAAATACTTGTATATTGGTAAAGAAAGACAAGCAACCAATATCAAAGAACAAATACATTAGTGGCCCTACTATGCTGAAGTTTTAAAAGCCAAAGCAATGAGTAAAATCAGTAAATATGCCTGTGTCATTATTTTGAAAGGTTCCTGAAAATGTCTGTTGAAAATACTCCATTCAAAACAAGGAGATATGTTCAAACTAATAAAAACTAATAAAATGTAAATGTATCTTACTGTCCCCAGTATTGAAATCTGTGTTTTTGATTTCCTTTGAGTGAGCTCAGGGGAGTTATGTGATAAGAAGTAGCTGCATAACTTGTTCTTTTGCTCAGTGCATCCTGAATGGAGAGATGCGTTTTGAGCAACAATTTCTCCAATAAGTGATGCACACTATTGCATTACCTGTTGATGGCAATCAGGATTGTGGGCATTTTTGCCTGTCGAGTGATGAATTTAGGTGATGTTAAATCTAATAGATCATTTGGAGTTATTAAAAGCATAGTGTTTGCTATACAACATGGGATCCAACGCCAGCCTTGTCCAGAACTTTGTCCCAGTGGCCAACACCAGACATGACACAGGGAGGTAGAAGCAGCAAAGATACAGTAAACTGTACCTGATTATAGTATGTTTCTTTGTTTATTTCTTCAGCAATTACCACAGACTACAAAGATTTCTCACTGTCATTAACCTGCTGCGTAATTGCTTGCCGCCTCAGACAGCTATAGAATTGACCTCCTAATCATCTAAAAACAGCTGTCAGGGTACTTTTAGCAAAAATTGAAACAACAAAAAAAAAAATCACAAACAGAAGACATAAAACACTAACCAAAACTATTAGCGGTTCACGTCTTTTCGCACACTCTTTCATGTTTTTATGTGTGTTACAGTAGTTTCAAAGGCTTCCAGGGCTGTGGGACCCTAGGCACCTGAGAGGCATAGCCACAGACACAATGCTAACTAGTATCCCTATCTCTGCCGTAGGTGCTGAGTCTTTGTGATTCACCAGGGTTCACCCTGTAAATCTGCGGAAAAGCAAGGATCAGACCCAGTCCCCTAAAGTCTTGATGCTGGGCTGCTCACCTTCCTCTCACCACCACGTGTGGAACAGTGGTGACTGGAGAGCACTGGGGACAAAGGGCAGAAATGGGGAATACTCATTGTAGGAAGAAATGCGTTCTTCTAATGTTTTAAATGTTAAACAACCCAGCCAACACATCTGCTAAGAGGAGGTAGAGGGGGAAAAAAATATTTACATAAATAACATAAACAATGTTACCATAATAATAATAATAATATCATGCACATTGCTATCTCAGCTGTCCAAGGCAATAAGTTCAGGACTTGCTGTAGCGCCATACAATTTGTGTTCCCATAAACAGAACAGAAGAAAATCTCAGAAGGTTTGAGCTGGCCTGGATCCACTGAAGTTGTGCCAAATTGATACTGATGGAGAAGCTGCTCTGGCAGCTACTCCTTTATTATAGTGTCTAGAGTTATTCAACATACCCTTTTTGAGATGATAAAATTCTGTCTTTAACTAACGCCTTCTTAGTTTTTTGGTTTGTTTTGTTTTTAAGGAGTGTAGTCTGCTAAAATTGGACAGTTGTTTGCTTTCCTTTCATGCCCTGACAGAGTCCGAGCACATACACGCTGCCTTATCCGACCTCCCACTTGTGTTATAGCCATCCCTGCTCCACCATTTGCTGAAGTGGGTGAGCAATGCATTAGTTCAGAAGCACAAAAGCAGCAATTAGGAAATCTGTTATCATCTAGAACCTGAATTACACAGGAAAGCAAATTTTGATACCTGCTGACAGAAGGGTTTGCTATCTCTCTAAAGGTGCCAGCACTAAAGGATTTCAAACTAATAAAGACTTGGACTGCGATGCTGAACTATTATTTTCACTGTTGTATAACACATCAGCATTTCAGTTGCTTAACTATACTTTACTTGTAGGATCAGGGCTTTTTTGTTTTCATATTCTCTAAGTTCAATCGAAGCTATAATCTTCGTTATAAAGTTAAAAGTGAAAAATAGCAGTAATGTAGCTTCATAAAATTGTGCAACTCTTTCTCGTAGCAGTGCTGCAGCAGATTTATTCATTTATCATAGCTATTCTTAATTTATATGACTAAAAAGTAGCATCAAACCATTAGATATAAAATCTGTCTTTTTATTTTTAAATTTAGAAATTCTTTTGGTTTCACTATGATTTTCTAAATATTTCTTGAGGTTTTGTTTCTTGCATTTATTTTTGGTATTCTGAGGTATCTAAGGCTTCCAAGAGCTTTTATGTATGCTCAAGTATGATAGCCTTTTAGGCCATTTCTGAAGTGACTTGGAGAATTTTGATACACTTCTTATTTTGATTGAAAAAGTCCTTGGCTCATAGATATAAAAGGATTTGAGTCACAGCAGCACTCAGCCCAACTCTCCTTATGGTCTAGGCATCCACCATGGATCTCACGAGGTCATGGAATTTCCCTGCACAACATGTGGAGAATAACCAGACCCACAACAGCTCATGTACTGGGTCAGATCATGGGCCGTCAAAGCTAATCAATAGGAAACTCAAAAGGGAGATATGTCTGTGTGTTAAAACAACTCCTCCCAACATGTAGGTACCCACCTGCAGAAGGGGTGGCAGGATTTTAGCTATCTAAATCCCTTCAGCAGTGAAAACGTTGGTGTCTACATATCCTCAGATGCCAAAGTGGACTAGGCAGGATTTTGTAGATCGTTGTTTTGATTTGGGCTGGCTAAACTTGAAGTTTCAGTTGAAGTGCACTACTGTTAGGGTTTGGGGGTTTAGGTGTTTCTTTAATTGGGTTGGCCATTTACCTTGCTTTGATTTCTCAGTATGTGAACTAAGGAGAAGATTCAAAGTGCTTGAAGATTACTCACAAAGGTGTATCCAATCCTTTCAACAGAGAAAGGCAAATGACTGTGTTGATATTCGAAGGTTAGAATATGTGTGAGTCCCAGATATAGCACTCAGCAAGCTGTCAGAATGAGGCTGGAGGAAAAACAAGATCTCCCTGTCCACGTATTCAGGCTAATGAGTCTTGTGTGAAACAGATAAACCTCAGTTGTTCAAACTAGTGTTGGTATCTGATAAATATACTCAGTTTTGTCCTTGGTTGGGCTTGAGGACAATTCAGACTGTAGCCATTCAAGCTGACTCCTCTCTCTCCTGACTGCCCAGAGTTGAGCAGAGCCAACTCGAGAAAACAGACCCCTGGGAAACTGTTAACTTGCTTGGGAGAGCACACAGAGCCCAACATGTCAATGCAAGGGTCCTGAAAATGGCCTTGCCATCCCTGCAGCCAGGCCATTACCTGTGACAGCAATCTCCTCTCCCATTCCCAACAGCACTGGTTCTACGTCTTCTGGGCCAGTGAGTGATATTTCTACCCTTGGGATGGCTACACGCACATCTGCCGATGCTGCCGTGAGCCCCGAGACAGCTCTAAAGCAGAGGAGGAGCAAACACCTCCCTCCATTTCATCTGCCCTGTTTCTTACAGCATTTCCAGAGCCACAGACCAGCACACACCATTATATCATCTGGGCTGACCCCAGCAGTAACACAGGTTACGGTTTGCTCACCCATTTGCCCTTTCAGTCTGATGCATGACTTTATCCGTTTCTTAAACTACCAGAGTAAGATAGATCATTAGTGAATCAGGAAACAGGTAGGACCTTTGCAGATAGATTTTGGTAAGTAGAACTTGGCAAATTTTGCTAATGATGCTCTCCAGCAGCAATATGTTTTCTGTTCTCCCTTTCTTTAAAGGGCATGAAATTAGCGACAGCTTTAACTGTATTTTGTGTCAGCATGTCACAACCTCAGTGTCTTTTTAATTGTGTAAGAGCCTTGAATGTGTGTTATTTAGATCCAGTGCTGAATTTGAAGGAAACATGATTTTTTTTTCTGGACTTTAGCACTGACACTCACTCGCATCTAAAATGTAAAGCTATTAGGAAGCAGCTCCGCTGGAATAACCCCATGTATAAAGAAGTGTTAAGAAAAAAAAACTTTTTCCCAGTGGGTATGACTATCGTAACAGTTCTGATGACATATATGGAGCATCACTCTCTCTCAAATGCAGCTGTTGCTGCAGTATCTAGACATCAGGAGGAGAACTACATATTTATGGATTCACGGATTTGACAGAGTTGGAAGGGACCTCTAGAGATCATCTAGTCCAACTCCCCTGCTAAAACAGGATTGCCCAGAGCACATCACTCAGGACTGCATCCAGGCGGGTCTTGAAGATCTCCAGAGAAGGGGGACTCCACACCCTCCCTGGGCAGCCTGTTCCAGGGCTCTGGCACCCTCACTGTAGAGAAGTTTTTCCTCATATTTGAACGGAACTTCCCATGTTCCAGCTTGAGCCCGTTGCCCCTTGTCCTATCACTGGAAACCACTGAAAAGAGTCTGGCTCCATCCTCCTTCAATCCACTCTGTAGATACTTGTAAATATAGATAAGGTCTCCCTTCAGCTTTCTCTTCTCCAGGCTAAAGAGCCCCAGCTCTCTCAGCCTTTCCTTGTAAGGGAGGTTCTCCAATCCCTTAATCATCTTTGTTGCCCTACATTGGACTCTCTCCAGTAGTTCCCTGTCCCTTTTGAACTGGGGAGCCCAGAACTGGATGCAGTATTCCAGTTGTGGCCTCACCAGTGCAGAGTAGAGGGGGAGAATGACCTCCCTTGACCTGCTGGACACACTGTTCCCTGTGCAGCCCAGGATCCCATTGGCCCTCTTGGCCACAGGGGCACATTACTGGCTCATGGAGAGCCTGTAATCCACCAGGACTCCCAGATCCTTCTCCTCAGTAGTGCTTCCCAGAAGATCTGCCCCTAACCTATATTTGTGCCTGGTGTTCTTCCTCCCCAGGTGCAGGACTTTTGTCCTTATTGAACCTCTTTAGGTTCTTCTCTGCCTGGCCCTCCAGCCTGTCCAGGTCACACTGGATGGTGGCACAGCCCTCTGGAGTGTCAACCAGCCCTCCCAGTTCTGTATCATCAGCAAACTTGCTGAGGATACACTCTGTCCCCTTGTCCAGGTCATTGATGAATATATTGAACAGGACTGGGCCGAGTACTGACCCCTGGGGGACGCCGCTGGTTACAGGCCTCCAACTTGACCCCGCTCCATTAATTAGAACCCTCTGAGTTCCGTCACACAGCCAGGACTCAATCCACCTCACTGCCCTCTCATCTAGCCCACAATTCCTTAATTTTCTAATGAGGATGTTGTGGGAGACAGTGTCAAAAGCCTTGCTGAAGTCAAGGTGGATGACATCTGCTGCTCTCCCCTCATCCAGCCATCTAGTTATAACATCATAGAAGGCTATCAGATTGGTCAAGCATTTACCCTTGGTAAATCCGTGTTGATCACTTCTAATAACTTCTTTATCTTCGATGTGTTTGGAGACGACATCCAGAGCAAGTCCTTCCATTATTTTCCCAGGGACAGAGGTGAGACTAATTGGCCTGTAGTTCCCTGGGTCCTCCTTCTTGCCCTTTCTGTAGACTGGTGTGATAGGAAGACTGAGATTAAAGAAGCTGATCTGAGCTGGGTTAAATGCTACCTGCATTGATGGCCTTGCAGTTTTTTGCCCAAGCATTTCTCTGGAGAAAGAGAAAAGTGTAAATTTCAATTTCAGTATTTTTTGATGCATAAATATGAAGACAGTACTCTGGGAAAATACAGGCCCATAAATTTGGTTATTTTCAAATTATCCATGTATTTTAACCTAAAGGAAAAACATCTCAAGAACACAAACAGGACTATCATTAGTATTTCAGTAGTTATTTATATCAAGCATGGAGCAGTAGCTTGAACCCTGAACTTCACCACACTTATTAGACAATTTCTAACATGTGTTGTGGTTTCAAAATGCCTTCCAGAAAAAAAAGAGAGATTATTAAATTCAGAATAAATTTACAGCCAGTTAAAATCAGTTAAATTACAAGTGTGCTCTGATCTCAGAGCACAAGCTGTAATATCGTCATCTGACCAAGCCGTAGTCATCCGAGTATCTCATGAGCTGGTGTTCAAGTTGCAAATAGCTGGATGCTGAGCTGGAGAGAGTCAGATTTTCAATCCTCTCTTCTCACTCTCCAGATCGGTGTCTAAATCTGGGATTTACTCCCACATCTCACATACAGAATCTGCCTGAGATATGGTTGCTTATTAAAGGGAAAGCTGCCATTACAGCTGCTCTAATGTAAATCATTCATATCTTTGGCCTCATCCAGATGTAAAACATCAAAGAAGCTGAATTACACTCTATGTTTACTGTCTTCTTCAGTATATCCACCACACATGAGAGAGACCTAGTAACAACCCTTTAAACTGTAGTATTCTACAGTTTAAATTTCTACTGTAGTATTCTGTCTGCATTCAGAGGACTGACACTGTATGAAGCGAAAAACAAGCTTTCTGTTTTTAAGATCACCTTTCCTATTTGCCAAGAAGAAATGTGAAATCTGTTGTAATGAAATATAAGTTAAACAAAGCCCCACTCAGAAGATTATTATTTATTAAACAAATTCTACAGCAGGGGAATAGAACAAATATGACTCACATAGAGCAAACTTAAATCCTACACCGGGATAAACTCTTCAAAACTCAACTCCACTTTGAAAAACAATACAGTTTTATAGGAGCCTTAGTTCCTCTGAGGATTTGGGATTTTAAATCATCGAGAAGTTTAAAGATGTACTCTAGGTGGAAGAAATGAGGGAGAAACGAGATAGAGGATAAATCTGAAACACAGTCTGCGTGTAGGAGTGTCTCTTCTCCTGCGGAATTTCAGCCGCAGTCAGTGAAGTCATAGGTATGTGGGAAGACTGAAGAGTCTTACACCCCGGCAGCGGTTCCCAGATGACTGGCAAAGTGGTCACTGTCCCTTAACAAACTCAGTGGGTAATACCAAAGCCCAATGGTAAGGGAGTTAAAATGCATCAAGTAAGAAGAGGAAGAAGAAGAAGAAGAAGGAAGAAAACCCAAACACAAAAGCCCAAATTAAACCACCCCACTAAGCCAGCTCAAAGGTAGCTAGTGTCTATGCAAAATATAGGATCTTGGAATGGTCAGATGTTCTTATCCAATGAAAAGCTAAAGGGCACTGAATAAAATGAATTAGTTGCTCTTGCAAAGCATCTAGACATTCTGGGAACTGAGCCAGCGTGAACAGCAAATGATCAAACAAAAATAATGCTGAGATTTCTGCTAGGAGAACAGGAGAATATTGCTGTCTTAGAGCATTCTCACATAACTCAAACAGTAACAAACAGGGAGCAGACCAGTAAGTAATAAATGCACAGGAGAGATTTATTTGCCTAAACTGAGAGGTGGTGGGATCTGGTGGGATCTACTTCCATCCTTTAAGGGAGGAAACCTTGCGTGCTGGTTTCACTGTTGCTCCAGTCTTGCTGTGGGGAAATGTAGACCCTCCTTTGGAAGCAGGCAGTGAGATAAAACATCGAGGTGCAGGGAACATCTTCTTCTCTTTGCTGGCATCAGTCTGCAACATCTTACTCTTCAAAGTGTCACTGACTCACTGAAATGGATTTTGTACACCCCCTCAAGTTAGTCTGCTAGCTCGCGTTGGTAGATTTCCCAGGTTTAGGTTGAATTATGACTCTCTCTAGTGCTGCAGCACTGCCTCTAAGTTGTCGGTTTCAAGGAATTAGAGCTTGTCTCCAAAACTTCAACTATTCTTCTTGCAAACCAAAACTCATTGCAGAAGGTCACCCAGTGAGCAAGGGGAACATGCCCGCAAGAGGAACTGTTGACCAGGCTGTACAAGGGATGTGTCCTTTCAGAGAGGATCTTCACTGAACTCTAGCTGAATCCTTGCCCCAGTGCTGGTCCCATGTTGCTGGTCAGCAGGTCACATTTTACAAAGGTACTGGCAGAATTATGGAAGAAAACAAGATCTGGAAACTGGTTTTGTACCATTCTTATGCAGATTAAATAGGTCTGGAGAGGGATCACCGTCCCCAAGATCCAGCCATGGTTTCACCTATTAAAAAGAAAGAGAGCCCAGTCCTCAATGGGCTGGGGAAATAAGGTGGTTTATTGCTTGTACAACAATTTCACAGCTGCTTCAGGAATAATTAGGCTTTGATTTATCTCCTTCAGTTCAGTGGGATTTTACACTAAATGCTTGACTCATTAGTAATTTCAGTGCATCATCCCACTGCCCCTGAAAAGGTATCTCATTCTTTGGAAGAAGGAATGATTTAGTGGAAAACTGATTTCAGCATACTTTTTGCAAACTGAAGGATATTTGGTAACACACTTTAAACCTCCTTTCCTTTCTTGAGACTGCAGGAGAGCAGGTCTGGTTATTTACTGACTGTTTTCACACAGTCAGTGCCAAAATGTTCACGTACCACAATAAAGAGATCATAAATTTACCGAAGATACTATATTAATGTGAGTTTCTGATAGACCTCAATGTTCAGGATATGTGTTACACTTGTTAATTTAACATTAATTTGCATTTGGCAGCCCTAATGATTATACAGGTCAAGATAACTAAAATATCTTTTTTTCTCTGGTTTTTTTTTTTTATCTCCTTAGAGTACGCTCGGTTTGAGGCAAAAATCCATGACCTGCGCGAGCAGATGATGAATCACAGCATGAGTTCTGGGTCCGGCTCCCTGAGGACTAATCAGAAGAGGTCACTGTATGTCAGGTGAGCAGGGAGAACTTTCTCCTGGGAATGTGTCGGCAGCTGCCTTGTCTGTGCCTGACTCGTGTGTCATGGGTTTGGCAAGGTGGGAATGAGGTTTGAGGAACTGAATTGAACTGAGAAACACATCAATCTTACAAGCGCAGCCTCATTAATGTGAAAATTGGATAAATCCCTATTGCTTAATCTGATCATTTCAAGCTGTTTTCAAAGAGCATTATGCTTTTATGGTGATTTGGTTTTATGAGATGAAGATTTCTTACCAGTTGTCAGCTCTTTCGATATCTGAGATGGATATTGTGGTGTAGTGACGCATTGCGTTTCTGTGTGAGGTCTTGCCCAGACATGGAATGATTATTCTCACAAAGAGTGCTTTTCCCCCAAGACCTTGCTCTTACAAAGCAAGGAAAATAATATGCTATTCTAAATGCACGGCATTCTGCTCCTATCCCCTTGCGAATGTTTATGCTTCTGTCGGTCTACGCTACAAAGAATTTACCGTCTACCTAGCAAGATCAAACATGCAGATGAGATGCTAAACAAGCTGATGTACATAAATTGAGTGGGATAATGAATAACATTGGAACTGCCTAACCACGAGTGAGCCAGGCAGTGATGATAGTTTCCCTTTGACTGTGCAAGTCTATTGCCATAGCCATTGCTGGCTGAAAGACAGGGAGTTGCCCAGTTGCCCCTAGCAAAGCTCTTGCTGTCACTCACCTCTCTGGGACTCGGGAAGACTATGGGACTCCGTGGCACATATTTCAATAATCTTAATAATTATGCTTCTCTAGGTTTTTCATTTTCATTCCCCCCCCCCCCCCCCCATCCTCAGCATATAATTTGAAATTCCTGACAATCATGAAGTAGAGGGAAGCAATTTGTCAGCCTCCAGGCACTGATAATTATTCATGGGGGAGCTAATTCAGGTGATAACATTGCAGAGATCCAATTAAGGCTAAATTCTACATTTTGTCATTATGCCCTCAGCATGAAGGGGTAAGGTAGGAGAGAAGGAGGGAAAAACTTAAATGTTAGCATGGATGGTCTTATTCTAGGTAGCAGCCGCCACATGAAGCAGTAATTGGTTCTGCTGCCGGAAAGAACAAGGACTGAAAGGATACGGGTCACTGTGACCCATGCTGTGTCACCCCACTGTGACCTTGCTATTGAGCAAGGTCAGGGTGGAAGTGTCACAGTTTTCAATGCTTGTCTAACCCTTTCTGACCTCTCCGGCTCTGTGTTTACTTCTGGACCCTTTCCACCTCCGGTAGGTTTTGTTCAGACCAAACCCAGAGTGACGTTATTGTCAACAGCTTTGGTCAGCTCCCTGAATTTGTGTTCTGTGAAAAGCTACAGAGAACAGAGTGAGAGAGCTGGGGTTGTTCAGCCTGGAGAAAAGAAGGCTCTGGGGAGACCTTATAACAGCCTATCGATATCTGAAGGGAGAGCCGGAGAGGGACACTTTGTCAGGAAGTATAGTGAAAGGACAAGGGGCAAAGGTTTTAAATTGGAAGAAGGGAGATTTAGATGAAATACTAGAAAGAAATTCTTTACAGTGAGGGTGATGAGGCACTGGAACAGGTTGCCCAGGGAAGTTGTGGATGCCCCATCCCTGGAGGTGTTCAAGGCCAGGCTGGATGAGGCTGTGAGCAACATGGTCTAGTGGGAGGTGTCCCTGCCCATGGCAGGGGAGTTAGAACTAGATGATGTCTCAGGTCCCTTCCAACCCAAACTATTCTATGATTCTATGTGGGGACAGATCCAAGCTTACTTTTCTTGAGGTAAGCCAGGAACCCAAAATGTGAACAACAGTGCAACAAGTCCAAGCCAGCAACCATTAGTCAACTCAGGTGTAACCACAAAGTGCTAACACAGGGTCCTGAACAACTTGCTGGTTTGAGCTGCAGCAAAGTCCAATTACCCCTTTATCAGCATCGGCCTGGTAAGCCCTGCTGAGAACTGAGGCTTATTAGTTTGCACGCTCTGCCAAACTGATATATCTGTGCTGCATCTGCTCCAGCCTAGTTCTTCTGTGGGGTATCGCTCTGCGTGCACCGATGCACCTGGGTTTCTGCTATTTTGTGAATTCTGGATGTGGTCTGTCTCACTCAGCTGAGATGCCCTGGTGCTTCACTGCAGGAATCTTTAATGACTTATCTGCTTATCTAAATATCACTTCCCAAACCATAACTGCAAAAAACTGTTCTTTTTATTCCAGAGTCGTTCCAAAAAATGCCCCAAAACTCCTCAAGCAGAAAACCTCAAAAGCCTCAGTCACTTTCGTTAGCAGAATTTTTTTTTGCGGTGAAACCCACACAATTGGCTGTGTCCAACCCTGAGAAGTCCAAGAGGCTCTTTCTATCATTATAATGTGTTTGTAGTGCAGCAGCGCCTGCAGCATTGTGCTAGGCACTGTTAGTTCAAATCATATAAGCTAATTACAAAGGTAGCTTATGTCTACGTTAGGCACTAAGGAAAAAATAAATATGGGTTCAGAAATGAGCTTGTTTTCAGACACTGAAATTTTCACTTTATGGATAAACTCTTTACAGCCAGGGACCTGAGTCTGGGATTTAGAGTTGTTGGGTTTTTTTATTTTTACAACTCAGGACATTTCTGTTTCAATGGATTATTTTTGTCAGCATGTGCAAGAGAACTAGAGGCAGATTGCTGTATTCTGCAAATCTGTAGCTGTGATGCCAAGCTTATGATCCAAGTTTGCTGTTTTCCTTTCTTTGGGATGTAGAGATTTTGCTGTCCTTCACTGAATACAAGCATAGATTTTTCTAGCCAGAGACCTTAAACAAAGTAAATAGCTGTGTTCTAAGCAGAACAAAGAAATAGAATTAAGGTCCATATAAGGTTGTAATAATTGAAAATAAGTGTCATTATTTGCTCATAGAAATGCCAACAGGACAGAGGGTGAGAAAAAGCAAAGCTCTGAAAGCAGATTTACCAGTGGATGTGGGCTTCATTGGATGCAGGATTTTCTTCTGTACTTCACAGTCTGTGATTTCCCCATCCAGCCACTACTAAAATAGCATAGTATTTTTAATTGAGATATATATTAAAGCAGCTATATTAATGAAGTGAGGGAAAATTTAATATGGGGATAATGAGTTGAATATAGGACTAGAAGTAGTCGGACAAAAGCAATTAAAAGTCACATTTAAGCAGTATATATACCACGGGAAAGCCATCAAAAATTACTTTTTCAGAAGAAATTGTGTAACTCTTTAGTATGGCGTATTATCTGTGCGTAATCTGGTGTTTCTGATTTACATTTTTTTATTATTATTTCTTTATCCCCACTGTCTTAAGAATTTCTGATGCCTTCCTGATGCCAGGAATTTCCTCTTTAATTTTTTTTTCAGTATTATTTTTTGTATTACATACCCTATATCTCTGGTTTGGATGTTATCAGAAGGTCCATGACACTAAAAACAAAACACTATAAGTCTTCAGGGGAGGACTGAGCTGTAGGAAATGCTGTTAACACTTCTGGGAGCCCACATCCTCTTTATCACTAAATCTCTCTGTTGAGGAAAAGAAATACAGAAAGAAAAGCAGAAAACCAGAGCATAGATGTGAAACATAGCAAGCTTTATTAGTTATAATTTATTTTTATATGAAGGTGAATAAACTTAATTTGAATTCAATAACCAAAATGGAGGGGGGGGGAAATTTTCTCCTTTGTCTTTCTTAATCCATTGGAATTCAGGCATCAGCTCATGATTAATGAAGAAATTAAACAAACCCATCACCAGTTAAATGTTGTGCTATATACATACACTATGGGTTTTTTTAATGTTTGTTATGTAAATTCATATCTTATTTTTTGTCTTTTTGGCTCAAGGTTTCAAAATCTGCTCTTGTAAGATTTTATATTTGATACGTGCTTCGCTTTGTCCTACCAGGTCCAGACCAAAGTCAAATTTTTCAGGTGACACATGGTGACTATCTATACTCCTAGGAAATGCCAGATCGTGTTATTTAACCCATAAGCTATGAAACCTGACAGCCTTTTGAAGAGTTAAGTGTCAGAAAAGTACAGTCCTTTAAAAAGTTTACTGAATGTGAGCAGCCATTGAATCTTTAGTATAAAGTTGCCAAGGTTTGGAGGAAACTGAGATCTTAAGCATGATTAAAGGTTTTTCCTGTTGATTTACTAGATTCCTCCTAAGCTTACAGTACTTGTGCTAGATTTCTGAGGGTAAAAGTAGACACTTCAGTAATTGCTACTAGATGTACAAAAAAAAACCAGTTTTCAGGAATAATCCAAAACTGTCTTCTTACACTCTGTTGTTGATTTACAGCTGAAAAATAATTAGATAAGCTTAGAATAAACAACCATGATGCCTTTTTATCTTTATTCAAACCAGACAGCTTCTGAAATAATGTCTATAATTAAAAATTCCAATTGTCCAAAGCCACAAACAGGTGCTGTGGAGGTGTATCACTCTGCACAAACAACTCAAAAGCTTCACACACGCCCCAGCCCTTTCATTGCTTCTTCACTGTTTAAAATCTGTTCAAAGCCATCAGTGACAAAAAATCATTCCACCTAATTGCTCCTTATTGCTCTCTACAGCTCCCTAAAGGAGGGTGTAGAGAGGTGGGGATCGGTCTCTTCTCCCAAGTCACAGGCGACAGGACTAGAGGAAACAGTCTCAAGTTACGCCAGGGGAGATTCAGGCTGGATATTATGAAAAAATTTTTCACTGAAAGGGTTATCAGACATTGGAATGGGCTGCCCAGGGTGGTGGTTGAGGCACCATCCCTGG
>JAOQGH010000001.1:204953120-204969923 GCA_025769975.1 Gallinago jamesoni
TTTAGTGATGGTGTTGCATTTTGTTTGTTGTGTGGGTGTTTATTTTTGTCAGAGTTAGGTTGACGGTTGGACAAGATGATCTTGAAGGTCCCTTCCAACCTAGAAGATTCTATAATTCTATGGTTCTATGATTCTAATTACGGCCGCTTGTTTCCCTGTATAAAGGGGTTGATGGAGCTTACTGAAATGCAACTATTCCAACTTCAGCACTACTTTCAAAAATATCATCATGATTCAAATTGTACAGTTGGCTGTATTGGTGGGTGTGGAAATCAGAGCTGGGACAGGGCTGGATCCAGCTGTAACTTCAGAATAAGTGGTTCTGCAGATGCTCCTCCACTGACTGTCCAGGGGAGAACACTACAGTGGGACGTGTAACCCAGGGCAGAGCCTCTTCCCAATAAGATGAGGAAGTTTATGATCAATCTTTTTTTTCCAGCCCGTGCTACACTAATTATTAAGACTGTACACAGTGCAAACTGGTGCCTCTTAGTCCACTACATCTTTATCTTATCTTCTTCTAGCTGGAATTAGTGCTAAGCATTTCATAGCTTTGATGGGCATATGCTGTACAAACACAAATCACTATGTGTTTAAAAGTAGTGTGGTCTGGTTCATTTTTATTGAGCCACGAGGAACAGAATCTGAGAATTTGCCATAGCAACTTAGCAGCAGCTGAAAGGAAGTCAAGGTTGAGGTACTTTGTGTTGTTTACTCTGATTTCCAGCACAATAAATTCTCTGTTAGGCATTAGACACCTTTATACACATTTCCTGAACTTCTTGGAAATCAGCATGATGCCATCTCACTTAGAGAGACTTTGATTTTCAACAAATCACAGAAATTATCACTTGAGACCTTTGCTGAGCTACTGTGGATGTTTGGCTGTGGCAGTTTGTAAAGATTGAATCTGGCATCCAGGGCTGGTTTTATGTAATGCCTGTCAGTCACCCAACATCTGTAGGTCAGTGAGCATTAGGGCAAGGCTCCATGGTCAAAAATCTCCTGGGGGAGCTGCACAGGAAGTTGTGATGCAGTCTGAAATCCACATGAGAAATACAATTCTTTGAGATATCTGGGTAGTGAAACCTGAACACGTGATAACATCAGACTGGGTGATGGAAAGCTCTGAAAGGAGAAATGTGATGAAGATATAATTTCATCATGGCTTTTCAGAGGGAGGTACTGAGGAAAGCAGAGAGAGAGGTATGAAATGGTTATACCTAAATACTCATTTAAAGAGAGAGTATATATATATATGTATATATATAAAAAGAAAATCCAAATAGGTATATGTTAATGTTAAATATATGTTATATCCAGTGCATATACATTGCAAACATCTTCACTTAAGCTATTTGCCTAGTATCTCTCTTGAGTCGGTGGAGTGCACTTGGCACTTTTAGAGTACAATTCATCTCTTCCAGAAGTAGACATCTAAAATTGCTCAGGCGAATCATGCCCTAAAAACGTCTATTTCTCACAGTTGAGTGGAAGGACCCTCAGGTGATTAGCCAAGATGTAAACATCTATGTTAGAGACATTTAAAGTAGTGTGACCTGAGTATCACCCACACTGAACATCTTTCTCTCTCACGCACACACAGAGTGTGCATATACGTATCTCAAAGAAGCTGTAATGACAGGTTCTCTGGCTGTTCTCTGTAGATGCTTCTGCTCTGCGTTTCAGTAAGACACCACAAAGAAGCTTTGAAACAGACAGTCCTGTTTAAATAGGCTGATTTATTCCCCATATTCTTATTCCCCAAGGTTCATTCTAAATTCATTTGCTACTTTTGTTAGCGCTATTGAGGATACGCAAATGTTGGGTGCACAGTCACCAAGCTGGATGAGTTTGCGATTCCAGTTATGGCATCACACTGTCGGTTTCTTCCAGGCTTCAGAACACTGTAGGTCAATCTGGATTTCTGGATAATGAATGTAAGTGCATTTGGCACCCAGGTATTATTGTTTGGTTTTGATGGAAAAATAGCTAGAGCTTACATAGCTGTGCCTGTACTTTAATGGCATGATAGAAACTATTAGAAGTCTCTTTACTGAACAGTAAGTGGAAGAAAGTGAAATTTTAATACAGTTTTTTTCACTTACCTTGGATTATTCCTAGGCAATTGAACAGTCCAAATTACAGCACAGAATGGAAACATGCATTCAGAAAATCTGAGCTAAATGGCATAATACAGAAAGCTGGGGTTTATGATAGCATTTAGCAGACGTGTTTGGAAATGGTCAGATAGGTACACACAGAACCTACACTTGTGAAACGGGCTGTTGCACTTGAAATGCCATTTCAGATTGGAAAATTGAAACCTGCTTGTGACGTTACTCATTTCACATGTCCTAGTTAAGTGTGAGTTTCTGAATACTCAATTACTAGCTTTTAGCTGTTCTTTCTCTGAATATAGAGTCTTCTCCAAGTCCTGCTGGCATCAGTATTCTCAGTGGCTTCAGTAAGAGCTGCCCAGATTCAGAACCAAGGAAATAGTCCAAATCCTTATTTTTCAAAGCAAGGAGGGTGACTGTGTGCTTGAGAGACTTTTTCCCCAGGCAGACATTCAGGAGCTGAACAGTATAAATGAATAACTATTTACTCAGATCTTTATTAGTTATCAGAGACACTGAGGAACAGAGAAGAATTAGGCATATGCTGGAATTCAAGAATCACCTAATACAATGGGCAGTAAATCCAGTAGTTGTTATTTATTACTTTGAAATTCATGTTTAGAGCAAAAGTATCTAGCTCACAGAACCTGTGATTATCTGTAAAATCAAGAAGGAAAATGATACAACTCTTGTCTTTGGCAATGTAAATATAATGTTTTCTTATGAAACTCAGACTGTTTATGTGCTTAGAGGGTCATTTATTGGCATTTACAAAAGTAACATTTTCCTCATCCTGCTGCTAACTACAGCCTAAATGAGAAATTAAAAAAAAAAAAAATCAGCTAAAAATCAAAGAACAAAGAATATCTGGAGAGAGGTTCTTTCGATTTTGTTTTTTGAGGTGACTTCTCACTGATGTCGGTGGGATCTGTGAGCATTTCACACTTCCTTGTGTTATGCCCGAGAAATTTTTGTAGGTTTTAACTGAAGTGCCTTAACTAAGACACAAAATGGTGTTGTCACTCTCAGTTGAAAGATGGATGTGAGAATTATTAATTAATCTTGCAGTATTCACAAATCAAAGACCTTCAGACATAGTTTGATGGCATTTTGGTGCTAAATAAACCACACTGAAATGTAATGCTGTAAATATAGCAATATGCTTCACTTATACCCTAGGACTGTGAAAATTGATTTATTTTATATATAGTCAGTTGAAACTATTAGCCATCTCACAAGCTACTACAGTTTTTCCTAATGCTTACTGTATTTCTTATTTATCAGATATATTTTTGCAGTGTTGATACTAATGAACAGTTAAGGAAAAATGAGGTTCGCTTGCAATTTTTAATAGCATTTTACAGACAAAGAAGCAGCAGCTAATGGAGAGTGAAAACTGAACATGTAAACACATCAGTCAAAACTGTCAGAAGCATCACAGCTTCTGACACCAGCTCTCTACTTCTCATCTTCGTGTTTATCAGATCTGCTAGTCTTAGGTACCCAGTAGGAAATGAATCCAACTGATTCCTTCCTGACAGGCGGTCTGATACATCGTTAGCTGCAGTATGAACCAACAGCCCAGCAAGCCTTGCAGCAAGGGATGTTTCTCCAGTTGTACTGAAATGGGACAAAAACCAGATTTATTTCAATCTGGTTGTGGCTTTGCAAATCACTGAATACTTTGTGTTCAAGATTAAGAGCTAATGCACAAGCACCTGGAAGGGCTGAGCTCCCCGTGAATAAACCACAGCCAAGACTAATCTCAGATAACAAGCCCTGCCTAAAGTTCAGAATATAGAACAGAATATAAAGCAGCTCCTTATTAAAGCCGTTCTTGCCTAATTCATCATATCTTTACATTATCAGCAAAACTTGTTACATATGAAATAACTGCCTAAGACCTGAAATCATGTCGTCAGGGCTGAATTATTAATACCTGCTGAAACAGCTTTTCTATTAGCAGCTTCAGTAGGAGTAAGTAGTACATACTTCTGGCCATTTTCCTCATTGTTCTGTTTCATAAGTTATTGAATTAATGTCCCAGAACAGGTAATGTGCTTGACATGTGATGTCTGCTCTAAAGAAGCAGCACACCTTTTTCTTTTCTTAAGAGATGCTTTAATAGCTTTTCATTGCACATATATTCTGCTCCCCAATTCCCTAGTGGGACTAACTGCTTTCTGGTTCTGAGACTCATCCAGCAGGAAAGTGTCAGCTAGAATAATTTCCAAGCCAGAAGATGATGATGAAGAATTTGGCCACATGTGGGAATAGGATTTGTTTGAAATTTCTGTAACCAAGACAGTCACAGTTTCAGACAGTCTCATTTCTAAGCAGAGACTCAGAACATGATCCGTCATAGCAGGGGGGAGAGTGACAATGAAGATAATCTGTCTGTGGCTTAAAATGGCTGAAAGTGAGTCAGCAAAACATGAGTTTAAGCTGTGTCTGTTCTACGTGAAAAGCACTCTTATCCAGCAAACAGTTTCTTATGATGTTTCCATGTCAACAGCTATAATAGGACACCATCAGTTTGTGCACTTCTCAACTGGAAAAGTACAAGACAGTAAGTTAGACCATGAACATAGAGAAGAAAACCCATTAAAATAAAAGCTTGTGGGAATACAGTCAAAAATTGGAAATCTAAATCTGTGCATTGGCACAGCACAAGCTAGCAGAGGCTCTTAGCACAGTGGCCAATGTGAGAGAAAGAGATAAGAGTGCTTGGCCCCTCTTAAAGAGCTTTCTACTTGTAATCTTATATTGGAAAAGTAATAAAACCACTGTAGAATAGGCTCTCCAAATTAACTGCACTGGAACAAAGCTGAGAACAGTGTTGAAACAGGACATAACTCTGCTGAAAAGGGCAGTGGGAATTTCTATTTTAAGTGCCTTCCAAGAAAGATAAATGAGGAGGATCTTTTGTCTCAGGGCAAGTCCATCTACGAGAAGGAAGCCCAATCAGGTTAAGTGATGAGGCTGAGTAGGACCAGTAGGATTTGCTTACCTTCTATTTTTCATTAGAAATATAAATAACTGTACTAACTCTGCAGCGAGCCTGGGAAAGATGTAGGGATTTGGCTGCCAGTATTGGGGATCACAGGGAGCTCCTCAGCAACTCCATGTGGTCGTTCCCTGCCACCCCACTCTTGTAACAGGGAGCAAAGCCATGAAACAGAAAAATCAGGTTCTCCCAGGCCTCACTGGTGTCATGTCGAATACATCCTGGTTCAGATGCAGCTAGTTTGGGAAGTGAGCTGTGGGTGGTGGTCGTGTGGCGCTGGTCAACAGGGGAAGCTGGTGCCCAGGGGAACCCAGCTCAGTGTGGGGGTACCAGCCCCAGCAAGATGCTGTGCAAGTTTCTGTCCCTCTCACACATCAGCCTTGGCAGGTGGGTTGTGATCCTCTCTGAGTGTGCCTCACATCCAGAGCAAATGGAGTAAAGAAAAGATTTCGGAGATCAGTGTATCTCTGTGTGTCTATATATATATATATATGTGTGTGTGTATGTGTACACCTGTAATCTGCCATGCCTCCAACTTCTTCTCCTGTGAAGACTCTGATTGAGGGTCACGCTTCTCTTACAAGTACTTACTCTAATTGCTTTACCTACAAATGTAGCAAATAAAAGAAGACTAAAACAGGCAGAGCTGGCTAATGAAGAGTTTGCCAGATGTTCCTCACTAAACAGGAATTATAACAACAAGACATTCACCCACTTTCCATAAATTCTATTTCTTTTTTCTTATTTTCTTTTCAATTGAATTTGCGGGCAGCCCCACCCCTTCACCCAATATATTGTGCTGCTGCAATTATCAACACACCTGTGAGCACCACATAATACCTACTGCTATACAAACCCTTGCTTACAGAGAAGACAACAGCATGTTGCTATTTCTGCTCTCACATCTTCCTCCTAGTTGTTCAAAAGGGTTCTGGCATAGAGGGCAGCAGCTGAAACTTTCTGAAAAATTAGGACAGAAGCAGCCGCTTGATGGAATACAAGGATTTATGGGGTTTTTTTTTATATGTTCATATTTCTAATCACTTAGATTTTACTTATGCCAGATTGGAATAGTTTTTATTTTGGCATGCCACCAATAATACGTGTCCTCCACATTTCCAAGAAGTATCGATATTGCTTTCTTTCCGGGAGCCAGAAAGGTCTGTAATTTTCCCTTTTAAAAAGCACTATCTCTGCAGACACGCTTTCCCTTCTTGATGTCCTTGAGACATTTCAGAATCCAGGTGGAGGCTGCTGTGACTGACTGTTGTAATTACTCCTTGCTGTGGGGACTGTAAGACAGTTCATACAGATAAGGATCAGAGGTTATCAATCACAAAATGGAAGTGCAGCCCAATGGCCACCAAGTAGTATTTTGCCACTTTCTTGCAGATGGTTCAAGATACAGGGCCACAGGTCAGTCCTTTCAGCTGTTCCCCTCTGTACCCAGCCAGTCAGATGTTGTTTGCCTGCCAAGATCCGTGTGTCTGGGAATACTTCAGGATCTAATCTTGTACAAGAAGCAAAGGTTGGATTTTAAAGACGTCCATGGTTTCTTCACGTAATTCTGTAAAAGGAAACGGATATCTGTGTGAACTCATCTTGAAAATAGATTGACTGAGACTAAACAGAATCAAATCCATTTTCAGTAGCACTGCAGGAAACATGGTAGAAGTGATGTTTCTAACGTGGTTTGCAGGTTCAAAATGTAATCACCCCGTCAAGTTTAAGCACAAAAAGTGATTTCATCCTTTTTGTCCCGGCAGTCAGAGCTTTGCCACATCCATGGAGAGCTGTTGCAACAAGCTGTTGTCTCCGGGGAGACCTAATAGCAGCATTCCAGTACCTGAGGGGGCCTACAGGAAGGTTGGGGAGAGTCTGTTCACAAAGGCCAGCAGTGACAGAACAAGGGGTAATGGCTTTAAACTCGAAAAGAGCAGATTTAGATTAGACATTAGGAATAAGTTCTTTACTATGAGGGTGGCGGAGCACTGGAAGAGGTTGCCCAAGGAGGTGGTTGAGGCCCCTTCCCTGGAGACATTCAAGGTGAGGCTCGACAAGGCCCTGGGCAACCTGGTCTAGTTGGGGGTGTCCCTGCTGACTGTGGGGGTGTCGGACTAGATGGCCTTTGGAGGTCCCTTCCAGCCCAGATGATTCTATGATTCTAAGATAAGAAGGCTCTGCTGCAGGGAGAAGCTGTGAACGTAATGTCCTGCGAGAGGCTCTGGAAAGTACATTCTCTATTCTGCCCAAGTGTCTCATCCAGACATGACATTGCAGGCGGATTTTTATGGCATCCACTTATTATTAATCTAATAGCAAATTTATCACATTATGAAATGACTTAGATCTTACTAGTAGATGTTGTTGTTTAGCACTCTAGTGTCTGGTCCTGTTTCACACCTGCCCTTTCTTCACAGAAGAAAGGATGAGCTACATTGGCATGGTCAGAACTAGGTTCCCGAAGCCTCTACTAGAGTTATGAGGAACAACATGGTTTCTGTGCACGGCACTTCAAATTTGATTCACGTGGGTTTTGGTTTTGGCTGAAATTACCCCAAACTAAAGTGCAGTTAGAGCCTCCAGTATTTACACTGATTTCCAGTCAGAATCTTGAGATGTTCCAGGAGTGAAAATCAGAAATGTTCCTTCCTCATTGATATTTGCATGTGGATTCGTCTTGAAAAGCTCATGAACTTGAGCAGATCTTTCAGCAAAACTGAGCTAGATCTGAATGTTCTTGTTAAGTCTCCGTAAATCTAACCATCTACGTATGTACTTTAATAATTAATTAGAATATCAGTAAGAAAAACAAAATACAAATTAACAAAATGCGCACTTCATATCAATTTGTGTGTTGGGTTTACAATCCAGCCAGACCCAGAAGATATTGCTAGAAGATGTCAGGTCAGTTTGAAGTCCACAGCTCACAGCATCTCCTGATGCAAGTGCAGTAACCACAGGCCTCAACACAGATTATAAACTTCTATACACGACAGAAATGAAGCCTGGCAGCCAGGCAGATTTCGCTGCTTTTGTGGCAAATAACTGTTCTTTCACATAAATCTAATCTCATTCAGCAAATGCCTGAGAATTTATTTCAATACCTGAATGAAATGTTGCCTTTTTACATAGGCCAGTATGTATGATTTTATTGTAGCTTCTGTGTTAATGTAATCATCTTTTATTTTCCTGGTGCTTTCAGGATTGGGTATTTTTAAAGATATATTTTTTTTTTAAGTTTACATTCATTTATATTGTTGTTTGCTTCTAGAATTCAGAAAATGGTTAAACAGGACATCATTATAAGTACAGGGATTTCTTTTCAATTCCTTGTCTTCAGTAATAAATTTTTCTGCCTTTGTCTGTCTGTTGCACAAGTAGTAGACAGTGATTCAGTTAGCAGTAGTCATCTATAAGCTCCCTTTAAGAATATCAAAACAATTTTAATGACTTGTATAAAATTCAAAACAGATAGTTTTATTTTTAAGGATTGCAGCGGCTTTGGTTGCAAGAAATCTAGAGGGAAAAAAAAGTAAAAGAAATAACAATCAGCAGAACAGGATATTTTTCTCACTGAAGATATGAAATAATAGTGACTTTGATGGAATTAATGACTTGAAAATTTTCTAGCTGAATGCAAGGACTGTTGCTGAATTTAGAACTTGTAGAAGATGAAGCTGTTTTCTTCTTAATAGAGTGTGAAAGAGTTGTATGGTAGGTTAAGCCACTTCGATTTTATTTTTTCTGTATTGCTATCCAAAAGCCATCAGACAAGCAGACACAGGAACGGATTCCTTTTTAATGTGGACAGTGTGGAGAAGGGTCAAAGTTTCTGTTCCTTAAACCTTATAATCGCTGTAGTTTTCCTTGATCCAGTGCAGCAGCTCTTAATTTACATTAAGGTGAGTGAAAGGACAATTCCTGCTTGGTTTGTTGGGGTCTGAATTTCTCAGAAAGGATACTTCAATTATACTTAGGTTTTAATGCTGCTTTTTTAGGAAATTTTGCAAAAGTATTAGGCTGCTGCAGTTGCACTTTTCATGTTCCATCTATGAAAATGAACTACACACCCCGGCACATTACACGAAAGACATGCATTTATTTTTCTGCCACTTGCCTTGGCTTCTAAATATATTCCAGAGCTGCAGGTGACATCCATTTGAAATGGGATTTTGTTATATTTGGTAAGAGCTGATAGGCAAGTATATGAAACAAGGGTAATATTCTAAATGTGTTTAATAAACATTCAGTAATAATTATGTCTTCTACAAACAGCATTAAAAGCCATCTGCAGTCAGTATAACTACTGGTTAATGTGGTGTGAATCAAGGAGTCCTACACTGTCATAACTCAGACAAAAATCTTAGTGCTAACACGAATTTTACTGCAAGTTACTGTTTAGAAGTGCTCTGCCTGTTTAAAGAACACAAAGAATTTTCCATCCTATCTATTGGGAGGAAGATAAGTGGTATCATTGTGGAATTAAGGAGCTCAGATTCTGCATTGATTTAGGACCTAAAAATACACAATTATATTGTCAGAGAGGTATGGAGTGATACTGAAGCACTATGATGAGCTGCTTGTTCATTGCAGGACACCTGTTTACAGTTATTGGAAATTAAATAGATTTTGAATATATCATCTGAGACTCTTTAAGTCATAGAACTTTGAAGAGTTTGAGGCCAAACTTTATCTGAAATTTCTGAATTAGATGTGTGAAAAGAGGTTGGATTTTTTTATTGCAGCCAAAGTGGAAAAGGAGACTCAGCAGAGACAGTTTTTCAAATGGGATGAGAAGAGTGCTTCTAATGCTGGAGTTTCAGGTCAATATGACCTAGGCTTATTTCTCTGCAGGCCTGTTCTGGAAATGAGCTGATAGCAGTTCAAGCTTATTGGAACCTGATCTGTCTCCACCCTTAGTCAAGAGGTATAGCCTTCTATGTTAAGGAATTTGTCTTTTCAGTCAGTAAAAAGAAGGGAATATTTATTGTAATTGTGTCGTTATTACATACCAAAAAGGCTACACCCACAAGAGGCTCAGAAGTGTTGAGATGTGGGCAAAACCAGCACTTGTGCTCTCTTTGAGTATTGCTAGAAAGTAGACTTGCTGACATTTAGGTCAAACACTTCAGTAAGATTCTCTCTGAGTGATATTTATACCAGAAGCACTATAATCTCTTGAAGTCAAACAGTGGATATGTTTTTCTTGATGTGCTTTAGCTCTGCTTACACTATGTATATAGTTGGACTTTATGGGGTAAAGATCATTTTAAAAATCAGCTGTGCAGACTCTTCTTGGAAGAATGAAGTACCAACAGAAGTAATTTAGTCTAATTGGACCTGGTGAGAAATGCTTGTATGAAAATATAAATACTTTTTACATAACTGTGGTAGTCTGGGACTTAAAGATTCTGTGCTTCTGTGAATTATTTTTCCCAGTGTGTGTACAGAATAATCTAATCATCCCCAATTACAAAAATAATTGAAACTTTGTTCGAGCTCATTAACTAATTTTAGAATTTATTTTCTGATTTCTTAGCATCTTTCACTGATAAAAGTTGTCATCTGCTAGGCAGGCTAAAGTTTCCTCTGCCAATATTTTGTTTGACATAGATTTCCCTAATGGCTGAATAATTGATAATGTGCTTGGTAAAATAAAAAATTAGATGTTTATAGTTTGGGGTTGCTGAGCAATCACGCAGAAGAAGCTGTTCTTTATGTTTACTGAAGGCCTATGAAATTGTACCTCGTGCTTTAATGTAGGGAAAGCATTTGACTCCAGTGCATTTGCAGCTTAAAATTACAATAAGAGAATAATTATGGTGGCTTCAGTCATCCTGTTTTTCCTACGAGCAAAAAAAAGTAATGTTAGAAGGACGTATTCCCTGTTTCTATTCCCTTCCAGGCACCTGCTGAGAATACCTTGTCTCCTGGGGTGGAAATGGCTCCTATTCCCATTACACAAGGGTTAAAAGCCTTCTGGAGCACAAGTCCCCAAATCAGACATGGAACAAGGAGGTTGCTTCCCACAGTGAGGAATGAACATATTTGTGAATAGTTCTTGTACATTAAAGGATGGTAGACTGCTAAACCTGGCTGGAAAAATTCCTCCCCGTCACCACTACAGACATCTAATAATGGATAGTCCTATGGTTAGATCAACAGTCATACATTCAGAAAGCTGGAGGTTTTTTTTCCTTCTCTACCAGGCCATTCCCATGATACCCCGGGGCATTTTCAGTAGGTCAACCACAAGCAATAACCTTCTGCATCTTTGCTGCCAGGGTACATGGCAGGCTCATGCCTAGCTTGCCATCCTCCAGGACCCCCAGGGCCTGCAGAGCTGCTCCCCAGGGTGCCAGTACCTGACCCATGACAATAAGGATCATGTTCTGTTCCAGGTGCAGGATTTTGCACTTGTCCTTGAATTTCACAAGGTTCCTGTTGGCCCCATCCATCAGCCTGCTTTGGTCACTCTGGATGTCAGCCCCGGTCTCAAGTATGTCAGGGGGACCCAGTGTAGTGCTGTCTGCTCACCTGATGAGTATGCACATGTCACCTCCTCCAAGTTGTCAATAAAGATGTTAGACATCTAATCCCAGAATAGACCTCTTTGATACCCTACTTCATGCTGTCTTCCAGATGGAGTAAAACTTATTAATCACAAACCTCAGACACTGTTAACTGGCCAGTCTTTTACCTAACTGGTTGTCCACCATCCAGACCATAATGCCCTAGCTTGGATACAAGAATATTTCAGGATACAAGAAACAAAAATCTTATTAAGGTCAAGGTAAATGACCTCCACTGTTCACTTTCATCTACAAAAAGTCATTTTATTTTTGATGGCCATCAGGTTGCCCAGGTGTGATTTACCCATGGTCAGTTCATGCTCAGTGTCCCCAGTCTTCTTTTTCTCCTTCATGTGCTCAGAAATGTGATCCAAATGGACTTGCTCCTTGACTTTCTTAGGTACAAAATTAAGGTTGATCAGCCTGTAGTTCCTCAAATCATTTGTCCTTTTTTTGAAAATGAATTTGACACTTCCAGTCATCAGGGACGTCCCTTGATCTCCACAATCTTTCAAAGATGACAGAGGCCAGTTCTCTTCACCCTCTTGGACACAGCTTGTCAGGTCTCATGGACTTGCATGGATCAAATTCAGTCCTCAACCACTGGTGATTCTCGTTACTGAACCCCATCTTTTACCTTGTTGGTAAAGATTGAGACAAGGTAGACGTTGAGCTGCTCAACCTTATCTGTGTCTGCTGTCCCTAAATCATCCAGTCCATTCCACAACGGACTCACATTTCCTTTGTTCAGGCTTTTACTGCCAATGTAGGTGTAAAATCTCTTGTTGAGCTTGACACTCCTGGCAAGCCTCAACTCAAGCAGAGCTTTGGCTTTCCTGAAACCACCCCTTACTTGCCTGGGCAACACTGCTAAATTCTTCCTTTGTAACCTGTCCCTGCCTCCACCCCTATATACTGCATTTTTGCATATAACATGGGGTGCAAATGATCAAGGATCATCTTGACAGTGTCTGTCTAAGCAAACAGACACAGTAGTGTCTGCTTACTAGCTCAAACTTTAAAAAATATTCAAATTGCATCTTTCTTTTACTCACATTTTATCTGTTCCCTATACATTAAATCAGGTTATTTTCCATCATGCCTTTTTTATGCTCTAATTGGTTAACATACATGAAATCTACATACGAGTCAAAATTAGCATCACTCTGTCCTGTTCTGTTCTTGCTCTATCCGTCCCTTTAGTGCTATATTTGGATGATTCCTGGTCTCCACATCTTTCTCCATTGTATACCGCGGGTACCTTGTGTAGATTTCCATTAGTTCTTTGATGAACTACAGGCATCTTGCTCATTAATCCATTATCTAAGAGCTCATCAGTCACATTTTTCAGCTCTTCATTACTTCAGTAGCACAGCTACAGTCATTACGTTTCACTTCTTTCAACCCTGCACAGCCGTGGTTTTGTGTCTGTCTGGAACTCAGAGTGAAGTGGATGGGATTTTGGCTGGCTCAGGCTCAGGCTGTAAAGCACAAACCTAGAGGATGTTCACTGTCGTTATAGTTATAGACATTTATTATTTTGTGGGATTGAGTGGGAAGGAAATTAGTGAGACTCCCCATTCAGTACTTGTTCCCCAGGGCTGTGTTTTGAAATTATAGTCTATCCCTTGAGGTACATTTCCACTCCTGCAGTCCAGTTCTGTATTTCAAATGAATTCTTCTAGCTTAATTTGGATTCAGTCCTTGCTGGGTTTCAGAAAGAATGGGATTACACTCCTCTAAAAGATTACCCATTCAGGTCCTTGCATCAGTATTCAAATAAAATGGTAATTGAAAAAATATACTTTTATCAATGATGTATTTAAGTGTACTAAGAATTCTGCTCACTTGAATAACATCAAAATTCAATTTCATGTAACAAGAGCATCACAATAAATTCTCATCCATTCAATAATATGACCATTTTCTCAAATTTCATAAGACATCAGCAAAGCTGTAATTTAACCATCATCAATGCCTTCTGCTTTCAGCCTATCTTCTTCTCAAATAAATCACCCCTCATAATTAATTAAGTGGGATGAGGGAAACAGAAGAATTTTAACTACTTGAAAACATATTTCTACACCTAATGCAACCATACAAATAATGCTGTTTCAACAGCATTCCTTTCAGATTCATGTTAACTGAAAATGAAGAAATGCTTAAATTGTAGCAAGGCATGGTAGTATGAGAGTTCCCATGTTTTAATGTTCTGATTTTTTCAGGCTGTCCCAAACCTTTGTAATAACATAAGTCTTTTAATTGCTATCACATCACTCCTACCTTAAATTACATCCTGCTCTCATCCCTATGCTGTGTAGGCAGAAAATAATCTCATTTTGGTTAATAAACCTCTAGGTTTTGTTTAGTGAAACTCAGAGATGAGCTGCTCCTCTTAATGACAGGGAGAAAAGTAAGTGAGCTTTGAGATAATCCCATTTGGGTGATAGTCTATGAAAAAGATTAATGCATTTTTTGTAGGACTTTCCCAGTATTTGGTCTATTGCATGTGCAGCAAATACTGTTCTTTAGCTCTTTTACCTCTTAAGGGAAAGCCTATGAGACTTCTTTCCACGATACCATTTTGAAAGTGATGTATTGATTTATTTTCATTGATCTCACTGCACAGTGTTTAAGGAATTGATGTTGCCATTCAGCAACATGGCACACTCTTGTTCTCCCTCAAGTCAATACAAAGTGGGTCAGACCTTGAACCACCACTCTCCATACTGAATAGTTTTCAGTGTCACTCAAGGAGAATTGACTTCTTGGTCAAAGCAGAGAGTCTAGCAGCCTCTATAAAAAACATTATTGCTGATTAATGGGGGGAGAAACTTAGAACTGACTTTGTTAAAAGCATTTTCCAAGGTGGCTTGTAGGAGCAAGCAATCCTCAAGAAGGTGGGTGAGGATGCAGAAGCAGTGAGTGTAGCTGACTCAAATAGAACTGATAGAAGTAAACACAACTTTCAGGCCATAGTATGAGCTACAGGAGCCCAGCTTTGGCATCACAACATCTCATGGTCTATAGAGGGTGATCCAAGGTGCCCAACTTACATAAATTCTGGGTACAGTAAATGGAAGTGTTGAGTAGGGAATTCAATTTTGCTGTGCTAAGCAGGGGGTTTGGCCAAATGCATCCTTAATGGAGCTCCCTTACAGAGCACGGAAACACCTTAGGGACGGTTAAGGTTCAATCACTGTGCCCTGGATTTATCTTAGAAGAAAAACCAAATGCTGGAATGTGTCTGAATTCTCACTCTTGCCAAAAGCCTGGCTTCAGTCTCTGTATTACCTACCAGCTCTCCTGGGAATTTGACAGCAAAGTTGTACAAGTGAGGATAGGCACTTTACTGAGCAGCAATGTCTGTTTAAAATGTAAGGGGAAAAGATGGTGGTGATGATGATGTTCCTCAGATTTTGCAAAACACCCTGGCAGGTGCATATCCCTTTTCCCTGCATTGTTGCTGTTTTGTCAAAGCCAGCCTGGAATCACTGCTGACAGTCAGGACAGCTCATTCGCCACCGCATTCCTCAGCCCGCAGCTAAGGGGTCCCCACCACCTTCTTTCTCCCAAACACTAACCTTCTTGACCCTTCAGTCACACTGCCTTTTCAAGGGAAGGGGTGAAAAATGTCCTTCCCACAGATGGCAACCTGGTGGTTCAGGCACTTTATGAAGATGAGAGAGTTCTGCCTTTGAACCCCTTCAGTGTGCTGAGGGAGCTGTGTGTCTATCTCCCACTTCCTGAGTCAGTGGTGTGGCAAAATCTGGAATTTCCCATGCTTGGGTAAGTTTCTAACGACTAGGCTACTAGAAAAAGGTAAATTTCCTAGCTATATTTTTGAATAGGAATAGCCTTTCTTGGTTTTCTGCATTCACTTTTCTATATGTTTTTTAAGCATATTTGAAGCATAAAAAGGTTGACCCCTTTAGTGTTTAAATGCAGTCGGGATATTTCTTTGTTTTTAATGTGAATTTCATAAATGTTTCAATGAGAGAGAGATCCAGCTTCCCATAAATGTACGAGAGCAAATGTAGTCTAAAATATTTGGTCTACTGAAGGGAGGAAGAACTCTGAATTTTGCAGTAAGGCCTGTGTGCTTAAGATCCACCTAAGACCATTTTAGGTATTAAAAATAGTCAATCTAAATCTTGTTCTCTGCTTTGAGTAACTTTCAGTCTCCAGAAAGTTTCATCATAGACTGTATTCAATACCCTTTTACCTTACTGCACTTCAAGAGACTATCAAAGATGTAAGATTAGAAATGGTTCTGATTTTCAGGATCATCTGAAGCTTTCTGAATAGTGATCATCAAGATAGCCCAAGGTGATTACAATCACAGTCATAGCTATATCTCAAACAAATCACAAGCCAGCCTGGAATTTCATGCTGCTGTAGAGCCCTCAGAGCTGCAATTTTCTCCCAAAGAAACCCTTAAACTAGCAGGCCATTTTAAAGACAATATCAATGATTAGCAAAGAAAATATCATAGTTAATTTGTGAGCCACATTCTCATTAATGAATTCATTTCACTCCAAAACAGGAATTCCAGCTGCTGCAATGTGGTACATTACATATGGCTATATCTCACCAACAAATTGGTAAATATATTACTGTGGCACAATCTTTTGGGTATGACTATGTAATCCAGATAATCTGGCAGCTTGGTTTGCACCCAGGTCCTTGATTGCTTGCATTGTACTGCTTGTTTACTCCCAAGGTCTCTTTCAGAGCAAAGTAACCAGTTCCCTTCAAGACCAAATGCGGATAGGTTGTTTTTAGAATAGGTTGCTCCAAAGATTTCTTTGGGCAGCATGGAGAAGACATTACTGGGTCTGGTTCATAGAATCATAGAATCACGTGGGGTTGGAAGGGACCTCTGGAGATCATCTAGTCCAACCCCCACCCTCAGAGCGGGTCTACCTACAGCACGTTGCACAGGAACTTGTCCAGGCAGGTTTTGAATGTCTCCAGAGAAGGAGACTCCACCACTTCTCTGGGCAGCTTGTTTCAGTGCTCCGCCACTCTCACAGTAAAGAAGTTCCTCCTCTTGTTTAGGTGGAACTTCTTATACTCAAGTTTGTGCCCATTTCCTCTT
>JAOQGH010000001.1:204970023-205005924 GCA_025769975.1 Gallinago jamesoni
TTAGGTTTCTCTCGGCCCATCTCTCCAGCCTGTCCAGGTCTCACTGGATGGCGGCACAGCCTTCTGGGGTGTCAGCCCTTTGCATTACTCAGTCTGACAGAGTTTCACTTGGAGACCCCCCCCTACACCTTCATGCTACTTCTTTAGGACATATAACACTGTTCTGGTGTCAGGCTGTAAAACATGGTCTGTGAGGCTGCAGCACACTGTTCACATTACTTCAGCCACTTTGAAGAGGAAGTATACGACATTCATAAAGTAATTATTTATCAGGCCTATAGGATGTGGCACGGGCTCAAAGCAGCCCTGAGCCCAGCGGTAAACAGTGTGGATGATATCTGCTCAAAGGGATTAACCTTGGACAGTGAGGATGCAAACTAGTTGACAGGACTGAGCACTCTCTGGTGTCTATATATCTATAAGACACACGTCTATGTGCTTTACTGCATAAACATAGCCTGAAAATAAGGCGTCTGCATCCTTTTGTAAAGAACTTCTTTTAGGAAAACTGTCCAGATTCAAAATATCTTCAAGACAAATGTCTCAGTCTAGAGAATATTTGGTAGACGATGAAACTGCACATCTGGCTTATGTTGGTTCAGAAATGTCAGGATATTTTTACATAGATGTCAGGAATTACAAGAATTGCTTCCCTCCCTTACCCCAGTATAATTATTTCACACACGCCCAACACTTTCTCTTCAATCTCTGTCTGGTGAAGGCCAGTTTCATGGCATTTGTAGCAAAGATGTACCGTTGTTTCTAATCTTGCTTCTCTTTACAATTCTGCGGACACTGCAAAAGACCCAGCAGCTGTTGCTTTAAAATGCAGATAAGTAGGACACTATGCCACTCGCGGGTGCCATCATTACAGACCCATGTTACTGTTTTCTGTCAGCTCAAAGTTAATCACTTCATTTTTTACCCTGTCAATCATTTAGCAAGAGACAAGAACAAATATATCTTTAGGGAATGCATGGCATCTTATTTCTCCAAGGCATTTTTTGCATGAACATTATGGTGATATTTCTATTATTTAGTTTATTAAGAGGTGTAAGCATATAGGAATATTTCTTAAAACACGTCTTTAGATGTTTTTGCTTCAGCATTTATTTAAAACCCAATTTAATAGTTTATTTTCCATAGAAATGCAAAGATTTTTACTAATGAGGTTTGAGAAATAGTTTCCAGGAAATTACCCTTCTACTCATATCTTTACCCAAAGGCAAAAGGACCTTGATTTTCAATGGGAGATTTTCTCTAAAAATGATGAATACTTGGATTAACTGGAAAAAAATATGGTGCTGTATGAGGACATTAGATATATGTAATATTTGGTTGAAAACCTAATACTACTGTGTTAGGTTAGGAAGATGCACATGCATTCACTATCTTGCAAACCTAAACAAACATAGGTACTTTTTAAAGTATGTGCTAAGACTTGTGCCAGTGAAGTTGTGTAACAAAACAAAAAATGTAGTTTTTCATGAAAACAATGAATCGGTAAAATTTGTATTTCAGGAAGATTTTTCAGTGCCCTTAAATCTGTGATGTGTTTACAATCCGTGTATTCAGTGTAATCGTGCAACACTAGTCAATAGTGGAAAACCAAAAGATTACCCAAAATAATATTCCATTAAGTTATTTAAATTATTTTGATTTAAAATCCTTAGTAACTGTGCTAAGACCTTCAGATAAAAATTGTGCACCATCCCTTTAAACCTAGCCATCAGAAGAAAGGAAAAGGGAAGGGCATTGCCTGAAAGAAATATAACATAAAAATAGACATATCCATCTCTCAATTAGTGTTTGTCACATCTCTAAGTGTTCTCTGAAGGAAGGACTGGGTGAAGAAACAGAGTTACAGACAGTGATTCATATACCCTGAAGAAAATTGTTGGCCCTGGGAGTGGGTCCTGGCTCAGTCCGGATCCCACCCTAATGGGCAGCTGCATCATGTGTGTGCAAACAGGGTTTCAGCTTGAACTCCATAGTTGGTTTCTGCAAATATGCCAGGACATAAACATCAAAGTTTTCCTCCAAGCAGGTTGTCACAGGCAAATGACTACTCTTTCAAATTACAGAGATCAAACGCAAGTCCCCGTGGTGTATGTGGTGAATGTGTGAAAGTGAACGTGACCACCAAACTCTGTTGGACCAAAGGTCCTTCCCACCCATTGTTCTGTCTCAAATAGAATCTGACAGCAGATACTCAGAGACTATAAAAATAGAGGGATTCTTCTCTTCTTTGGAAGAATTTTTTAAGGCCATTTAAATTTTCAGACTCGACAACATCCATTGCATACATTGTACATTATCTGCTAGCGGTTAAATTGTTATTTTCTCCATTTCTTTTACAGTGGAAACAGTGAACAAGTGTCCTTTATTCTCTCTTCCCTGAAATTCGTAATTTCATTAACTTTTATTATATTTTTCCCTTGGTCATCTTTCTTAAAGCTGGGAAGGTTTAGTCTGCATAATCCACCCCTGTGAGAAAATTGCCCTTACTGGTCTTTCTTCTCCTTCTCTGCCTTTCCAGGTCCTCTTTGGGATGAGGGAATCAAGGCTGTAGTAGAAGTGTGTGGGTGTCTGTATCATGGTATAATAGCAATGATTTCTCTTTGGTTCTTTAATAATTTCCGTAAATTGTAGAAACAAATTTGCCTTTCTCACTACTGCCAAGTATTAAATTCATGCTACAATATACAAAGTCTCCATAATTTCTTCCCTGGAGAGTAATTACTTAGCTACTCTATATCAGTATGTACATTTACCAAGGACTGATATTCCCCATGCCTCACTTTGCATTTGGAGACACTGAATTTCATCAAGTATTTTATCATCCAGTCACTTGACATTTTGAAATCCTTTTCAAAGTCTTCTCAGTCAGTTTATGGGTTTGCTACCCTTGATACTTCAGTGTCTGCAGTAAATATTATTGCCTCATTTTTCACTACCTTTTCTAGATCACTTATTCCTCCATTGTGAAAATGAAATCTTGTTTGTTAACCCTTGTTTCCTGGCCTTTAAACATTTACTAGTCCTTCAGTCTGAGACCACTATATCTTCTATATTTTATCAAATTTTTTGGTAAGGAACTCTGTCATAAGCTTTCTGGAAATCCAAGTGATGTTCCTGGTCCATGAGTTCCCTGTTCCTCTAAAGAGGTTAAGTAGATATAGCTGGTACTCAAGTCAGATTTAATTTGTTTGTGGACTCCCTTGAAAAAAACTGGCATTGTATTTTCCACGTTTGACTCATTCATCTCATCCTGGTAATTTATTACTATTCATTTTATTGATTTTTTATTAAACTTTGTCTACTGACACATCAAGTGCAGACGGTTCCATTGATTTGACAGGTCTGAAAGGCTCTTCTGTGGGTTCATCCCAAAACACATCCTGGAGCTGATTGTAAATAATTCATTTAGCTTTATTGCTATGGCCTTTTCTTTGCTAAGCTTTTTTATTACACCCCAATGCCCTGTGTAATTGGTATTTAGTATCTGAATGCAGCACAATCCTTAGTGTAGTTATCCTAACTATTCTCTTTCGTGGCAGGGAAATGTCATCCATCCTTGCTTTATAAAGGCAGAGGCAGGATCACGGAGACAGTCATTTGGTAAAAGATGCTTAGTATTTCATACAACAAAGTTTGCAGTTCCTAAAAATTATCTCCAGCTTTGAGCACAGAAATCCCAAGGACTGATCTCAATGGCTAACAGGTATCAGCTTGGAGGGGGGGAAGAGGAATTGGGTGCCAAGGACTGGATAAATGGCAGCAAGTACATAGAGTGTTGGGATACCTACAGCAGCCAACTGGAAAGGCTAAGACAGAGATGTGTCTGAAGCTCTGACTGCTGTTGGTCTCTGTGGCTGAGAGCTGGAAGTGACTCCCTGCTGCCAGTCCCATTTTGGTGCCCACCACCTGCTTAGCCAGGAGTTAGGTACCCATGTTCCTTCGGGATGGTCTTACAAAGCTGCCAACAAGCATTTGAGGAGATAGAAGAGTATATCAAAGGTGCTGAAAATAATGTCTTAAGGCTAGGACAGCCTTTCTTTGCCCTGTTCTGCACCTTGGTCATGAAAGGATTTGAAGGGGCACATCCTTTTCTCTTCTGTGTCCCTGCGGAGTCCAGCAATGCAGAGCCATGCCTGCCCCAAGCATCTGCTGGCCTTTGAACCACTGTGAGTCCAGACTTGGGTGCAGGCTCACTTTGAGATTATCTGGAAGCATAGGAATCTCCACTGTTACATGCAGGAGATCCCTCAGCCTTGTGTAGAGGGAGGAACATTTATACGAACTCTAACGAACAAATAGAGGAAATGAAAAACTTCAACCCACCTCACTAAAGACCAGTAATGCTATGGGACTGATAAATTAGTGGCAGTAAATTATTGCTACAGCTGCAGGAGATACAAAGATTTTCAGATGTGGCCTTGCTATATGGAGTACTTGGGAAGACTTTTTGAAATTATCCTTTGGAAGCAGTCATGCGCTGCAACGAGCATTTGCTGCATGAACAACTTTCTGGTAAAGAAGTGGTAAATATAGTGCCTGTATCTGTTATTTAAAGGAAAAGAAACTCTTGCTCTTAACTTCAGATAAGGATTTTAAGATACAGATTTTGAGATCATAAGGCAAAGGAATCTTTGAAGATAAATTGGTTTATAAAGTCTATTTTTTTTCATTTATATTTGTTTAATCACATTGTATTTTGTACTGACTTGCTTTTTTAAATAGATAAACTGAAAGCTGCTCACCACAATACAAGCTCACTCTTGAGCCTTTCCATTGACTAGGTTCATTTTACAGAGCTGAATGACAGAACTGCAGTGATAAATCACAGCTATGGAAAAGAAATATTTCAAGCTTTGCTAGAGAAACAGATATTTCTTTGGCTGATGTTTGATGGGAAGTACTAAGTTAATGAGACAGTGACATAAGGAAAGCTATTAAAAGATGGTATTTGCATTGATAGTCACAAGTTGTGTAAAAAGAACAAAAAGATCCTATAAGACCAGGGGTGGGAATAGTAGAGTTGAACATAAGAGGAGTATTTCAGTATTGATGTCGTAAAATTATTTAAAGACAACAGGTCTGGGAAGCAGGGGCTTTGGTATGGTCAGTCTTCAAAGTTAAGGTAGATATGCAAAGAGGTTTTGAAATTCCTATTTCACTACTTATTGCTCTTTAACGCAACACAGCACTCTATCTGCTATAGCAGCTTTTGGGTTGCTGAAGTAACTCTAATCACAAACACGGCCCCCAGTCAAGGACACACAGCATAGCGCTGGTCAAAGTTTTTCTGATATAACGCTGGGATTGACACATATGAAAAAACTCCATAGCTCCACAGTAATTGTCCCTCCCTGTTCCCTTTGAGTTTTACCAGCTCCTTAGATGCCCAGTTGTCCATGGGCTGCCTGTGGATGATCCCAGGTGCTGGGAACTCCTCTTCCCCCACTGACTGACTGGTGAGAGTCATCACCTTCATGCAGTGAAAACTGTCAGCAAACTGAAGAGTTCAGCCTGATTCTCCTTAAGCTGCAAGTGTTCGTAATTTACCACCTGCAGATATTTCAAGTGTTTGATATTTTTTTTTCCATCTGGATTACTTTGTTCATTTTTTTAAACACTGAACATTTTCCATGTCCTTTTTCCTATCAGCACTAATGCAAGCCCTGCAGGCAGTTTGTTCCCTGCTTTCTGTATTTATTTTCCTCTATAAAAGTGACCAGGTAAGAAGAAAGGTGCGTCTAGCCAAGTGTGGCAGTGGTTAGGGAACATATAGGAACAAGGCACATATGGTCTGATCCTCTCCCTGCTGTACACCACTGCATTCTCCAAAGACAGCATCTTTATTCAGCCCTTAAATCACCCAATAAATTGTATTGCTGTTACCACATTGGAAGTGAACAAATATGAAGTTCCTACAGCTTGCAAATGAGGCTATGAAATACTAAAAAAGCCTAAGAATTAGTTCAGGCAAAAAAAAAAGTAATTGATGAATATTTCAAACAATCTTGTCCATGTGAAGTGTGAAAAAAACATCTCTTCAGTCAGAGACATTTGTTTGTTCACTTTCTTGCGTGTTTGTTTTTCCATGGCTCCCTGGGATGTCAGAATCAAAAAAAAGGATTCACTTTTGGGTTTCTATTCTGTTATTTGTAAGATTCAATTCATTTTAATGGCACAGTTTTTGTATAAGCAATCACTAAATGACAGTGTAATTTACACTGCAGACTGTTCTGACAAAATGTGTAGCTTCAATAGATGCTTCCTTCTATTGAATTCAAAGAGATTTCACCCTTTATGTTTAATTTACCCATCATAGACATTGATATGGCCACTTTACCATACTCTCTGAGCACTTCACAATACTCTCCTTAAGTATTCTTATTTTACAAGTAGGGAAACAGGACATTGAATTAGAGAAATGTTCACACCATCTATATCAGCCCATTTTTCTCATTTAATGCAAATGCTCTGCATTCTTCCTTTCTTGTCAGTACCTAGCACTCTCCTTTACTGTCTAGGGAGTTTAGATTCCTCTAATAATCTCTGCATTGCACCTAATTTGTTTTCCCAAAATGTGAACAAAAGAAATCCCTCTCTACTCTAAGCCCACAGTCACAGCAGGGGTGCCTACACCACCCAAAGATGGACACACTGTAGTTCCCAAACCACTACAGTACAGCCGTATCAGCTGCAGTGAGGTATGGCTTTAACTTGACTTTAGTGTTTTCAAGATTGGGTTAGTACTAGCGCAGAGTTCTGGAGAACATCACCTGAAGTTGTACCTAGCTTGAGCATCTTTGTACCATCCTCAGTTGCCTACATCAAGGAACTTTTCAGAAAAGTGAATTATTTTAACCTATTGTAGAAAATGCTGTCTCTCATACACCAAAGTCTGACTGTCTTTTTATTCAGAATATAAACTAAAAATTCTTGATATACCTAAAAGTGATAAATATGATCTGAGATCAACTTCTGTGTCTGAACATATTTTACACTTCAGTCCTTCTGAATAGATAGATAATTTGTTTGGAGGAGACCATCCTGAGGTTGTATGTCCAACCCCCGTCTCAAAGCAGAGTCAACTTCAAAATTACATGAAGTTGCTCAGGGCATTGTCCAGCTGAGTTTTTGCTATCCCCCAGGACTGCAGAACCTCTCTTTGCTGCCTGCACCAGTGCTCACCATCCTCCTGGGGAGATTCTGCCCTCACCCATGCATTCAGAGCAGCTCCACTAGTGATGAACTGATCCCCGAGTAATGCAAATGTGAACGTGGTCCAGTGCTGTTCCTTAGTCCTACATGGTCCGTTATATCAAGGACTGGATTTTCAGAAAAGTTCTTGTCATGCTTTCTATGGATTTCTCTATTGGGAAAGTGGGATTTGCTCCTCCTTCCTACATTTGAAGCAAGAGAGTTGACTTCATGCATCTTCCTTATTAATGATGAGGTTTATTGTTCTTATAGAAGATTTTCCTCCATCAAAACAGAATAGAATAGAATAGAATAGAATAGAATAGAATAGAATAGAATAGAATAGAATTCAGTTGGAAGGGACCTACAAAAATCATCCAGTCCAACTGCCTGATCAATTCAGGACTGACCAAAACTTAAAGCATGTTGTTAAGGACATTGCCCAAATGCCTGTGAAACACTGACAGCTCTGGGGCATTAACCACCTCTCTTGGAAGCCTCATCAAGTACCTCATCAATGTCAGGACCAACATAAGATGAGGAAAATTTTGGGTTAGCCCATGATGATCATGACACACAAAGACATGCTTGTTAAACTGATGTCATCTACAACTTTCCCTGCTACAAACCCCTTTTTGTAAAGGGAATAATTCAATGTTTAAAAAAAAAAATAAAGAGGCAAGATGCCAACATAACGTATAATCCAGGGAGGGAGTTACTTTCATTTCTAGCTTCCAAAGACATAAACTAGATTTTTAGCATTGCTGCCTCAGTCTTGTATTTCTAGCATACACAAATCTAACATTAAGGTGCATCAGTTCCAGCTTCCAGCATGACACAATCATTTGATTTAGGCTTAGGAAATGGTAGCAGTGTGTGACATTTCAAACTGAGTTTTACATCCTGAAATGTGCAGTAAATTTTTTTAAAATAAATTTGAGCAATATTAGAAAAGGAACTGCATTCATGAATTATTTTCTACTACATACAACATGTTATGGCACAGATAAGTCTCAATGCATAACTTTAAGTACATGTAATCTGCTTGAAATTGTTCAGATTACTCAAATGCTAAAGAAAATTATTTTAGGATCCTGACTCAAGAGATTGCTATTATTGCTTTGACTAAACTTAAGGACATGGCTTTTGATAAACATTTCCCATCTAAAAATTAATTACTAAGCAGACATAAGGGCTCATGGTAAAAAAATATTCTGCTGGACAGAGGAATATTGTAAAATCAAGATAAACTTAAGCCAGCATAGGTAGAAACTTTTCACTGCCTGGGGAGTGAGAAGAATGCAACTGGTTTTCCTGGAAGATTTATTTTTAGGCTTTTTATTGTCACAAGACTCATTTTAAATGGCAATATTAAAATGAAAAGTCCCAGTTCTGTTGCTTAGTGTCCTTGCTTAAATTAGGAGCAGCACACAGAACAAGTGTTATTATGGACAAAACCATCAAAACTCTGAGCTTCATTCACAGTACAGGAGAAAAAAAATGACTTATCCCAGGTCCTAGCACCATCTAAAAGCAAGGAATCAAAGCGCTTCTTTTACTGTACCAGCCCTTCCTCTTGTCAGCCTTGAAGCAGCTTAAGGCAAATTCTGTCAATCTTAAAGCTGCTTAGAGTAACATTTTCAAAGCGACTTAGCAATTCAAAGTCTAATCTTCATTGAAAGCCAACAAAACCTAGGCTCAGATGTGCTTAATTTACCTTTAAAAATGGGATGCAGGAACTTCTGATGTTACCCTTAATCCTGCTTTTGAGTGCGTGAGAGCCAGGGCTCCCAGGGAAGGGGGGATGTGTGGTGCAACGGAGCGAATGATGAGTTGCAAGGAGCTCAGTGCAGCATGGGCTTCATTTTGTGTTTAAACAGCAGAAGCTAAGAAGTTTAGAATCATCCTCTTGCAACTTTGCTTAATAAATATTAAAACACATATTGCTACCATTAAATATTTTTGGTCACGGTGGTTGATCAGTATTTTTTTTTCTTTAAGTGTATTTCTAGAGAGGATTGATAACCACACACCAAATCTAACCATTAAAAAGAGGAAACAATCACAATGTTTTGACATCTATGAGCTGACACCAAAGACTATTACTTTTATTTGCCCTTATTGGTTTTTTGGTTTTGCTTCTGCGTATTCTGGTATGTTATTTTCAAACTTTTCTCCATGAGAAGGGGACACAAATGAATACTGAGCTTTTGAAGTATGCATTTCACTCCAGAAGATGGAGGTTTATAGCAAATATCATCTACCAGGGTGGTTTGGTTCAACCCAGTCACAGAATAAAAATTAGTGGGATAAACCTCTTTATGATAGGTGAGGGTTGATAGATCAAGGAATCCACAGAACTGATTGACCAAATTGTACATCTCATCTCACAGTTCTTGCTCTTTTAGACTACTTTCTGCATTATTTCCATTACAGTTTAGAAGATTTCAGCTGAGTTCAGGTCAGGCCTTCGGCATTGTTCCATTTCTATTGATCTCCATAGAGTTATACATTGTAAATCTGAAGCCTTTAGAGATTTCATGTTTGGCCTCACTAAATAAAGGTTATGTAAAGTCACTTGACCTTTGTGCCATAAAAGTACAGTTTTAGGCTTTGATAGCATTTGGGTCTTGCAAAATCACCCTTTTTCTTTAAAAGAGACAAAGTCAAACCCAAACATTAATTGTATTGCTTCCTGATGAAGTCTGTGCTAAAACACAAAGGACTGACTCTATCAGCAACCTCCCACTGATTGAATAAACTCTTGATGAGCTCTTCAAGTTATGGCCTAGACACAAAAGGATTTTGTGATTTCTCAAATACTTGCATCCAGCAGAGTTTATGGATTTAGTACATTTCTCCACATTAGGCAGGACAATTAACTTCCATAATAATTGTCAGTGGGTTTCCATGGCGTAGTTCCTGTATTCTTGTGACACCTCATTATATCAGAAGAACCTAGTCAGTGAACGCAATAACAATGCAAATCCAACTTCTGACTCTTTCATTGTCAAAGGACAATATTCGAGGTTGAGCAGAAACCATTACTAAGAGCTATTGCAAAAGAATATCTAGACTTCTCGAAAATACCCTCTCTCATTAAAGGCAGGTAAGGTTATGTCTCGTTAATACCGTCTCCTAGCTTTGTTTGCCTACACTTTTTCAACAGCTGGAGAACAATTCCTTTTCAAAAATAATCTCCAAAAGTTGGAATGTATAAACAGAATTATTATGACGTGAACAACAGAATACTTCCATGCTAGGAAAGTCTGTATATTTCCCCATATCTTACTCTTTTTCCGCAGAAGTAAGTAAGACTATTCTGACTGACAATGCTCTGGTATTACATATTGATTTCTGGGGAAAAAAAATAATTAATATTCACTTTGCTGCCGTAAATGTCTGAATTTTGGCTGGCAGGATATTTCTCAGTACTAGCGTCTAGTCCATTGCTTACCACTCTTTTTGTCACCATTATGTTCAAATTATACAAATCATAAATGTGGATCATTTTTCTGTAGGAAGGCTTTCTCTTACTTTAGTTCTCCAGATGTCTAATATCCTTGTCCAGAAAAACAAAGAAGCCATCATATATCTGGCTGGTAGTAATAATTATGTTATCAGTGGGGTTCTTTCATGTGCTGAAAATTTCCTTTTGATTATAAGTCAGTGGAAGCACAATGAATTCTGTGGGCAGCCTGGCCACAATGTAATTTTAAAAGCTGCTAACAGATATGGGTCACAATTAGGTATAAGAGAAAGCAATTTCAAGCTACAGGGTATCTGGGACCCAAAAAACCCAATTACCCAAATCAGGTCCTTGAGAGCTATTTTAATATTTAGAACTATCCTAGACCAATTTTTTTTTAAAAAAAAAAAAAGAAGCAGTGATTTTTTATAATGTATTCCATATTGGAAGGGAGACACATTTGGGAGCATGGAGAGTGGGGGGTGGCTATAAGCAGTGCTGCACTATATTCTCTTAAAGTCTCATCTTTGGATTTATTTTTTTAATATTATTTTATATATTGGGATGGTTGGGTTTTTTTTTGTTTTTTATTTCATTTTTCCTGGGGGGAAAAATTACCAAAATGAATATTCGCAGACAGTAAATAAGCTACTATTTCTTTAAAACTAAAAATCACAGAATGACTCTTTGGCTCTTGTGTTAAAGTGTGCAACCCACAGGTTGCAATTTCAGGTAAGTTACCCTGTATTTTAAAGGATCCTTGGTTTGACATCCAGTCACTTTTCTTTTCCTTTCTGGAAATGGATAATCTTAAATGTCGCAACACAGGAATCTGTGCTGAGAGACTGCACAGACTCCTCAGACAGAAACCAGAGATGCTGTCAAGCAGCAGCTTCACTTCATCCACATGGGCAGAAAAAAACAAACCCAAGAACTTGAAAGTTTTGCATAATTTTGATGCATAATCCTTAGGGCAGGTCAAGGTGAGACTTTGATGGATAAAGGTTAACCGTTGGACTCAATGATCCAATTATGCTGGCCTTTTCCAGCATAAACAATACTATGAATCTAAGGCTAGTGAAAAATGATCTAACTTCTTTAAAAAAAAGTTTCCCAGTTTGCTGTGAAATTCAAATCTCACTCACAAGTTTGGGGTTTTATTGTGAAATTTCACACACAACTTCGGGAGTGCTGAAGAAGCACTCTAGAATTGAGGCACTACTGCAGATCTTCTCTGGAGTTTTCAAAATACCTGAGGCTAAATCTAATTAATGTTCTGACCCAATGCTCTCCTAGTTTTGAAGCAAACCTCAAAGCTGCAAGCCTGGAATACATTGAGTGCAACGTAGACGTATATAAACGCTTCCGTGTTCATCACAGATGAAAGTGGCAGCCAGTTTTTCCTACTCAATAAATTATGGAAAGGGTGGAGGCACGTGCTCACGGCTTGATACTGGTTTCAGATGTTTGCAAGCAGAAGGAGGATTCTGTTTTATGCCTTATAAAAGAAACAAAAAGAGGGCGTACCCTGAAATGAATTCCCTTTCTACCAGCACAAGAGGAGACATGAAAGAGCTTCACTTTCTCAAGCCACCTTTCAGGTCCTGCTGGAAGAGCTTAAACCCAGGCAAACCTGGGAGTAATTTGAGTCCTGTCCATGCCCACAGCTGAAACACAAAAGTGTTCAGTCCTTCACAGAGGGCTTTTTCCTGAAGGATTTTGCCTTTAGCATAGGACCTTGTATGCTGCTGCGTAGCCTGTGAAAGTGCAACATACATTCATTGATCGATACTTCTGAAAATGCTGTTGTAAATCTTTTCAAGACAGAAGAACCCATTTCCTGCAGAGAACATGAGCACTTGCTGAAGACCCAAAAAAGCCCATCAACAACATAAACATTGGCTCATAGGAGCTGACATTAAGAATCGTGGTCGGATCTGCAAAAGGAACAAAATATCCCCAAGGACAAATGGAAGTCCTCTTTCCTGATGGAAACACCATAAAGAAAATATCTCCTTTTGCTCAGTGAAATTTTTCTGGAACTAATGCTACTGTCTCCAATCCTTTTTTCATTGAAGCCCGTGACATAACTCTCTGCCAAATTCCCACTAGGAGCAAAATGATAAAGAACGGCTTGGGTTGCATGGAGAAATTGCTGAATGAAATGAAGGGGCAACGCAGTAGCAAATGGAAAAGGCTGAAAATGCGCAACGGGATTTGGTAGAGTGAAGGTGCCACAAGGGCAGCTGCACTCCCTCAGGATCTCCATCAGCTGTGCTAACACTCTAAACTACACATGCCTGGGAGCATCCTCTATGGATGCCACAACAGCCTGTATCCCTTCTTGTATGTCCTTCTCTTCACTCCCCACCCTAAAAGGGAGGTGCTGGGAACAGTCCCTGCACTGTGATAACTTCCAAAGGGAACATGTCAACCACGTTGCAGTGCCCTGGCATGACTGAATTTGTTAACACAGATGCTGCTAACACTGTCCTTTCAGCCTAACTGCAGTAATTAGGGATCAGCTGCACGAAAGGTGCAAAATCATTAAGACAGAAAATGCAAAAAAGATGAGGAGAGGAGAGGAGAGGAGAGTTGAGTTTTATGTAACAAGTCAAATATTCAGATTTTTTTTTGTTGAAACCACATTGTTGTAGTATACTTCTAATAAAAGCTAATGAAACAGTCACTTCCCACTCTTTCAGAGGAGGTTACAATGTACGTCTGGATCATCCTTGGTGCAGGGGGCTATTCTGGCAGCCTCCATTTATAGCAAGCAGCACCTCAGAGCTTCCCACACCTCATAAGGAGAGAGTAACTTTTTTCTACACTCTACATGTAGGATTTACCTGTTCAGCTTCTCCAGATGGAGACAAAGCTGGGAGGAGAAGGTGAAAGTGTTTATCGATGTGCCACTATGTGAAAAATTAACCCTTTTAATAGCATCTTAATTGTATTGCAATGGCTGCTCCTCTCGCAGCGCTGCTGTGCTCTGTTGTAGCTATAGCAATGAATTATGCTGGGGTCTTTTTCATTTTCATCTAATGTTTTCTTCAAGCTGAGTCCATAAGTGGGTGGAAATATATCTATTACTGAGAGTGCAGAAAAAACAGCTATGAAACTTCGGGTCTGATTCTGACTCTGATGCTGAATTACTGTCTAAACCCAGGCAAATGATTAAATCTCTGTGCACTGAATTTCCCCATTTGTAAAAAAAAAAAAAAAAAAAACAATAGGGCAAGAGGTAGGACAGATGTGAAGAGGAAGGAGAAAAAAGTATCTCTTCCTTATGATGATGCTATAAAGCCTGATGTCTGAGAATTTCTGCTAAGGAATTTTTCAGAGAAAAGAGTAATATCCTGAAGTGGTGTAAATGAAGATATGCTGGCAGATTGCAGAAGAGTTAGGACTGTTTACAGAAGATGAAGATCTCTCTTGCTAAATGTTGTTGTCGTTTCATAATCAAGTAAATGGCAACGAGCAGTCTGTAAATTTATGTGCAAACTCCCATCTGTGCCAGAAGAAGAAAGTAATTTCAAAGATGCAAATAAAGCTGCCATGAGGTACCTGAACTGTATCGAATTGACATTACTGGCCATAGTGCAGCACTATGGGAGTTGAAGATTTTGGTGTTTTGCACCAAAGAAGCAGGGACATTCAGCAAAATATATCGCTGTGCTGTAAATGCATTAATATCCCTTGCCTGGCCTGGAAGATTGTGAATGCTAACTTACAAATGGTGTTTACAGCATTAGCCAAAGGAGCTAGGTTTCTCTGTTAAATTCCCTTTTCACCCACAGGCTTAGCAAGAGCACTTAGTCTTTCTGTACCCTATTTTTCATTCTTAAAACGCTGGTAAGACTATAGGCATGGTGGGTGCCAGGAGGCTGCAATATATGGGACTGCTCAATGAACTGATTTGCTATTTCCTGAGAGCTAATATGTTTTCTCTTATATCAAACATTTATTGCTCCAGCTGCAAGAATAGGTGTCATTAGAAATAGAAATTTACTGTGCACTGCAATTTAGCTTCTGGACATACCTCAAATGTTGAAGTATTGACACTAAGTGGAGGTAAAGAAAAGCCTCCATTCTGGTGGTCCTCACTGCCACGTGGACACCTCTGCCCGTTTGGCAGTATATTACAGCTTGGCACATGGCACTGTTTTCATTTCAAACTATTTTTAAGCAATGAGTTCTGATGCGGTTGTGAAATGCTTGTCTCGTGTTGTGGGTTCCTAAAAATGATTAAGAAGCGCCCAAGCACAAAAATAAAGCCGGTTAGGTTCTGTCCAAATTACTACTGGGATTAGCCCAGCGTAATGATCACTTCTGAAGTCTGGAATAACATCAAGGGAACGCAACTCGCATAATCTTAAATATCTGTGATGTTCAGCTTGGTCTAAATGTTTATACCTTCCACTTGACTTCTCAGAACAGTGTTTCTTAATTTTCTACAAGCAGCAGAGTTTCATGAAGCAGACAGCAGCAACCCTTGCACTTGAATAGCACTTTTCACTTTCAGAATGTTGTACGGATGTTAAACGTTTTTCCCAAAGCCATGCAGACACTGGGAATTGAGGAAAAACATTTAAAGGTGTTTATGGAAATTTGGTGCATCTATGTTAGGCCTTTGATAATCACAACCATTCTTATTGTCCTTTTTCTAGTAAGGGAACTAAGATGGCTGCATCATATCACCACATCTGTTTAATTAGTTTGTATCAAGCTCTGTTCCCTCTTTCAGTGTTTCATCCACATCTCAGAGTAATCCCTGTATTTGTAACCTCAAAACATGCAATCTGTCCTGGGTAACCCAGGGTCTTGTTTGTGAAATGCACTGTCTAGAGGATGGCAAACAGGAGTTTTTCTGATGCTGGTGAGATCACAGCATTGGTGACAGCTCTACAGTGAAAGTTAAAATATTTAAACTGATTCTTTTGTTATTAAAAATTGACTATCCTAGTTCAAAAGTAGACTTAATTGGCTGACTGGAAAAAGAGCCCTTAGTGCCATAGAGATAGCCTTGTAGAGCTCTTGGTTCTGTCCTATATGATCCAAAAAGAGCTGAACGGCGGATGCAAGCAGCCAGCTCAGGATATAAAACACCTGAAAGAAGAAGAACTGCACTTTAAGATGCGCTTTTATCAGTTGTGGAGAAAAAAAGGATAAGCTGTTACTATCCAAGCCTGTCAGATAAGTGCCATTAGAAAGCTCTAAGGTTATCAAGATTATTATTCTTTAAAATTGCAATAAAAGACACTAAAAATGAGTTATGTCTCAGTGCCTTGAAGAACTGCCTGAGTAACCCATGAGTAAGTAGACTAAGCCATATGAAAACATATAGTCATGTTAGCAAGTTCGGAAAGCCCTTTAGCTCTGCTGAGCAGGCTCCCCAGCACCTGCAGTGTGTGTGCTTGTATTATGTGGAGATACCTCCTACTCATCACAGAGAGAGGGGCACTGTGACATGTCTTCATGGGTTAAATCCTCTGTCCGGTTTGAATAAAACTTCTTTGCTATTTCTTTTAGACATCTCATTTTGGAAGGGTACTCGCCGCTGGGAGTTAGGGCAGTCAGGTCCTGATCATGTTGGTCCTTCTCTGACTGGAAGGAAAATCAGTGCTTATCTCTCAGAGAGGGGTGGGATGGTGGGTCTCCCACTGGACTGGGTTTCTTATGTCCTAACCTCAACGCATAAGATTCTGCAAAGGTGCTACTACATTTTAGCCTTTCCTCTGATATTCCCTTAGTATGTTATCTGGTCGTTCTGTGATTCTGTGACTCTGTGATTCTGTAAAGAAGCTTGCATAGATCAAATAGATTTCACTGAGAGCTGAACTTTCCTCTCTGATGAAAGTTCCAGTGCCTGCAGGAACTGGCATCCTGGGAGACTGGGCTGCCATTGTCCAAAATCGTGAAAGAGCAAAGAAAAAAAAATCCATCTTTTCTGTCTACCTTGCCAGGTTTTTTTACCAAATGAGAGGTCCGGTTGCATTCATTTTGTATCACTTCGGTTGACACTCAACAGATACAGATGTGTTTTTTACATACAGCTGCAAGACTGAGCACAAACAGAAGTGGGTGCTCATCAGGTAGAAAATTAGAAATGATATGTCAGCCTCTTAAATAAATAAAACTACAGCTTGGAATTGGACACGTAGAGGTCCAAATTGTACTTACAGTCCAAGAACTGAGAGGAGGCAGTGAGGATGAATGTGCCTAAGTGTCTCTATTGCCCGAGGTAGTCACGTAACTTCTGCATTAATACAACAGAGCCTAGAGTGAAGATTTGTTTTCCAGCTGGGCCAACTGCCAACGTGTAAAAGTATGTTTTACAGAGCCAGAAATGTTATCAAAGTTGTAGGCTTAAATATGGTTATGTTATCAACTTAAACCTGGCTCTTAATTTGAAATGTTTAGGAAAGAGCACTGAAGTCAGCTCTCATATCATCTTCATTTACTAATGGAGTAATCAACATCTGTAGAGCATGCAGCCACAAAATCTCTCACTCAGTGAAAAGTGTGCTCAAAAATTCTCTTGTCTGAGATCTGTAATCTCATTTTAATTAGCATTGCACATGATTACTCCAATCAAAGAAAGTCAGTGGCAAACATTGCCATCTGCGTCCGTCGTTAACACCAGCTAGCATGATGGCAGACAGTGATTTTAAGTTAATTCATGGACTCTGAGGTACAAATGTCTGTTCAAGGACAAAGAGCACTGCCCTACTTTCTTTCTACTACTTTGCTTTTGAAACACACTTGTCATCTTAGAACTTGCCAAAGATGGAACATTTCCAGTTTGGCATGTTTTGCATCTGGGATGTGACAGTCCTGCATATTCTCTGCAACAGAAGATATTGTCATTTGTTTTGAGTAATGTAATTATGCATGGATTCAGGATTGTATCACATCTGCCCAGTCTCCAGCATGGCTGCCAACTGTATGGTCAGGGGTTTGAGATGTTGATAGGCTTCCCAGGCAAGATACAGAGAATTTTGTGAATTTTTCAGGCAACAAATATTCAATGCAATGATAAAACTCAGACTACTGGATGCACATAAGGACAATACCAACAGGGTGATATATTGTATGCCCATTTCTGCGTGCATTGCCATTCCTCCAGCAATCTCCAGTGTCATTAATTGGTTAAGAAGAGGTGACTGATGATACCTAGCTGCTTCTGGATTCGTGTGCTTCTTCATCATATGTCCTCACAGAAAGCCTTATTTGATAAGACAGCAGATGACCTGCTACTGACAAGAATCCTTTATGAATGTAATTTTTTACTGAATTATAGCCAAGTTTTTAAAGGATTTCCACCACTAAGTCATTAAAATTTTTCAAAGGTTACATGCAGTCCAAGAAAATTTACCAAGAAAGGCACAAGCATATCTGAGCTCATGGATTATGCAAAATTCAGCAGGATTATTTATCGTCTTCATCCTCAGAGCAGGGAATTATTTGGGCTTTTCTGAAGATGTTAGTACATGACTGTAAACTCTTTAAGAGAAGACATATCCCAAATAGCATTTTTCCTCCTCCTGAACCAGACCTTTCATGCAGGATGAGAGCTTTTGAGAGCTTTTAAATTATTTTGGTTGCATAGTTACAACTCTGATAACTTTTAAGTTCTCTGCATTATGAGAGGTAGCCTTGAGTGTTTTAAATCTGCCCATAAAACTTCTGTAATCATTCTCTGCAATTACACTACAATGCACAACAATTAATTATATCAAATTCTTCTCACAGAAGTGTTTAGCACTGAAGAGATTGCCACAGCTTTATTTCTGGCAATAAAAGAATGGGAATTATTATACCCCTCCTGGGATTTTACTGATCTAACATTTCTGTAGTCTGGATTATAATCACATTATTTTCCCTATAGGAAATAAATATCAGTTCTTGACAGGCATGATTGTTAAACAATATTTTACATGGGAAACAATATATTCCCATATTTTTTTTCCTGTAAGAAACAAAGATCTGGATTTTTAGCTAGGTAACTCCTATGAGTAGCCTGCACTCGTGTCCAGCCTTGCTGGGATTCATGTGCAGGGTCTTCCCCTGAGAAACTGGAGTATGTCTACCCTGAAGACTGTAGGTGGCAGGCATAGGACTAGATGAAGCTGAGAACTGGTATTACTGTAGGTTGGCAGTACAGAGCTCAGGGCAGGCTGGAGGTCCTTCCCAGCATCTGGGTTGAATACTTAGGTAGTAAGTTCATGCTGAGCTATACCCAGCCACAGTTTGGTAGCCATAAAGCCAGCCCTTAATTTGTGCTTATAGAGTCCCCAGACATATATGTCCTCTATTAATACACATGTCCTATACATGGGACTTTTTCATATAGGCATACCCAAGGTAGAGTTCCACTTCAAACTGGTGGAAAACGTCTTCAACATCAAAAGAAATAGCTAGGGCTGCCTGAGCAGGTGCTGCAACCCATGGGGACTGGACATGGGCAGTAAAAGCCGTGGTGCTTCTTGCACCCTGAGTGCATCTGGAGAGGTGTGTGTCAGACTAACACTTCTCTGGTCAGGGCATCTTTCAGTTTAGTTTCTAACCTGAGGAATCCAATCTGTGCAACCTAACACAGATCCAGGACATGAACCACGTGGAGTGGGCATAATCAAGAGATTCTCTTTGAAAGCTCACTTCTGGTCTGAACTAGACGCTAAGATAGATGTATCCATTCACCTAAAGAAATGCATTACCCTGAACACAGTTTTGGTACCTTGTATTTAGTGCTGCCAGTGCATCCCTGTCTGTCAGACACCCCCAGTCTGAGCACAGGGAAGTGTAAGCAAAGGACAAGCTCAACAGCCACAAATTGCTATCAGCAAGATGACAAGAGGAGCTTCTGGCTACCAGGTTTTTTCACTTGATACTCTGATATGGTGATTGCTCTTTATTAAGTGAAACAGTAAATACCATATTTACCGTTCAGTTTCTCTTAAAAAAAAAAAGGGGGGGGGGATTCTGTAAAGATTAACTTCACAGTGGAAAGTTTTTCTCTGAGCAAGACCTTCCCTTTGGGAAAGAAGCAAGGGTTAGCTGTAACATAAAATATGACCAAATGTTCAGAAGTGTTCCCAAGACTGATATGATCACCTGTCTTCATATCTTTGTTTCCTTTCACAGAGCCATGTTTGACTATGACAAGAGCAAAGACAGTGGCCTCCCAAGCCAAGGACTCAGTTTTAAGTATGGAGACATCCTTCACGTCATCAACGCCTCGGATGATGAATGGTGGCAGGCGAGGAGGGTCACTCTGGAAGGAGACAGTGAGGAGATGGGAGTTATACCCAGCAAGAGGAGGTGAGTGCTGCCTCCTCTTTCCTACCTCCTTGGCCATGATGTTAAAATATTCCATTTTCTTCCAAAGACAGGGTGCCTCATCTACTGAAAGAAAATCGGAAAGTAGAGGAAAATCTCACAGTTATTATTTTGAGAGTTGAAAGATAGGATTTTCACTGTGACACTTAAAGAGTTCAGGCTGTTTAACTGTACTGAAAAGGAGCTCAAAAGGTGACTCAATTATAGTGGATTAGTAGCTTCACAAAAAAAAAAGGGCAGAAGAGGGAATGAGCACCACCTACTAAAGAGCTTTGGCAGAAAAAGGAAGAACCAGAACCCAAGTCTGGGAATTAGCTCTGAATTTGAAGTAGAGCACATGTTTTAATGTCAGGGTTATTAGCCATTGCATCAAACTGCTGAGGGATGTAATGGATGTCTTGACATTTTCAAATCAAGACTGTATGTCTTCCTTTTCTGAGGGTAATAGAATTAAACTTCTCAGACTGTGTGATGTAAAAAATGATGCTAAATTATATAATGGTCCTCTTTGGCTTCAAAATCTGTTAATCTAATCTCTGCCTGCCTGGAAACTGATGGATAATCAATATCACAGTAAATTTTTCATATAATGTAAATGAAGGAACTTTGATCCACTCTCCAAGCTAAATCTGAATCTTTGTTTAGCTGTGATGGATTCCTGCTGACTGACGGAGAGAGAACAGACATCTGAATCTCTCCCATTGTTTGTATTGTTTACTCTGTCTAGGGGCTTTTGTAAAATTGGCCACAAGTCTCTGACACTATCAGAACTACCACACAAATCAGCATTACTTTCTGCTTCTGTTGATAGTTGCTATAGAAAGGTCAGGAACTGAAAGGGTAGGAGGAAAATGAAATCTGTCAAACCACATTACATTTCTCTTTTGCAGCAATGCTCCCATACTGCATATAAACTTTCTATTCCTAGCCATTTCAGCTTTAGCATTAATATAAAAATGATCATGCCCATTTTTTATAGTGGGGAAATGGGATGTCTGATGCTCTATAGAGCACCTGCTGCTCTTTGGAGAGTGTTGGCCCAGGTGCTAATAGAGCTCATGGTCCTCCTTGTTCTAAATCACGTAAAAGTAAAGTTAAAGGCCGTCGAATACCTTGTGGACATGGGCCCTGCAAGGACCTCATTTTCTCTAATAATGAACATGTTTGAATAACAACCACACCAGGATTTTCAGCGAAGAGCAATTTTGGATTTGTATGATACATAGAAATAAAACTACACTCTGATTTTTGCAATGGGAAAAATATGTCCAATAAACAGATTTAGTCTCTAGATACTGAAAAAGGAATACTTGCCTACTATTAATTACTACACTACTGGGCATGACTGGATCACACGTGGGAAAAGAGGACAGTCTATTCAGTTATTGCTGAGGGAAGTACGTGCACAAAGCTCACTTGCAGTGTGGTGCATACTCTGAAAAGCTACAAAAAGCTGCCATACTTAATAAAACATCTACAGGGGAATGAGGGCAAAGCAACTTATTTAGATATGAAGTTGTATCTTCTGTAAGGTGGAAAGTATGTAAGTGCCCTAAAGATTATTGGGTTACCTGCACGGTGGTGTTTTCAAGAAGGACAAAAGGTAGAGGCTCCCTAGTCAAGGTCAGAGATATCATACAGCCTAGGAAAAAGATGTGGCTTAGGAAACGTTGGGAGAAAAGAGGGAAAAAAAGAGGAGGGAGGGTGGGGGAAAGAAAAGAGGCAAGATGAAAATAGGTTGGTTAGAGCCTAAAAATAAGTCTTGAATTTGAAAAGATGCAGTTAGAGTTACCATGCTCTCCACTTGTCATCCTAGTGAATCTGAGAGGCCTGGAAAAATCAATGGCATCTGGTTTTCTGTCTGCATTAATGTAATGATGTGATACACCTGAGCTGGGGTAGTTGGAGGTTGCTATTATTTCACAAAAGGTTTCAGTTGTACAAGGTTGTTTTTTCCAACACACTAAAAAGTGAGTATTTCCATCGATTCTGGATGACCCCTTAGAGTCAGTGAGACTGATGTGCTCTTGCCAGCATCTTCTGTGGTCATTTACACCACCCAAGGGGAGGATGAGCAATCAATGCATACGGGGCTGAGCATCAGAGAATGAAGCTCCTCATACTTGCCAGAATGTCCTAATGCAGAGTCTAATTGCCTCTGCAGGTGTGGGTTATTGATTGTGAGAGGCTTGATCTAAAACAGAGTAGGCCTGGGATTTATTTGCCTGAACGTTAGCAACTATGGCATGGAAATCTTCATTCAGACTGCTAGGGTGTCCAAGGTAGTATATCTCTTATGATTTATATGGGATTATTTCTATAGGCATTTCATGATATGTAATATGGCATATGTAATATCTAGCAGTAAAATATGCCTGTGATAGAACAGGATGAAAAGAGCATGTGTGGCTGTTTGTTGGGTTGTGACTTGTCCTGCAAGCTCAGCTTCCTATGATGTTGTAGGTTGAAGAGGTTTAACATTTGTCTTTTCAATCCCCCATTCGTTTCTATTCCTTTTCTGTAGGTTTCGGAAGGGGTGGTTTGGTGAGGTTTGGTTTTGGTGTTGTACTTGGAATCCGTCTTCTGCCCATGTGTACATGCAGGAATACTGTCCCATTGGACTGTAACATTTTTTGCAGTTTGGGCCAAGGAAAGGCTTTACAGATCTAGGGATTATTAGTGCCAGGGTGAGTCTTTTAGCTATCTGCTTTGCTACCTTATCTCCTGGCCAGCAATAGTTAATACACAATTCCTGCATTTTTTCATAAATTGAATCATTATGGAATAGCTCTGAAAGCCAGTGACTGCTTCATATATTTTCTTTTTTTTGGTATATATGTAGATACGTACAAAATATACATAGATATGTACTAAATATATGTACATATACACACAAAGCCATAACAAGTACATTATATTACTTCTTTAAGGCACTGTGTAATGGTAATTGTTTTCCTAGTATTCAGTCTTGCTTTTTAATTTACACCTTTTTACAGGAGAGCCCTTCACACAGTGACATTTTATCATGAATTGATAAGAGAAATTTTGAATCCTATATCAAGACTCCATACTCCACTTCTTCTCTATGATATATATAATATACCAGAGGAAATCATAATTTATAATTACAGGGGAGCTGCCACTCATTATTCTCTTCAGGGTGTCAGATACATTGCCAGACTTTACCCCTTAGCAATTCAATAGAGTTTGAAAGCTACTTGTCATCAGATTTCAGAGCTGCTGCCAATGTGTGGACTTTAAATTGTAAAGTCAGGCTTTAAGAGGGAGCTCTGGAGGGCAGCTGAAGGAGGGTTACTGAAAGAGGGAGCACAAAGAAATGAGAGTGACCCTGTGTTTTTCCACTGATCCGTGCAAGGACCGACCCTCATGAACTGATGAGCCAGTGACCTCGGTGGGGATTAACAAACACTAAATGCCCAATATTAGCCCAGTGCTAAAAAAATCATTGCAACCCTTTTTACATCCAAAAGCAACATTTTGTCCATTTGCCGGTATGTATTTATTGTCTGATTGTCTATTGCTCTCAAACACGGGAGTGAGTAGCCAGCTGGGCTACAAAGGCATTGTGATATTGTATCATAGAGATGTTGAGAACAGTAGGACTTCAGCATAAGAGGCTGCAAGTTGTGGTTTAACAGTCACCAAGTAGTTGTTGTTACATATCGATGTTATAGTTGTTATTATATATTCTACGGTTTCATGTCCACCAAAAATATTTATCCACTCTCTAAGGGGAGAGCAGGGCACAGCTATAACCCTGGGCAGGGTATCAGAGATGAGGGGACCAGTCCTGTACCAACGCCTCAGGCAGCCTGTGGTATTACCTGTGCACTATGTTTACGCGTGGGAATTGCTCCCCTATCATCAAAAGTTACTATTTTTATACTAGAATGACCAACAGAAATTAGATTTACACTAGATTTTTGTTATGTTTGCATGTAGAGATTTAGATTCGAATTTCTACATATGCTGGAGTTCTGATCGCAAGAATTTTTAATTGCCTCCTATTGTCCAGATAAACCAAATAAATTCAGTTTCCCGCAGTACCAAGCTGAGCAGCCTATAAGATTCCATCCCCACAGAAACACTCACATTAGTAAAAGCAAGTCAACAAAAAGCATGAAAGCAATGTGTATCAGTTAGATTGTATTAAATTCCTAGATAGATGCTCTAATTCAGTAGTAAAGAGATTTTGATTTGCTGCAGCAGTGATTTTACATCTCCATTTCTTTTCACTTTTTCTTTGCCGAGAATCTGCACACAGAAAAGCTCCTACATTGCAAGCCCCACACAACTGCAACCTCCCACTTCATGAATGCCATGCTTCAGTATTTTCTGTGTAATTTAGCCTGTAGTTTCTCACAGATTGCCTTAGAATGGCCAAGTGTAAATTCTCTCTTCCCACTGTAGCCACAAGGATTTGGTCCTAAAACACTAAAATATTTACACTAATCTTTCTCTTGTCTTTAAGATGTGCAGCCACAGAACTGCTCTCAGACTGGACATCATTCTAAGATTTCCATTTTCAGGTAGTTTGAGTATATATGACTGCAAAATATTAGGCAACTTGTATCTCTTGTTATTGCCATCTGAAGGTGTATGATGGTACCAGCCTGATATTTGTGTTCTCAGGTAGGCAACATTCTCCCTACAAATACATGTAATCATACTCTCCTTTCAGAACAAAATGGGGGGGAAAGTACATCAAAACCAATGTTTCACAAACATTTAAGGACAAGGAACTAGAGGTTTTCCCAGCACAGAAGTCCCTGTGGGCAAAAAGCCAACCTAAATTTGTTCTTCTGCTCAGTTTGGCAGAAGGACATGTTTATCCACTCAAGTGAGTTTTCTTTTTAATGGTTTCCTTTAAATTGTCCACCTTTCTAAACATACCTTGAGACTTTAATCCTTAGATGATAAAACTAGATGATAAAACTTTTTAACATGGCATAATCATGTAAGCTTTGCCTAAAATAAGTTACCTAATTAATTTTAGAAATCTAATTGGAAAAAATAAATATAGAATAAAATTGATATGTATGTGTATATATAAACCTCTTCCTGTTCTCTTGCAATGATGGGAAACTTTCATGCTGAAGGAAAACAGCCCTTAGCTTTTAAACAGAATAAGATTGTTCTACAGTTTTATGAGAATTCACTTCCTAATGGCATTAGGTCTTCTCTTTTTATAAAATATTGACCAGATGCTGAGCTGCTCTCTATAAGCAAGTCACTGAAGGTTGAGAGCTGAATGAGAGCACATTCTCTCCTACTGAAAAATGCATGTTCTGTTGCAAAAATAACTCTTTTTGAGTGCTCAAAAATAATACTGAGAATGGGAATCTATTGGTAAGCTCAGACCTCACATAAACAAGACTAAGCAGCGCAGGGTATGGAAGCAATAAGTAACTATGGTCTGAGTTATTTATTTGGACTATAAATAGTAATACATATTTTCACTTATCTTTCACTTGATAGGCAGGCAAAACAAATAGAATGCAGATGACCTGGAAATGACAAAGCAAGACAAGAAGAAACAAGTTAACAAATATGTAAAATAGAGCAAAGTCTTTCAAGTGCCCATTTTATGTTGCAATCTTCTATTTGATAACTCTCCTCACTACAGTTCTCTTGCTGGATTTGGAAATAACTGATTCTACAGAACACCTCAGTAACAAATATGTGCAAATTAGGCTACTGTAACCATTTTATTTGATTCTCGACACCGGATTGCAATTTGCATCCATATTCTACATCAGTGATGAACACTGTTATTGAAGATTAAAGCATGTATCACTTGATATTTTACATCTCTGTTGTGAAGACTGAGCAGTGCTTTTAGAAAGGCACTGACAAAATTCCTGGTGGTCCATTAACCCCCAGCAACGGAGGATCACAGTTCATGCCTGGTTGAGTTATGCTTGATTTCTTCTTCTTTGCTGTGCACACAAAGAACTGAAAGCCTTGCTTTGAAAAATCCCAGAGGCCCATTTTCAACAGCCACATATGCCCAGAAACACAAAAGCAGATAGATATTGCAGTGCCGTGAGCGTTGCATCGTAGTAATAAGTTCTTCAGAAGTGGAATAGGAAGAGAACAGCATCCCAAAGAACTGAAGCCTTGAACTTGCTAAGTGAGGAAATGCTGAAGACTGAGATATATTTTCAGTGTTTTCAGGGTATCACTCCGCTCTTTTAGCTTTGCGTGGGAAGAGAAAATGAATCCTGACCATTTTTGGAAAAAAAAAAAGGGTCATGAGGTGTCTACTACCAAGAAATTTTTCAAGAGAAGATGAGTATACAGGGTATACTCCAACGCCCCAGATCTCAGATGATCTTAGACCATTTCCCTGTACACAGCAGTGTGTCTGCAGGCAGCTACACTTGGAGAGCAGGTGGAAAGCTGGAGTTGAAATCCCCATCAGTTGTGCTAGACAATGCTGTCTCCACGTGGGGCTGAGAGCTTTTCAGCTCCCAAGCCCCATTTGAATGCTGGATGTAGCTGTGTTTGAGCATTTCTTGAAATCTCGTTGAGTTTCAGTCACCCCCAGGCACTTTTGAAAATGCGACCTGAGCCATGAAGTTGGAAATCGATGATCTTTAAGGTCCCTTCCAACCCAAACGATTCTATGATTCTATGTACACATTGCTCACATGCCCCTTTCTAATTACATGTCTGCTCAACAGAGCTATGCCTAGGGGATGGGGAAAGAACAAATAAAATTTCCAAAACTACTTCATGGCTCAGGTTGCATTTTCAAAAAATCCCCATACATCAGGTGAGCCAGGGTAGGAAATTTGGGCCTCTGTGAATTTGGTGAATAGGAATCTTCCCCCTTCGTTATTTTTTTTTTCCCCACAACCCCGCACAATCCCGCTTTGTGCAGCAGTGGTGAGTGAAAAACGGATACAGTTTGAAGTGAAACATTTCCTCCTTTAAAAGCAATTTCCTCAGCTGATTGATCTAAATGTTGTCCAAGGGCTGGTAGGTTTGCTGTCAACTAAAGCAATGTGAGGAATTTACAGTCGTGTTGCTATTTAGGCATTCACAGTGTCAGCTGCTGCAAAAAAAAAAAAAAAAAAGAGTTGAGTTGTGCCTCAACTCTCTTTTTCTTGGGGAAAAAAAAAAAGGAGTCATGTTTATTTTTCCTTAAATATAGCAATTGCAATCCTGAAGATTCAAAAAAGGGCTAAAATTGCTTGAATTAGCGTTCCTTTAAAAATATGTTTTCTAAGAGATGGATCAACGATGCTGAAAAAACTGTTAATCAATACTTTTTATCTTTATCATTTTAGTTCCCTTTTTAGCTCTGTCTGTGGCAAAAGTGTCCCAGTAGCTCAGATGAGAAATTATGCAAACATCCCCAGTTCAAGAGAGACAGGGAACTACTGGAGAGAGTCCAGCATAGGGCAACAAAGACGATTGAGGGATTGGAGCATCTCCCTTATGAGGAAAGGCTGAGAGAGCTAGGGCTCTTTAGCCTGGAGAAGAGAAGGCTGAGGGGAGACCTTATCTAAGTTTACAAGTATCTAAAGGATGGGTTGAAGGAGGATGGAGCTGGACTCTTTTCAGTGGTTTCCAGCGATAGGACAAGGGGCAATGGGCACAAGCGGGAACATGGGAAGTTCCATTCAAATATGAGGAAGAACTTCTCTACAGTGAGGGTGCCATAGCCCTGGAACAGGCTGCCCAGGGAGGTTTTGGAGTCCCCTTCTCTGAAGGTCTTCAAGCCCCGCCTGGATGCAGTCCTGAGTGATGTGCTCTGGGCAATCCTGCTTTAGCAGGGGAGTTGGAGTAGATGATCTCTGAGGTCCCTTCCAACTCTGACAATTCCTTGATTCTGTGATCTTAGTTCATTGGAGTCCTCCACACTGAAGGAGGAACTCAGCAAGGACTAAACCTTTGGAGAGCCAAGGTAAATTGTAACCAAGTTCTCCAGAGCATGTGAAAACCAAAGCTTTTCAGGTATTCAGATATTGGGTTGATTCCTTCAGGGAAAAGAGAGGTATATTCCTGTTGCCAGAACAACCCACTGCCATGTTTCAAGTCCCAAAACCAAGACATGAAGGCAGTAGAACACCTGAGCTGCAGTATTTTGTAAATTTGGCAAACCCCTTTATTTTATCCTAGCCTTTCTCCAGCAGTTAACCCATTTCGTTGACACTTCGAGCAGCAACAGTAATGTAATCACCCTGAGACACATGGGATATCAGCTTGGAAGTTTACAGGTCAGCCAGATTGTAAGTAAAAGAACAGATCTGTTGTGGGAGATGCCAGGAAAATTGTAATGGGGGGCAGCAGCATGTGAAATGTTTGTAGTATTCAGCAGGCGTGCTGAACATGTACAGATGATGATGGTATGTTTGCCTGGAGGATTAACAGCACTTAATGACATTACTTGTATACTTCTCAAACCAATGCAGAATGTTTCTGCAGCTCCTCATCTGCCTGCTCTGCCTGTGGAAAGCAGTGATGCCTCCATGGCTGCTAATGCAATTATGATGAATTTCATAAATAAGGCCCGCTCTTCAGGATTAATTTCCAAACTTCTTTATGCAGTGAATAAGAAATGAAGTTAAAAGCAGATGTTTTAGGAAGTTAGACAGGACTGGAATGAGTTTAAATGTTAACACAGATTAATAAGTAGAATACTGTGTTCATTTGAACTAATTATTTTCTCAGAAGGCATCCATCCTATTTAGGCAATTACACAGCCTCAAGTCTTAATTTCTTACCGGTCCTATCAAGGGACCTCATCTACTAGTTTAAATTTAAGGCTGTTCATGTGTTTTTAATAACATAGATTTAATTTGAAAGCTGCATTTGAGCTGTTTCCATGTGAATATTCCACATTCACAGAGAAATGCATTTATTCTAAATTTAAACTGTAACTATAGTAACCAGCATTCACTGTGTTTCAGTAGGAAATATATAAGCCCACTCAGACAGAAGGAAACATGCTATGTTAATTATCATTCTATCAAAAGACTAGAGTTTGTATTTCTTAAAAAATTGGTTATCAGAAATTAGGTATTCTTACTATCTGAACTAAGAAGCCAAGAGATTTACAGGAATGTATTCTAATGTTATTTGTGGGAATCTGTGAAAGGTAGAAAAAGGGCCATAGCTGGGCCAGTTTGCAAAATATAATAAAACTTACTTTTTTCCCAGCTATTTATTTTCTAGTAAAAATACAGTATCAAGCTCTCATAAGCTGACTTTGCAGGATTCAACTTAGATTTCCCAGAGCAATTCTTAAGCTTAGACAAGCATTACTGTTTCAATTATAGTAGATGATCAGATTTTTTTGCTAATGATAGATTTTTTGTAGATGATAGATTCCATAGATTATTTTGCAAAGGTTGTAAATGTCATTTTTACAGTAATGAACATATTAGTCAAGGTGAGTAAGGACATGAAGAGCTTCTTTTCTTCAGATTTCTCTCTCTGCACCTGTTTTCTTGGGGGTTGATTTTGTTTAGGGAAGAGCTCACCTCTTCTTATGTATTTGGGTTTTTTTAAATTCCTGGAATTATTATTTAAGCATGCTGTATTAATAGTTTAAATATACAACATATGTATATCTTGTAGTAATGGTGAACTTTGCAAATATACTAGCAGCATATAGTTTTCCCACAGGTAAAATATGCAAAGTATGCAAATGGATTTTAAGTTTTACTAACATGTTTTTAAAATTATGCTCATTCATTGAATAATGGAAATCGTTCTACAATATCGTTCTACATATCTATGCTAGAACAATATCGTTCTAGCATATTGTTCTACAATACTTAGGAAGACAGGAACACTGAACTATCTGATGCCCTTTGAAAATGCCTTGTGTGTCTCTTTTTTCCCTCTATACTGAGGACTGTAACTTGTGTTTGTCTGGTCTTGATTCTGAGATGCGAATGGATTGAGACACCACACATTCCTTTTCTGTATTATTTTGGTGAGTAAACATATTTAACATTAAAAATTAAAACTAAGTATGTTTTTCTTTAAAATTTGTCTGGCATCAGCTTGTTGCCAATTGTTTTGATACATGTTTCTCTCCAAAATAACATTTTTTAGATCTCAGTATTTTCTGACTCTGAAGGCATTGCATATACAGTATGACAACTCCTCTCTCACTCTGTTTGTTGAACCTATGGATATCAGGATCAAATAACTTTGGAAGCTTTTCATTAGAGCATTTCAATTTTCTTTAAGTATACAAATACCAGAACTGCACAGACTAAGCCAAGTTTTGTGTCAAACCACACAGCAGTTGGGGCTCTCAGGTGCCAGGAGGTGGGTTCATGGGGGCTGCGTGCTCTGGTTTTTCAACTCAGATCAGGCTTGAACTTTCAAAGCAAATGTCCTTTTTGGCCTCAATTTCTGTACCGTGGATCATCTAGTGGGAAAGGCGTGGTGAATGCATACTATATTAAATTGTATTAAACTGATCTTGAAGAAAAGTTCATCTAAAGCATCCACCTCCTCATAGGTCAGTTCATGGGACCACATTAGAACTAACCCAAAGAAAACCCCCTGAAGTTTATAATTCCTGTCTTTTCCTATTTGGGCAAGGTATTTGGTAATATGAACCTGCCCATCTTTGTTTTCAGAATTCAGGTACTAGCAATGAGTTCTTCACTCAAATGACTCAGAAAAACAATTTCTTTGCATTCTATCTGCTTGCAGATGCTTGTGGAGGGCATGGTTTAAACAAGACCGCCCACTTAACACACAGCATTTTAGAGTGGTTGGAAATAGTTCTTCTACCCCTGAGCATGTGTGCATCTCCTCAGAAATGCTCTTTTGGGCAAAGCTGTATAGATTTAAGTAATCAAAGCCTCAAGAAAGCTTCTCTGCATTTTAATATTGTAGGAAGTTGTAACAGGGAATGCTGTTCTGCCGGTGCAGGAGCCTCAGATCCAGCCCTGTGTTTGCCAGAAAGATGATGCTTGGCTGAGGAAGTGACCTGACATCTCTCTCTCTTTCCTATTTATAAAATTTGCTTCAAATGCTCACTTTATGCACAGCAAGGTGCCAGTGGTCTTGGGAGTTCAGATATCAGATGTCTCCTACAAAAAGCTGCTGTGATCAACATGTGTGTTTTCTTTGTTTTCCCCAGAGTTGAAAGGAAGGAGCGTGCACGTTTGAAGACGGTGAAATTCAACGCGAAACCTGGTGTAATTGATGCAAAAGGGGTACGTAAATCGAGAAACCTATTGAAATTGCACTTTGTAAAATTTTTTTACATGTTTCAGAGAAGAGAAAATTTTAGCAACATGAGGTATACTTATATTGTTTCAACCAAGACCTGGAATATAGTGAAAAAAAGACAGGAGTACAGTATGATATAATCTTCTAAATAATTAAATATTCTTTTCATAATAATACTGACTGACAGCACATCCTAATTGGACGATACTAAGAAAATACAGAGCATTCTGTGACATCTGTGATAGTAGTTAAATGATGGATAGAGTAGAAAAGATGTTAAAAACCAATGCAGATAACTGTTTCATGAAATTGGGCAAGAAATGGAAATTCTCTGGCTTCGAAAGCTGTTAAATCCCCAACAACAGGTTGAATAAGAGTCCAAGAAGCAAAATTTGGGTTTCGGATCTTCTGTTCTGATGGTTGTGACAGACATTGAACACCGGTGTGTTCCGCAGCAGGCACGACAGGCCAAGCAGCACAAAACATCCTTGTTCCCTTCCACCAGGGCTGCCTGGACCAGACAACCTCCCCGCTGCCAGCGCTCTGCAGCATCCCTCTGTCGTGCCCAACGCCCACCAGTTCTCACCAGCCTGATGTCTAACATCCTGTACATTGCCAGCTGGCTGGCGAGAGTTACAGCATGAGAGAAATGCTCATGGTCCTGGCTGCTGAGGTGTATTTTTCTGGGGAATTGTGGCTTGCACTTGTAGCGGCAGGAAATTCTCGACGTTACATTTGCGTTATGGTATTTTTGAAAACGGCCCCGTTGGCACAGACAGGATGTACAACTGATGGCTTCTGTGAGCCATCAGCAAAAAGTTATGTTTGGCTGCAGGAAACACAGGGCAGGGCCAAAACCAGGTGGAGGGAGGACACATAAGAAGGTGCCAGCAAAGGACAAAACCAAGTGGTTCAGCAGGTCCCTTCTAGACCTACTGTTCCTGTGGTCCTCTGCCTAGGTTGAAATTCTCATTCTTAATCTCTGCTTGCTTCATTTCCCTCTGCAATGGGACTAACAATACTTCCTTCATCCCAGTTTATTCTGTCTTTTCACTTAGTGTAGCAGAGTAAGAAGTTCCTCTTGCTATGAACGTGCAGTTCCTAGTGCAGTGGGTCTCAAGCCTCTAAATGTCAGCAAAATAATCTTTCAGATGTGCATATACTTCCCTGCTACTGCTCTACAGACCAGTTCCTGAGTTCAATGCAAATGCAGAATAATTGCACTGGCTGAAACCAGTTTTCCAGATTTATAATGTACTTGGAATCAGAGTTCAGCCTCTCCACCTTATTTGTACATGCAGATAACTGGGTATAAAATATAGAACAAACTGCATGGTGAAAGGATTTCTTTATCTCAGTGCGTTTCTTTAGGAGTCAGAACTCCGTTTCTTACTTTGAAATGACCATTCTCTGCAACTCTGTAAATTAATGTTGCCATTTATTTGGGGAGATAATAAGCTTTATATTGCCAATGAAATCACTTGTTAAATGACTGTTTCCTGTATATATTAAAGCCTGAGGGGAATAATTCATTCATATAACTAATGGTCCTTATTCAAGTGAGTCTGTCAAGAATTTAATTACCTCTTGATTCCCTAAATTGTTTTTCCATTTTTGTCATCAGTGCAACATTAATCTTCCAGCCAGTCATATCAATGTTTGTTTCAGTGTTTAGGAAATTGTGTAATTACAGACCAAGATCATTGTACCCTTTTCAGAGCATACTTTCTATTGTTAGTATTTGCTGAAATTTGCTTTCGTCTATAAAAAAAAGTCACACAATTTCAAGGCTCTTTGGGAAAAGACGTTTGTAGGCTCCTGTTTAAAAGAGCATAAAGGGAAGAAGGATTCTCTGTTAAATTAAGCATCAACATGTAAAATGAGGTGTTTGGGCACACATATATGTATGTATATTTTAGGGATCAACATTTAGTTTTTCAGTGTTCAAAAAGAAGTGGTGTAAGCTGTCTAACAGTGCAGGCTTTACTTTCTTTATCTGGAAGAAATTCAGTCCAGATAAACAGGGCTGCAGTAAGCTCAGAACTCTTCTATTGGAAATAAAGCTAAAATTCAGATTGGAATAGGTTATATTTGACTGTTGCACCTTTGTGCTCATACGTTCATGACTGTGGGGGCAAGTGGTATTGTCTTAATTTACTGTAAAGATGAGATTGGGAAAAGTATCACATTTTCATGTGATACTTCTAAATTTGGCCAGGACATGTACATGGAAACATCTTTTAACAAAATTTAACTGAATACAGAGAATTCTTGGGGTTTTTTGCACAGGTAAAAGCTTTATTCTGTTGTGATTTTACCTGCAGCATCTTGCTGGCTCCTATTCCTTTCCTCCCATATAGAAGCAATGTTTAAGACCTAACAAGCCACAGTAAATTTTTTATGAGACAGTGCCAAAATTCCTTTGAGATAACTTCTATGATTTTAAAATATGAACAGTTTAGTAATCCTACAAGTTTTAAAAGTCTTACGCATTTTCATCTGTTTATGCCTCATTTTTAATCCCAAACCCATAGATAAAACACAAAGAAAATGTTACAGAGGGTGTGACATTTGTAGCTGATCAGCTGCTTGTGTCTCACTAAAAAGGTGTTTAAGAGCACTCAGCAATACTGTTGACAAACCTGTTAGCAGGGATAGCTAAAAAGATAATCTTATCAAAGGACCAAAAGTTTCTCTTTTTCAAGCCAAACTTGGGTGCATTACCTAATCTAGAAAATGAGTTCATCATTTTTTTAAATGTGATTTAGAATATTTAAATCACTTTTAATTCATTTCATTGGACTCCTCCTATCCACAGCTGGTGGGAAAAAAAAAAAAAAAAGGTTACAAAATCAGGATAGATGCAAAAACAGAGAATGTGAAACACAATTACGGAGCTTCAGTGGAATCATCTTTTTGGTGTCCAGTTTAAATCAGGCAATGGATAGTATCTTTCCATAGAATGTATAATTAAATTCTGATGCTCATCATTACAGGATATTGTATAAAAATAAATAAGTTAAAAAGGAATTAGATAAATTAATAAGCAATGGATCCGATGACAACTTTCAGTACTCTGGTGATGTAGCTCAGGACATACTAACTGCTGATTTCAAGAAGCAGAGAGGTTATAAAAGGGGAAGGATCATGTTTCTTCTACTTTTTCTTTTAAACATCTGCTACTGGACAACTTCAGAAAAAGCTACTGGGCTAACTGGATCTCTGGTTTAACACAATAGGGCTACTTTTCTTTCACATTCTTTTTTTTTTGACCAGAAGAAACTTATTTGTTCAGGTTCAGAGACATCTTCAGAATCCTAAGTCCTATTAAAAGTTTTTAAAGATATCAAACCAGTTAGAGATGCTAACACCTGTGTGATAAGGAAAAGAATACAAATAGTGGTAGAAACAGCTTTATTTCACCAAGCAAAGTTTGTGCTTTAGTTGAGTTGACCAAGTTAATTCATATAATTGTTGTAATTATCTTGATCAGCTTTTCTAATTGTTACTGAAGATGGCTGGAGAATCAAAGCAAACAATTCACCCATCTGGTTCCCTACAGCTGCTCTATGCTACTGCAGCAAAGGGCAGGTTTTCCAGGCCACTGTCTACTTTAACATTTCAAACATTAGAAAGGTAAATGAAGATAACACAGTTACAATTTCCTAAGCATTTGGTGTCTCAGTCCACGGAGCTGGTCTATGGATAATCAATGGAAGACAGAACAGCCCAAAGCTTTATGTCCAATGTTTATACTGGAGGAAGCTACAGGAGTTATGTGAGCACAAACTTAATTAAAAAGTATATTTTATGCTGTGTTGAACTCCAGATCATATCTCAAGTATCTTCTGATGTTCACCTTTGCACCAAAAGGAGCAGAACGTGTTAGTAGCTGTGAGCAGGGTTATATATCTGCCAAAGCAACATACCCAACTCGATAATTCCCCCTTCCATAGGCTTCAGGCTGAACAAGAATAGCCTTTCCTTTTCCAGTCCTAAAACCCACAGTGCCTAAAGGCTTTTCAGTGTTTTTACTAAATCAAAAAGTGTGTCAAACAATGATGGGAATATTACAGAGGGAGAAGAGACGAGCCAGTAATCTGCTTTCTTCTCAACTGTTGTAATTACAACCAGTCTTTCAGGAGACAAAAATAGTATCTCTTTGCTTTTATCCCTGTCAGATCATATACTCTTTCTTGACTGTCTCTTGAAAATATTTTTATAGTGGAAACTGTAGCTCTTGGAAAGACTTTTATCAACATCTCACCTTTTTTTCTAACACTCATGGATATTGCCTGCTCCCAGAGAAGCACTGCACTATCATGAAGCACAATGTTTAGGTAAAACTTAATTTTTCTCAACAAAGAGCTGGCTTTTTTTATACCATATGCCTTTGCATTTCACTTCTTATTTGGCCAGTGACCCCAGAGCATCATCTCTTGAATAAATACCCAATTTCAGTTTCTAGTGGTGGGGTGGGGTGGGTGTTCAGTCCGTGTTCAGAGGGACCTGGACAGGCTGGAGAAGTGGGCTCAAGTAAACTTCATGAAGTTCAATGGGAGCAAGTGAAAGGTTCTGCACCTGGGCCGGAACAATCCTCGCCATCAGTACAGACTGGGCAACGAGGTGTTAGAAAACAGCCCTGA
>JAOQGH010000001.1:205006024-205064728 GCA_025769975.1 Gallinago jamesoni
CAACCTGGTCTAGTTGGAGGTGTCCCTGTGACTGCAGGGGGGCCAGACTAGATGACCTTTGAAGGTCCCTTCCGGCCTAGATGATTCTATGATTCTATGATTCTATGATTACTGGGAAGCGTTGCTGGATGGGTGCCTGCCCTGGGTGCCAAAGGGGGATGAGGTGCCTGTGAAGAACAGGGACTGCCCCATCCCTCCAAAATCTCTCCCATGCAGCTCTTCTGCTCATCAGCAGCGCGGATCCTGGGCTGTGACAGACACCATATTGCTTCGTCACTACCCATTAGGGCTCTTGCTATTCAGTTAGCTCCTCATCCAGGGTTCTCTTCATATTCCAGTCAGATCACCTACACTGCGCTCAGCCTGCCCCTTCAAATCCCTCTGAATGTATTTATTATGACAGTCAGAAGCTTGATAGCATTTAATAATATTTCTTATGAGCAGATTCTGTTTACGGATCCCACAGCCCTGCCTGCAATGTAAGGTCATCCACTTGCTTTATTGTCATTTTAGCAACACTGCACTGAGGCATGAAAGGAGAAAGCTAAACTCGACTGCGATAGCAAATTCCATATTGTGGTGTAAATAAAGCCCTCTGCATACTCAATGCACCTCTCCTCCAAATGTCAAAATCCAGTGAGTGTCAGAGTGTCGGGACTTGATACATAGGACACATTTTGACAGATTATTAAGTATTTGATTAAAAAAAAAAACAAAACAACACCAACAACCCACCTGTTTTCTGACATTTTATGCTCTAGGAAAATCTTATTATTTTCAGCCCTAGTCATCAAATCACAGGAAAACCAGTCTGTAAAGAACCTCAGGTGGTCACTGATTCCAACCCCTGCCCTGAGGGTGTCTTCTGTACCTTATTCCTGTCTCAGAAATTTTTCTAGTCTCTACATCAGGACCTGCCACAATAGAAATTTCATATTCCTCCCAAATATCTTGCTGCAGTTCTTCGCTTTCCTTATCATTAAGAATGGCTGAACTCCTGCAGTTTAAGCCTGTTGTCATTTCTTCTTCTACCAATCTGTGTGGAGGCTGGGTTATTTGTCTTCACCTTCAGCAATCTCAACTGAATCCCCGCTTCTCAGAAATTAGAAAGTATAAAGATGTATCCAACTATCTATCCTGTCTCTCTGCCTACCAAAGATTGTTTCTGACATCAGTGTTTTACTAGGCTTAAGTTCTCTAAGTATAAAGTTTCACCACTTTTAGGGAGGAGCTGTTGTGTAGTCCGTAATTTCCATGTATTCAATGTATTTTGGTATTTTGACCAACTAATTGACCAGCTATTTTGACTATCACGTTGGTGTGTACATATCCACGTGTATGTGTACGAAAAGAAAAAAGGAGAGGCCTCTGCCTTTCCCCCCCCCCCCTAAATTTGGTGATTAGAAAATAGCAACAGATGCCAAGTAAAAGATAATGGAAGTGTCAAACACCAGAACATGTGGGATCACAGGTGGAGTGATTTACGAAGAAGAAGAGAGGTTGAACATAAATTAAGCAGCATACACCTACCCATGAGGATGATATGGAGGAGGGTTAGTGAAGGTGGCGTAGGCACTGACACACAATTAAATATTCTTTATTCTTGGTCTCAGCCAGATTTATCCCTCCTTACTGATCTAGCCTGGATTTTCTCTGTTCCCCCAGTCTTTCTAATTTCTTGTTACTATTTAATGGGATTGGCTGCCTGTGGGGTATTCTCCAAAGAACTCTGAGCACTCTTATTGGAGTAAGTGCTCAACTCAGCTATAAATTGACCTCCAACTGGTATTCCGACCGCTGCTTAGAAAAATGATAACTTGTGTAGCTGTAATCTTTGGGAACTGGGGGGATATATGCCTGGGAGCAACTTGCCTAGACGCACTCTACCTGCCTGCATAATCCAGCCCTCTTATATTTTTTTTAGCCTGATACTACTGTATTTTTTAAGGAGCAGCCAGTGAATAATGCAGCTGCAATATTGTTCTATCTCCATGCTTACTGCTATTTTTAAAGACAGTGGGTGAAAGAAGGTAGAGTGAACTGCAGACAGCTCTTGGATGCCCACAAGAGCAGCTGGAGGACAACAACCTGGATGCAGGACTGGTGGTGTCAGGGAGGAGCAGGAGAGGGCTGCTCTACTGACACCCAAGGGTGACAGCACCCTCACAACGAGAGGTGGAGTCCAGGGCAGACCCAGGGCACATAGAGCCAGTCCGGTGGCAGCAACCAATGTTGGCCTACAGCCCAGTGGTTCCCAGAAAGTCCATAGTGATGAGTCAGGTCCAAAATCAAGCCAAGAAGTGCTGTCAGTAAGGTGAGGTGGGGCAGGCAAGATACAAGGCAAGGGACAAGGAGAGCCCTGGTGATCCCAGATGGATCATGAACAATAAGGACTGAGTTGCTGTTTACTTTCTTCTGTGATTATTAAAGTACTTTAGTTTGGTCCAATATTTTCTAGCTTCCCTTTCTTACGACTATTTGAACAGTATTTGCTAGCATTAGGCTGCAAAAGATAATGTTAACCTTTTATTAATGGTTTATACAACTTAACATAAGGCTTATACTACCACTTCTGACTAATTTTGATCAGTAGAAATAAAATGCCAGTCTTTGCTGTGTGATTAAATTTTAGTTTAAAAATCTTTTTCCATGCTTTGGTGCTACTTCCACTTGCAATAGCAATTGAATTGAGTATTCTATTTTACTTCCATCACATTTTGTTTCTAATGTGTTTAAAACAAGGAGTCTTCCCATTAAATGCAGTAGAGGTTGACCTGAGCTCTAGTATACTTTTTTTTTGCTAAGGATTGTTATATCAGTTTAGTCACATGAAAAGCAGCAGACATGAACTAGAATAAAAAACTAGAATGTGAATTCAGTCTCCCAGCTTAGAGACATTTGAAGTGAAATTTTGGTTTAGGAAAGCCCTTAAAAAAAAAAAAAATAGTATTCCACTCTGATCTGATCCCTAATGACATTTTAGTATTCCTAGTAACATTTAGCTTCCAGAATGGTTCACAGTGTGGCCTCGGCTGTATAAACAAAATGACTCTTCAATAACACTTCAACAAACATATTGCAATTTGCTCAAAACAAAAAATGTTTTATTGTCTCAGTGCCAGACAATTATTGGACACCCACTGATTAAAAAAAAATTAATAATAAATCCTAGCTAAAAATACGTTTCCATTAGGCATTTATTTATAAGCTTCTCGAAAATGTCTAAGGAGCACAGGCAGAGACGAATTGTAACATTCTAGCTTGGCTTTTACCTGTCACAAAAATATTTTACCTGCACAATGGGAAAGCCTGAAATATGGCTTCCTGCAGAAATATTATTTCCGCATCATGGTGGGACAAATCTGTAAATGTTGTAAAACAGTAGCAGATTTTATTTTAGTTTTAAATTAATTTCCTGGCTCTTAAATGAATATTTCTTCACCTCAAAAATCCCGAAGTGAACAGCTCTTCCATTCTTCATGGTCAAGAGCACCAACCCACCACTGCTGTCTAAAAGAAGTGGGATGAATCATGCACTGACTGTAAAGAGGATCTGAGATCACTACCAGTGCCCCAGACACGTACGGGGTAAATGTTGATGCAGTGGATCCCATTTCTGTGAGCCTTTGCTGGGTCCACCTTCTGAAAAACATAGCAGCCATTTCAAGACAGGGTGAGACAGGGTTATGGCCCTTCAGGGCTTCACAAGGCTATGGCCTGACAACTATTTGCAATCCTTTCCACTTTGGCTCGATGGGATGTGATAATCTACACTGTAAGAACCACAGGGCCTTAATCAAATGATGCAGTTTTAAAAGCCTAACGTAGACATCTGAGATTCTTTTGGAATCATCTTTGTGCTAGTAGGTGCAGTGAATAAACTAGGCACTTGTAACAAGTCTTCTGAATATACTCTTGCATTACCACTTTGCCGAGTGCAAAATAGAAATGCTTGGATAGGCTAGGTTGGGTTGGGTTAGGTTAGGTTAGGTTAGGTTAGGTAAAGCTCTCTAGAAATGCACAGAGGTAAGCCCTCCTCTCAGTCCAGCATCCAGCTCAATAGGAATTATGCTGTTTTTGTGGAGATAGTGCAGGCTCCCGAACTTCTCTGCTTGTATACCTACAGGTGGAAAAATTACAGACAAGAAAAACCCCTTCTACTCTGAACTGAGATTTTTTTTATAGAAAAGCATTCTACACATCATTTATTCGCAAGAGTTGTGAATCAGTATTTTACTGTACACTCCCCCATCTCAGAATGATTGAAATTTGCTTTGCTGTAACCAGAGAATAAGAACATTTTTTTGTGTGTGCAAACTTAAAATAAGCTTTGGAAGTAATTCATGTTATAAAAATTTTGGGTTTACATCTCCATTACTAATTGACATGAAGTCTTTTACAAAACCATTGTTTCTGCAATATTGGAATTTAGTTGTTATTTTTTAGCAATCATTCAAGAATGCTCCTCTGTGATAAAATGCAAATTAATGTCAAGGATAAAAAAATAATGTCAAATCACATTGCTCAGATTCCTCACCAACTCATTCTTATAGGTAGGTCTTTATAAGAAGTCAAAAAAAGCTGGTGAAAATTATCAAAAGCAAATTACTGAGCAGAGATATTTTCTGTGCAACAGCTTTTCATTGGCACAGGACATAAGTAGGTCTAGAGATACTCTCCAGAGCTTTGGTGTGAAACTGCCCAGTGTGGGGAGGAGGCATAAATTGCCCTTTCTCCACCTGGCTTTGCTGTTGTCTTGCATCTTATTTTCTCTATTGGACTTGAGTTCTGGCCAAGGCTGCACGACCTCAGAAATGGGGGTAGCACTGGGTGTCATGGAAGAAACAGATCTCAGCATCACTCCTGCTGGTGCAGCTGGTGTCTTGGAGGAGATGTCTTCTCCCCATGCCAGAAGAAAAGCTGGGTTTCATTTCTCCAGCTGCCCTTGCTCTTTCATGCATTTTCACATCCTCCACAGTCCTGTCTTCACGTTCCATGATGGCTGGAGCTGGTGGACACTGGCTGAACATCTGTTTTGACCTGAGCCCATATTATTGGGCTACCCTGACCATTCACCTTGAGCCGAGCACGTTTCACTCAGCCTGTCTGCAAGGTATGTTAGAAATACTGCTCTCATCAGCATCTATTTCACTCATGTGCTGAAGTAATCAAATGAAATTCAGCTGATAAAATAGCACATCGCCAGAAAAATTTAACTGTACAGGTTTTTGTTGCTCCAGGATATCTTGAGGCACTCCACAAAGACTTGTGCTAATTTAATAATAATGTCTGTTGGGCCCATGTCCCAGTCGAAAGTAAAGGAAAACAAGTGAGTATTCCATTTTAATCTATGCCACAGTAGCCATGTTGACTCTAGTAGGGAACTGGAATGCCTTAAGGATCCTGGGTTTTTTAAGTGGTGAAACAGTTCTAGAAATTGAAAAAATACTGTCAAGTCGAATTTGAGGCTTATACTCAGCTGAAGTAAAGAAATAGGGTTTTGTAGTTTTCTTTTAGAAATCCAGTAGAAGTTTTTCTTCCAAAATAAAAGAAATACAAAAGTAAAAAATTTTATGTTTGTTTTCCAGTTTAAAAAAAAAAAAGACGGAAAAGCAATTTTGAATTTTATTGAGAAGTTGAGAAGTACAAATTCTAAATATCTGCAACTTGTAAGCATACTGGAATGTGGTAGAAAATGTGAGAAATAAATGCTTTCGGGTTGAACTTGATCCAGATGGTGAAAAATGACTCTGCTTATCGGCAGCTTGTCAGTCAAAGAAAATACTGATGAAGTAGTTTCTTCAGTTAATGAGCAATTTAAATACATGTATTTCATAGATTTTCCAGTTTCTTCAGCCTGATAATTGTGTGGAGTTTATTTATAAGATAATATTGTTTCCTAAGTGGCCATAATGTTAGGGACTAAAGTATCAGTGTTTTCTATCCCACAACAATTGTGTGCCATCCCTGCTTAGGTAAGAGAAATGTTTAAGAGAGTCACTGACATAAAGATATGTAGCGTAATATTTAAATTGGTGACAGATTAAATATAACACAGTGAAAATTTGCTAGCACAGGTAGAATACCAAAGTTTACAGATGAGAGTTAATTGCTTTTCCTCTAAGCTGTTCTAGCAGAAATTTGTGCTGAGTTTAATTTCAAGTGTGTGCTATTTTTATAACTTGCTGTCTAATGGCCTGAATTAAGTGGTAGGAAATTTGCATGTATGTATAGATAATGCCATAGGTACTTTTCTTCTAAAAAAGTGATTGAAAAGAAAAATGTATAGTATTGGCAATAGATATTTTTAAAGAGTTACAAACAAGAGTTACAAAGAGTTATAAGACAAAGTTTTCTTCTAGTAAGATTTCACACAAAGCTCCAGAAGAGAGGAATTAAGTGTTAACACCCATCAAGATGATACAGTCTCTGTATTTCACGTCTCTTTCTGGCTCATTCAAATTCAAGCATTTCAATTATGAGTGACTTAGTCACTCACAGGCCATGCTTGGGAGGTTATAGGGAGGAACTGCCAGCCTATGTCCAAGCCAAAGTCCATCTAATTTGGTATCCCTATCTGTGAGACTGGTAGGGTGAGATACACCACTGGAAGATGGAGGAACTTCACCTCCCGTGCAAACCTCACACCAGTCTCGTAGAGAGTGACTTTGTTTTTGTTTGCCCATGCCTTTTTTTTTTTTATAATATTAGCTGTAAGGCCTAAATAAATCAAAGTTTCAAATTAAAACCATGAGACTGGTATGATTCACTGTCTCCTGAGCCAGACCTTTGCCATAATTCAGCCTCCTACACCAGTCACCTGTGAGCACAAACACTCTTCCTTTAACTCAAAAGGGCAGCTCAAAAGATAACTCTGCTCCAATCTTTCAGTGAATAGTTTGAGGGCATGTAGGAATCATAAATCTTTTTTCACTACTGTGTCACAAAATAAGAGTAATAAAGGTCTCACTCTTTTATGCCACAGTCCATTTTATGCTGTAGTTTACACTTGCAAACAACATAAATAACTAATGCCTTCTCCAGCTTTCTTTATTAGTGAGATGAATTCAAAAGATTGCACTGGGGAGACCAGACCCTCGATATCATTTTCAAATCTAAAGAAGCACCAGCAGTCAACTGGTCATCAGATTTAAGAAAAAGATATAAGAAAATACCTGATCAAACTGCGGAATGAAGATTGAGTTGATAAAGGTCCTAGAGTGCAGACTGTAGAAAAAACTTTAGTTTTGGGCCAGTGATCAAACATCTCAAAATTTTGCCAAGTACACACCAATGTTACTGTTGATCTTTGAGGCTCTTTTGTCATCATTGTGGCACAAAGGATACTGCAACAGGTTCGTGTAGGCAAAGATTTATTAGTGGAACCAGTAGCTGATAGCAGGCATCAGCTCTTAGAGGGAGAGTTACTTTTTGGAAAATAAAATAAAAAAGAGTAGAGGAAGAATCGGGACAACATTGCCAAACATTGAATACACTTTCCAACTCCAGAGACAGCCTTGAGAAAGGAGAGGAAGTCCTTCACACTGCCCATATGACTGTAGCCAGCCTGGATGGGTGAAAGCCCACGCCTGACCCCAGCACAAGACTGCAATGATGGGTCTGTGAGCATCCCATCACGGGAACACAGGCACCACAGCTGGGAGAGCCTTGTTGTTTAGCTCTTTTCCCTTCACCACCCCCTTCTCTCCCGGCGCTGCAGTGTTATTCCCCATAGTACTCAAGATTAGCAGATTTGTTTTAAACATGAAAAATGATCTAGTTTTTTCCCCTTCCCTTGGGGCAGATTATTCTACATCCAAATTGATTTCACTGTCAAGAAGCTTTGCCCTTTCTTATTTTCACACTATTAATTTCAGTGCTGCTGCTTGAACAAATCCTTCCCACCCTCTTTGTGTACAACCTTCCTCTTTGTGTACAACCTTCAGGTAGTTGTACATGACCTTGGCTGTCACGTACACAAGGTTTTCACGTTGGCGTTTCAATCCTGACGACAATGGTGCCATGTAAATTAGCACAGATGAGTACTCCCTTTTTTAATGTGATTCGTACCTTGCATCGAGTTAAATACATGTTTGCGGAGTTGGAAATACTGCTTTTACATGCTTTCTTGAAAGTCTATTAGTCTTTCTGTTCCCCTGGTAGTTTGTGTTGTGGTCTAACTGTTGTTTTGTTAGGAATTGAAATTGAGTTGCTGCCTGACAGGTAGCATTGTCAGTCTTTAAAAAAGATTAGTAAAATTTCACATTTATGAATACTAAACAACACTACCTTTGTCTGTAGAAGCTAGACAGCATGGAGCTTTTAATCAATCAGGCTTGGCCTTTTTCAGTTTGGATTTCCAAGATCAAAATCTCCTTGCAGCTTTGTGGGAAAACTAAGCAAGCAGAGCTATCTTCATCTGTGCTGCTTCTCACCCAAAGTTTGTTCTCACTTATCACAGCAGATCATGGTGCAAAGATTCAATAAGGAAAGAGTGTGGCCCAGGCTTATCCTAGACACTTGCAGTGTCTAGGAAAATGTAAGGTTGAACATAACAGAATAGGGACATTCTTCCCCCTGAGTCTCATGAAAAGACGTAGAGAAGTTGGTAAGTGTTGCTTGCCAGCATGTTACTGTGTGGTCAGGCTGCGAATGAAAGACGTATGTTCCAAGGAATATACGGTGTGATCACTACACGACAAGGCTTACAGTTGCCACTGACTTCTTCTTCTTCTCCATGTCTGCACAGATGTCATTAAGAGCTTTCTGTGTGTGTAAACCGGGTCCATGGCCAAGTTTGTGGTTACACCAGGAAAGCAAGAATGTCCCAGCAACATTGGCTTTCTTCTAGGCTTAGTCAAGTCAATTAACCTCAGTATAATGCATTGACTTAATAAAAGAAGCTCCCAGGGCCTCACTGATGGTATCCACCAGGGCCCAGTGTTGACCTACTCCCCACAAAGTGCCCGAGAGAAGGTCACTGCTATGGTCCTGGTATTGCAGGTGGAACAATGAGGTTGAAAATCCCAAAGTGCAGTTTGGCCCATGTTCCCCAGACCATGCTGCCACAGTAACTGCAAAACCACCTTCCAACCTTTGAAAACCATTCCACTTTTGAAAAACATTTTCTTCTAAAGTTTGCTTTGGAAACTTCATATTCATCCTGCATTTTGAATTCCTAAGTGAAAAAGTCCTCTATAGAAACAGAAAGACCATAGATATGTTTGAAAGCAGAAGTGAAACTGAGTATCTGTTACCATCCAAACCTTTTCTTTCTGGCATCAGTGTGACTTTTCAGTATGATAGGAGAAATTTAACGTGTAGAGATTTAACAGCATTTGAGTGCCCAAACCTTTATTAAAGTCTGCGTTCAAACATGAAAGAATGTCCCTAATACAAAAAGTGTGAATTAAATATAAAGAAGAAGATTGGAGGGACATAATGTTGTTGATACATCTTTTATATGTTTGTAGAATGCTGCACAAGTGAGAGCTTTCCAAATAAGTTAGGCCAAAAACAGGTGTTAAAGGAGAAGAATCAAAAAAAGCATGATATATGAGAAGCAGTAGAAAGAGTGAACTCTCATACATTGCTAAACTAATCTCAGAACAAGTGTGATACAAATACTCATGTGACATAAAAGCTAGGCTAAAGTTTAGCTCAAACCTGCCTAAAAATAGGTGGTAAATGAAATTCAGCTACACCCTGTATAAAAGAATTTCACAGCCAGAGCTCCGGAACAGCTTTTTCTCAGGTGATCCCCTCATGACCAAGGATTAGCATTGGTTGAATGAAATAGCAAAATAAAGGATTCCCAATGTATTTGAGAGTTTAATGGCTTTTAGAAGACATAGTTGCTTTTAGAGCTTTTAGGGCACCAAAGGAAATCTTTCCCCAACTTATTAGGCTCTTCTGCAAAGCATGAAGAGAACAGCCTCTACCAAGGGCACATTTAAACTAAAGAGTATGTGCTGGATCAGCTACATCGTGAAAAAAAAAATGGAAAGAAGCTCAAAGTAAACAATGATATAGTTGCCTTTTGCAGTATGGTATAACTATCCAATTACTATCCTTTGTGATATTTAGCACTCTAAAGCAAATTTTGAAATTGGATTGTTTATTCAACGTTACATGAAAATTTCCTTTAAGAGCACACTATCCTATTAGCTGATGAGTAACATAGATACAGCTGCTGCACCTGGGGAGGGGAAAAGCATTTGGAATATAAAAATGATGTCAACACACAAAAAAAGTACCAAAGGGAATTCTTATGAACGGGAAACACACAGTGTCTTAATGTCTGTCACAACCAGGGAAGGTCGCAATGTGTAAGCCAGACTTTCATAAGTGGGGACATCTGGGGATATTTGGGCGTGCAAGAGCATACATCATAATTCTTTTCCTGGCTTCTCCAAAACACAGTCTATGCCTAAGTAGTATCAAACAAAAATTCAACTCAGGGCATCAGTAAAAGCTTTTCTCCCTTTTCTTTCCTGAGAAAAGACTTTTTTTTAATCACAGTTCAAATGTTGTGCACAATGACCTCACTGTTCAATTGTCAAACTGTACTTGAAATTTCCGTTTGCTTTCTAGTTTTAGACACTTGTCTACATAGTCTACTAAAGCCCATTCCTAGGTTAGTGATAGTCTGTGTGAACTGATGGCAGTGGCCTATAAAAGTAATCTGTCTTGCAGGTTTTTCACTGCAACTGAAAATGCCCAAGTTATTTGCCATTAGAGGATTTTACAATATTCATGGCAAAGAAATTGTGACTTATTCAGAAATCCATTTTCAGTCACTTTTTCACTGACTTTCAGAAACTCTGTCTGCATAAATACTGTTGAATCAAGCCTAAGCTTGATATCACAAGGAGCCCCTGTGCAAACCAGCTCCGGAATATTTGACAGGTCTCAACATTTCCATTTTATAGAACTAAAATCTCTCAAAAACATATGTCTGAATTTTGCAGTTTAACCCTACCACTGTTCCTCACACGCATGCTCTTTTCTTAAAAAAATATGTATTCAGTGTTGGTCTTTACTCCTCCACTGAGAGAAAAAAATACGGAGTTAACACAACGTGTCCAATAAAATGATTTTATTCAGTATGAGTCTCCCTCTTATCTCTTTGCCAACTCCCTTATCTCTGTACATTAGAGATATATACTGTGGCATCTGTAAGAAACATTTGGCTGGGTGTCTGCAGGATATCATATTCGTGAGGTGGAGACCATCAGTCTGATTTTAATCACATTTATATTGGATACAAAATCAAAATCAAGGCTCCCATCTTTGGTTTCTTGTGAAGCAACATGCACTTAATGTATGAGAAAATAAGTACTTGGTAAACCCATTAATTTAATACCAAGGACTAATTATTTCTGTAAGTTTCCAGGATCAATCCTATTTTAGTGTTTTATAATATTACTATTTTTTTCTGTTTTAAATATAAACCCTGCTTCTACACTGTGATAGTATACACATTGATTAATCTATAGAAATCTTAACAAATGCACACATTTTTTTGCTTATGGATTTTTATAAACTAAGAGTCAGCTTTATTTCAGAAACAAGGTCTTTACTGGTGTAAATGCAGTGACACAGCCGGACATAATAATCACCTGATATGAATTGCCAGATTTTTATTGTCCAAATTGAAGTGGAACAACATTAAATATTAAAAAGGCAAACCAGTTGTGGTTTTTTTCAATTGTGAAAGGAGAAAAAGTTTATATAACACTATAGTATATCTGTCTAATTTGGAATATACTTTTAGATCATGCATAAGCTTGAAAAAATTATATGCTTCTCTGGTGAAAATGGGCTTTCTGAAGTTTTTGCTCTAGACTGTTGTGGAAAAAAATTTGAATATTTGTAAGTGTTATTTATCATATAATTTCTGTGAAACACAACTTATTTATTTATCAATTTGAAAGCATTCTCTTTAATTCCAAAATGAAATGGCATTCGGTAATGAAATTATTGTCATTTTAAAACCCCTTTGCTTCTTGAGGTGCTATTGTTATATATATTTTTTTCCTTTTCAAGTGTTATGCCTATAGTATTACTCTGTCAAGTTCAGATGAGTCGTGACAAACAGCATTTTCACAATGGGAAATGTTAACATGCTACATTTTTTTCTTTGGAAAAAATAAAAGAAAAGGTCACAGAAAACACATTTTAATTTAATTATATCCTCTAGGTCATTAAAGTGGTGTAATGTGCATGTCAGTCCTCTTTTCATCCACAGATTACTTTAATCCTTCATGTGCATTTATTTTTCCTCTAGCTTTCTTTCATATTTGCTTTGTTTTGAAATTGCATGCTGTCTGGATTATTTGTGCATGACCTCCACATTAATTTCACATTGAATGTTTACATACTCAGAGATTTTCATGGATCATTTATTCTACATGTGCATTTATTTTCCTTTGTTTTCAGTTACTGAACTTTAAATATGCTTGAAATGTAAAAGTGGCATGAAACTTTCGTGACACAAGTAGACAACTATTTTAATAGAGATTTTCTGTACCTAACTTCATGTCTTTCAGAAATACATATTCTAAACCATGTTTTATGCTGTGCTTCCAAAATGTAAGAAAATTAATTATGTTCTGAAACTCTAAATCTATTGCATCTCAAAATTGGAGCCAAATACTGGTTATATTTCATTCAAGCAATGACAAACACATGAGATATTGGTCCTTTAACTGAGTTAAGAAGGTCTCTGCTCTCTTGGAGGTGATTACTTGCAAAGAAGTCCTGTTTCTGGGCATTGCATATGTTCAGAATAGGAAGCAGTGTAGGACATCGTTGTCTGATGGACAGCACAGATCACATCAGATGATAAACACTATCTGCAGCTCCTCATAGGTTCCCTCTGGAAACGCCAGCTTCTCCCAACTGGCTGTATAAGGACCCTAATTCCTCATTTAGTATCCGAAATGCACATCCCAAGTAGTCACATCCTGCTTTTACATAGTACAGTGCCATGAGCCCTTGTGACTGTCTATAAAGTCAAAGTTTTTTTCATGGAAAAAAACCCCAATTTCTATATTAATTCACCGTTTGGAGAATTATAGCAATATATGTTGCTCAACTTGCAATGACATACTGCTTATCTGCAGTATCTCCATCTCTAAATCACATAAAAATAAAAGCATATCCAGAGGAACCTAATGAGTAAATATACATGTATAAAATAAAACAAAGTTCTTTTTTTTAAATTATGCCCCCAAAAAAGCACTTAAGAACTTGACGATTAAGAAGCCAAGTAAAATACTATGAAAGCAGTAGCAGTTACCACAAAAAAATACTTTATTTTAATTGGCATAGGGCTGAATTTACATAACTACTACAAGTAAATCAAAAGCTTCTGCTTTCCTCTTCACAGCCTATTCTTTTTCAGCCAGTTAATTAATTCTCTGCACAGTCCGCTATGATCAAAGATGAGTGGCTTGATCTCAAATCATGCTGAGCCATCTGTAGCCCTTTATCTGAACAAGCCAAACACGAGAGGTTTTCCAAATAAGGAGCTGAAGGTTGTGATTTGAGACCTTTGGGATCAAATCGATCCGGTCTCCAGGGGCTTTGCCTTCAACGTGCAGACCTCACCGCAACCACCTCTGATTCTTTGCAGCCGCTTGGTTTGGACTGATTTGAGTCACTACAGTTCTCTCCACTTTTACAAACTAGTTGTTTTGTCAGCATGAGTGTGACAACAATTAGACGTCCCTGTTTTTGCCCCATGCCTTTTCTCCTTCACAGTCATTCAATGACAAGCGTAAAAAGAACTTCATCTTTTCACGAAAATTCCCATTCTACAAGAGCAAGGAGCAGAGTGAGCAGGAAACAAGTGATCCAGAACGTAAGTAATTTCTTGGAGACAATGTCACATGCAGCAGCACAAAAAATGGGTGACACGCATGATACCAGTATTCCCACACATCTAGGCAAATATCTGTCGTAGGCAGGCAGGAGAGGTATTACTACTGTGACCAATGTGTGACTGCAGTTTGGATCCAGCTGGTCCTTCCTTCCCTCGAAACACCATTTGCAGAAGAACGAAACAGTGACCTCAACTTTTGGGAGAGCAAACGTGGCTCCTCAAAGTTCTTGTGGCACCTGTGAATAATCCAAACTTGTCTTTGATTAAATATCCCCAGATCAGAACTGGCTCAAAATGAAGCAAAAGTGATTTCTTTCACAATATTAAGTTAAATTATTACTTTTTAAAAGGTCTGCTCTAATCTCATTGCTGCCTTTCATGTTCTCCAAATTGATTGCCACAGGCAGCTTCACTTAGTTTAGCAATTAAATGAAGCATTCTTGCTAACAGCTTAAAGAAGTAAATCAGATCGTGGAATGTGTACCTCCCCAGGCATTTGCCGCTTGCTTAAATTGTACAGAGAACCAGCATTATTAAAAAATATATGCTGGATCCAAGCCCAAATATTCTTTTTTTTTTTTCTTAATAATTTTCTCCTAAATGTATCCTTTGAGGATCATTTCTGGGACTTTATTCATCTGGTTGTTCCTTCTTCCTCACAGATCCAAAAGCCACAAATCATGGTCACTGCCTCTTTCATTGGCTCTTCTCCCATAGAATATGGGTTTAAAGTTGTTTCAGAAAGAAAAAGCAGGGATCCAGATTGCTCATTCAACATGGTCAGTCATGGTAGTATCCATTTCAACTCCACTGACTTCTTCCTTCCTCTTCTGCGGCTGTTCTTCCTTTCTCATTGCTCTCTCTGGGGACTTCCGTGCAGGACATCCCCGGATTAGGTGACGACGGTTATGGAACAAAGACTCTGAGTAAGTTCCCAGGAATGGTCACTGTAAATCCTTTTTTTTTGTTTGTTTTGTTTTGTTTTGGCTTCTGTTCCTTCTCTGAGGACCCTCCACTCCTAGCATGCACAAGATAGAGTTTTATTTGTTACCCAGCTGTGAATGCATTAAAAATGTTTCAATCGTTTTTTTCTGCATGACAATATTAAGTAACATACAGTGTATTGAGCAGACACTTTCACTTCTTTTGTAATAACACCTTTTGTTTCTGACAGTATGTTATTGTTCCCATCATGGCAGTTCTGTAGAGTAGCTTCCCTAGAACTCGTCTTGCTGCCTAGACTGTTCTTCTCAGCAACAATTCCTCCCTCTCCATCTAAAGGGAAAGTTAAACATTTTAACTTGATCACATCCTGAGGAGATCAATAGAAAATTATTTTACGCTGCCGCTTCTGCATTTTCAGCTTTTTGCATGGGAGTGTTTGTTACTTTGCTGGATTTTAGATTAGTGTTTGTTATTAGTGGAAGAAGTCATTTGCAGGCTAGAGAAGACCATGCCTTCTCCAAAGCTAATTTTGGACCCATTTCACCATTAGCAACCTATTCTCTGTCATACAACCTTAATCAATTTCTTTCTCTGATGCAGCAATCCTGTCTCAAGACTTGGCTTTGCAGAATGTGTAATGTCTCAGATAGATAATTGTTCAGAAAAAATTTTGCTTCCTCGAATGTTAGACCAGAAAAATCGTATAGAGTGAAATATTTGCAGATGATTTCTGTATATGTAGCTAGATTATATTCTGTATCCAGAGCTAAATAAGTTAAACAAAATGCCACTTGCATGTGTTTGGCTGCTGCTTCTTCAGTTTTTACTCTTTTTCTTACGTGCCAAGTAATTGGAGCAAAATGTGTGTGAATGTTAACGCTGCATTGCCTCCTGTTTCGTACATGCTTTTTAATTGCAGGAATGCACATCCATGCACCCAATTTTAGACATCATTCTGTTTCTGACTGATTTGTTGACATTTTAATGGTTTAACTTTTAGCCATACAGTATCTCTCAATTTAAAGATGAAAGCTTCATCTCTTGCCTGAAGAACAGCTCTGCAGAAGTACTTTTGTCAGGGATAGACAGCAAGTGTCGCTGCCACCTGAATTAGCCATTCTCCTACTTTAAGTGTCATAACAGCTCATTAGCAACAAATGCAGATCCTTCCCTGCTAAAGAGAAGTATAATACTTCTGATCTGATAACCCTCATTAGTATCTGTGTCCTTACAAAGAAAAATCTCCATAACATCCAACCCTTTGAAAGGAGATGACTGAATTCTGCAAATTGCTAAGGGAAAAGTAGCACAGGGGTATTGTACAGTCTGTAGTTTCTCTATTAATATAGCACCTGGCTTTCAGTTACTAACACGCCTCTAGACATTCCCACCCATCCAAATTTCACTAATATTCAATTCAGAGATGCTTTTTAATTACAATTCTTACTATGAAGGATATTTGTTCTTTTTTAATAAAGTTCTTAGAGTCCTGTATAGCATATTAGTTTGAGACAACCCTTGTTAACTTGCTATGAAATATTCAAAATTCAATATTCTCTTTTCTTCAAAACATAAGTTTAATTTTTTAAAACTTCATACTAAGCGCAAGAGCAAAGCTTTCCATTCCTATTTTTACCAGGTATCATCCCCTATTATTTCTGCTGCTCCAGTAACCCCATCAGTCCCACTCTAGGAACCCTAAACCATTAGACTGGTAACTGAGTGAAACACAGCACCCTGAAGAGAAGCAGTGGTCTTGGCACTGTTTCCCATAGTCATCCTTCATGACATCCAGGCATGGTCTACTCTGGGCTTATCCCAAGGGGTTCTTGGCTTTTATGAGTTCCTTCTTTCACTGGGAATGTATATAGGCAGTTGCAGGTGAGCGTTACGGGTCACCCACAGCCTAATCTGCCCACTGGTTTAAAGACAAATATTGAAGCAATTTTGGGTCCTAGTGTTTGTCAGGAGGTGACTTATTTGGTCGCATTGACCATTTAACCATTGTGTCTCATTCTTATTAACCCAGTGTGGCCTCACTGCATAGCCATTACACCATTGTCTTCTAAATGTCCTGGGGCTGCTGAAAAGTTTCAGCTGACAAATGATCTTTCAGGTACAAAGTAATCAGCATTTTTACCAGAGATACTATTAAAACCACCATTTAATGTGTTTCTGCAGACCTCTTGGAGATCATATAGCAAGGTCTGACCGACCATAAGCACCCTGCTGACTACAGTTTGGGAACAGCAGCTTCATATGATATAGATTTGGTCTTTCTTTAAATAATATAATAACAGAAATAAGACACCATACTTGCCAAACCACAAATCTGACCGATCATGATTGTTCTGATAACCTTATTTACCCATCCAGACTGGTCTGGTAAAGGTTTTCTTACTCCAGCTCAAATCCTCAGTCTAGACAATGTCTGGAAAAAGATTTCTTCCTGTTTTTTTCTTTTTTCCTTTTCTTAGTTTTGTCATTGGCTTTGTCTTCTTTTTTTTTTAACAGGGTAAAATGGATACAGTTAAAATATTTGATATCAAAACCTTTTTCATGTTAATTTGTTAGCCCTTTGGGATAGTGCACAGTGAATAAAAATGGACATGGGTTAGAAGTTTAGCAGGAATAGTCCCAATGCATTAATGATGCAAGTTACTGATAGTGAAGAATAATTATGAGCAGACACTCAGGTTTCATGAAATTACCCAAGGCGTCCAGTGAGATGTAAGTGGGCCATAACATACTTTGAAATTAAGTTGTCTGAGATGTCATTAACTGTCTCATCAAGAAAAGACATGGCTTTGCCTTGACGCTTGTCACTAGTTAATACATACATTCTTTTTCTGAAATGCCACAAGAGAGAAAGCTTTCATTTTACCTTTGTAAATTATCTGAGAGTTTTCAGGAGATGTCACTGCATACTTTTTATTTCCTCTCTGCACAACTACCTTTGCATGACTGTGGCAGTTCTTTTAAGTTTCTGCAGCTCTGTGGTGCTTGGTTATGTTCTTTAATTTGCTGTACTGTTCTTGCAGAACATGTCTCTTCTAATGCCAGCGATAGTGAAAGTAGCTACAGTAAGTTACTGCTTTCATTAGAGTCCTTTTACTTTGCATTGCTTGTTCTCTTTCTTTCTTTTATTTTGTTTCTCTCTTTGCTGCTCTTTTGTTAATGTAAAAAAAACGGTTGGAGCAAATGGCTTGGAATTCAAATTTACAACCACATCTTTAGTACAAAGCTATAAAAGGAAACTGGCAACCTTTATAAGAGAAGGGAGGAAGGCTGTTATTTGGGATGTATTCTGGGACATAAAACTAAACCTGGCTCTGGGTAGCCTGTGAAAGTCAGGATTATTTGGTTTAGTGGCAAGAGGTTTATTTCAGCAGGGAGGGGGCAGTTTCTTGATGATCTTTAAAGAGTAAAATTACTGCATAGTTGTAGTCAAATCCTCGAGAAACATCTTTACAAGGTCATGATTTTTACTTGCATTTCCACATGCCTGTATGAAGGACTGAGAAATAGTCCAAAAAATTTTGTTGAGCCCTTAATTTCAGCAGAACAGATTTCCTAATGCATATAGAAGTCTTCAAAAAAAGGTAAAGTAGACCTTCATCCTTTAGGCACGGCCACTGAATGTCACTGACTCCCTGTAAGTAGAGCTCCTAACCCCACCACCTGATCTGGTTGGAATTACAGAATCCATGTGGTCATATAGCCAAGAGGCAGATAGTATGTTCTGGGTAATTATTAGCAATATCCCAAAAAATTTACCAATATAACTTTGTTTCTGGAAGTGTTGAAAAGAAAAAAAAAAATAGAGTATTAAATAAATTACTGGAAATATAATAAAAGGTAATTAAAATGATAGATTGGTTACTAAATCACCCAGTTGTTTAATTTTTTCAAGCCATTTGCTTACCAAATCAAGTTTTCCACCAGTCACTCAGCACTTGTGCTAAGCACCCGCATACATTCAGGTAATCATTGGTATCATACCTCATATTTACTAGTGCTGATATAGGGCATAGCAGTTGAGCTCTGTTAGTAAACACTGTTTTGTCTCAGTAAAACAGCTAATCTTACGCAATTCAGAAATAGTAAATTAGTTTGTATTCTCTTGTATTACAAAGGTTTCCTTGGAAAGCAATTGCCAGAGTCACAAGAAAACAGTAGGCACGCTTGAACTGCCAAGATCCAATTCTGAGCCACTTTATTTTTAATGTCTTCTCTACTGAGAAGGAGAGGAAGATTTTATGCCGGAAATATAAGATGATCTTTCCTCAAACTGACTGCAATCAGGAATGCATCAATAGGTTAAATTTTCAAAATTTTTCAGTTCCCCTCCAGGTGTGTTTATTTCAGGGTAAATGCTCGGAGAAGAATCTCAGCTGGTGGCTGAGCACATCCCACACCTGCTGAACTGAAACTTAACAGGGGTGCCCAGTTGCAGCCAAACATTTGGGGCAAGTCCACAAAAGCTAATTCCCAAATTTCATCATAAGGCAGGTCAGATAACTCCCTTTGGAGCCAGCCACATTGCAAAGCTGTTCCTTAGTATGGTGCAGTGCCACTTCGAGGAGAATTTGTGTGTTCAAGGTGAGGCACTGCAGGTTGTTTTGCCACGACACCATGTGTGTTGCCTTGCAAACTCATCTAGCCCTCAGTGTGTGCACTGGGAAAATGGGGCACACTAAAAGGAGAAAAAAAAAAGTGAAGCTAAAAAAATCCTGGGGAGCAAATAGAATACTGATGGAGAGCTCAGGGGTTTTGCATGGGGTGAGGCCCCACCTCAAGTACTGTGTTCCATTTTAGGCCCTTCTCTACAAGAAAGACATTGGCAGTTTTAGGTTTCGGTTGGTCTCGATGATCTTAAAGGTCTATCCAACCTAAACGATTCTATGATTCTATGAAATCAGCAATTCACACCTTGGTCAGCACGAGGAAAAGTATGTGGGTAAGAAATGACTGACAGGTGCCATGTCTTCTCCTGCAAACATTCATATTTGTCCCTGTCAAAACAGACCACTTGGAGTCCAGAGTGTGGGCTTCTGCATTTGTTCTAGTGGGTCTCTGGCAATTGTTTTAACATGTTTCTCTAACTTTTGCTTCTCATGATGAGCTTTTAGTGAAAAGTAGCTAGTGTTGAAACCTGTACTACTTGATCATTCCTAGAACCATTCCAAACCAGGGGTAAAACTGCACAAAGTGATGTTGAAGGCTTCTGAGAGCTGTCCAGGTTGCGCCCTGGACAGTGATTAATAGAGGGGTTACAGATTGACTGGGCTTTTTCTGGGAGATATTCTGATGCATTCGTATTTATTTGATGAAGAATGTGAGTATTTGGCTAAAGTATTGCTCATGTCTTGGGCTTGGGGGTTAAAAAATCAAATGAAAGTCAAATACTTTTTATTTTAAAATAATAATATTTTGAAAGTCCTCCTATGTTGTCTCAAGAGAAAATTCTTTGACTGTTTCTTAGCAGCAAGGCTGTTGCACATACTAGACCCAATTTCTGGCTTTGTAATGAGCCAAAGAGCTGGACCCAACAGGGGAGTTTTCTTTATCCCAACTTCAGGGGGAACCACAAACACATTTGACAGCAGAATCTGGCCCTTTTATAAAAAATTATGAAGTATTTTTGAGCAAAGAACAAACGCTGGTCTGCCACACAGCTGCTGCTGCTCCACACTGGCCACGCTAATATCAAGTCTATTACTATGTTATTTCATTTGCACCTGTTCGTAGCAGTAAAACTAAGTTTGCAGAGTGGTATATAAAATCTTTTACTAGCGTAAAAATGCTGCTTTTGTGATAAGGTTACATAAAACCAACCTTGACTTATCCCTGAAACAGCTAATCAAACCATGATTGAAAGTTTATTTTGAGCTCTGTAACTTAAAATGCTCTGATTTCTTTTTCAAACTAAGCTTGTAAGAACATGTTTTTTTACCATGGGCTCATCAGTTTTTATTTTGCGAGACATGATTTTCATAATGGCCATGAATTTCATGTCTCTTGATTGCGTATGTGTTGGAACGCTCTTAGGCATAGTCCAGTAGAGGTTTTTACAGCTGTCATCAAAATTACACACACATTACCACGTCTATTTAGCCTAATTGCATAACTGGTTGTGATTGCACCAATTACCTAGAGAGGCAATACATGACTAAAAGTTAAAAATAAAGAAAATTGTCAGAAACAAAAATTTTTACCCTCTGTCAGCAAGTCAGCAAATCACTTTTGTAATGAGATATGAAGAGTCAGAACAAGGTTAAAGGAGTCCTGATTATTATGTTAGGTCACTGATTAATTAGGAGACTTATGTTGGCTCTCACGCTCCCCAAGGATTACTATATTTTTCAGGCAGAGTCAGATTGGCACAAATATTGAAGTCTCATTTCATGCCCTCACAAGCTATATTGATCTTAAACATAGTGCCGATAGACCACTTTTCAGTCATAAGTTCATTCTCAGACTACTTGTGATCTTTTTAATGCATTGGATTTCCAGGCCTTCATATCTATCATCATATTTCCAAAAACCATGTGTTTACTTACATAAGTAGAGGGCCAGGAAAGGGATTTTGAGCCAAATAAAGGCTAGGATATTGACTGTCCAATGCAGCCTGTGCAGATGAAACAAAACAAGAAATTGATTTCTCCAAGATCTTGCAAGTGCAACTCAAGTAATCCATACATGAACCCAAAATCTAAAAGGATGGTGACAGAAAAAATAAGTCTTTTTGATCTTAGATCCAGCTGAGCAACAAACTTCAGGCAAGAGCTCAAAAATAAAATTAATTTGTCTCATCTACATGTATTTCACATCTGTATTGATGGTACCAGCCCCACTAGTCCAGAAATTTTAATAAAAATATTCTCTTTGATTTTTCTAAAATCATAAATATTTTTAGCTGTCTTAGTAAGTACTACTTTTTTATATTATTATTATTATTATTATTATTATTATTATTCACTGCCTTAGATCCCTTTACATATTTTTTCATCACCACCATAAATCTATGGATTCCCACTGCATCAAGTGCTTGATAAGGGTAACTGTTTGGTTACATGGATTCTCCTGCCCGATTGCTCACATGCTGGGTGCAGTTACACCAGCACTGGATGCTCTGGCATCCTCTTTCCCAATAAGAAATGGGACCTTTTTATGGGCTACATGAAATATCCCTGATATCTGCCAGGTCTACACTGAAACTGGTTTTGAGTATTTCAACTGGTATTGATTATATGGCAGACCCTTTGCCATATAATCAGAAAGGGAAAACTGAGGCAACACCTTAAATCCATTTTAGGACTGCCACTCTGAAACCCTATAAAATCCTTTAAAGAGTTGAAATTAGTAGTCCTTATGAAACTTATTGGACCACACGGGACCTCTCCATCCTTTTTATAGAGGATACGGATTATAACAGACTCCAGGTCATTCTTCTCTTTCCAAGCATGAGAAATCACCAATCAGCAAATGAAGAACAAAAGGAAGCAGAGCCATAGCGATCCTGGCAAAGTGAAAGCCCTCCAACAATTTTACTCATGAGTATATTACATTTAGGAAAGTTTCCTTTTTCTTTCTTCTCTCTTCTTATTTTCTTTCTTTTCTTCTCTTTTTGACTTGATGGAATTTTACTGAAAAACAAGGGATCATGCCAAAGTCCTAAAGAAAGAGCTTTTTCTTTTTTCTGTTTTGGTTTTGTCTGTTAAATTTCAAAAAGGTTTTCCAGATCAATATAGAAAACCTGTGCTAATTAAGTTATTAATGGGGGTGGTAGATGAAGCTTGGTCAGATGATAAATAAGAGCCCGTGTCCTGCTGAATTTCACACTGTGTCTCACTCCTCAAAGCCATGGCAAGGTTATAGCCATCTGATTATTGATTGACTCTACAGCTCTTCATTATACTTAACATATTATGGACTACTTCAAAACTGTGCAGAACTGGCTGAGTAGAGATCATTAAAGAATACCATCTGGTACCATTAACATACATATGAGCCTCTGAGGACTTACAGGATTTTGTCTGGAAAGGAATGGTTTTATTCACATAGAAACTTGAGCTTCCTGAGCCCTTTTTCCAGAAAAGTAAGGCAGTGGAAATGGTGTAGATTTCTCCATCGCTCACACTCCATGTTGAGTCTGAAAGTCAGCGCTGAAGAGCCTTTGCTCAGGAAGATGACTCTTTAAGCCCCTGTGTATCACAGTCGGCCTCAAAGTCTCTCCTTTCTTGCAATGGCTTAAGCTTTAGTACAATTTGTGTGGGATGGAGTTTTTTCTTTGCCTTCAGTCAGGCAGCAGTTTCACGAGACTTCTGTGAAACAACAGGTTTGTTTGTCTCCTTAGCCCATACCCTACCGATGGCCTGGATGTAACAACAGCTTTAGCAGTTGGTCATGTCTGGCAGAGACTGGGCAAAACATAAGGTAAAATCTGTTCTGGCCTATTCGTGCTGGTTATGATTCCGTGCCAAAGACAACTATTAGCCCATAGAGACATCTTTAAATAGCATCAGAGTTATTGGTTATTTTCCTCCAGTTGCTCTTGTCACTGTCACTCCCATGGGATTCTACAGTTTAAATGCAGATGTCTGCATCTGACCTTGCTGTTTAAATGCTGTTATGGGACGAACGGAGACAAACACACCCTTCTGACTTCTTCCTCCATCCTAAAGCAGACATCTAAAATAGGTCAGATGACTCATGTTTTAGAGCAAGCTCTTGCATATTTGTAAGCATTCACAACACAGGTCCCTGAAATTAGTTGAAATGAATCCCCTTCTGCAGATCCATATGCCAATGAAACAAGTGTTTTTAAGTTTAAGGTTGTATTTGTACAAACAGGCTCCTCCCCACATGCTTAGTACGTGATGGCTTCATTCCCCACCCCAAGGTTGACTTTCTTGGAAAAACATAGCCTTGGGGGGCTGGAGGGCAGGGAGTGCAGGAGGATGGATGCTCCTCCAGCCAGGAGAGTGAATTCTTTCATCTCCAGGAGAATGACACACCCTGAGTTTTATATCACCCTCAAAATTCCCAGAGAAATTTAAGGGAAAATAGTACTTCTGATGTGTGAAACCTAGTGTAACTGATTTGGGATTTTAACTTTGCAAAAAGCCAAAATTAAGTAAGTGATTACAGTATCAAACATTTGCAGATAGAGAAGAATATCCATTATCCACATTTCTCATATGTTATGTTGCCTTGTTCTCAAAAGCTAATTTCTGCCTGTGATTAAAAATGATATTGTCTCCTTTGCTGCTTCAGCACCATCGCTAGGTTGGAGCTGGCCCTGTCTGCTCTACCTCCCTCCTACCACATCAATACATTTTTTGATCTGCTTTTTCTGTCATTGCCCTTTATTGCAACTTCATTTTTCCTTTAAAAGCTTTCTTACCCATTTCTCACAGCTGTCTAGATAATATGTCACAAAAAATATCAACATATTATATTAATGATGTGGGAGTGAGCTTAAAACTAATACAAATACACAAGGTTTTATACCTGCTTGGGAGCTAGACACTGTATCCAATACAAATCTTGTCAATATAGTCAATGGAGCCTCAAGAGCGACTCAGATTGCAGTCGGACTACTTCAGGGTGAGGTATAGCCCTCTAAACCTCTAAATCCTACCTATATCATCCATTGGGTGTCAGTCAGCACTCTTCCCCTGTATGTTCACACTTTGCTTTGGCAGGAGCCCACCAGAATAACATAACACAGGCCCATGTGCATGCAAGCAGATGAAATGAAGGCAATCCTCTCTATTTTATAAAGCCCTAGTGCCCCTTATGGTACTCTTTCTTCTGTAGTATCTAAATTAGTGGCAAAATCCCATCTTTGGGGATTTTTGTGGATCTTCTCAGAGACATCCCGAACTGAGTAAAAATAAAATCATAATTTTAAACTTTGCTAAGTGTAAGTCATATTTAGAACCTGCCAGAGCCCTTATATAGTACAAAGTATGTGACAGTAACCTAGAAAAAGACATGTCCAGGAATTATTCACGCAGTAGGTTGAAGAACCTCCAGAACCTGTCCAGTCCCCTTCTCTGGAGATCTTCAAGACCCGCCTAGATGCAGTCCTGAGTGATGTGCTCTGGGCAACCCTGCTTTAGCAGGGGAGTTGGACTAGATGATCTCTAGAGGTCCCTTCCAACTCTGTCAAATCCATGAAATCTGTGAAACCCTCCCTCTGTCCTCTTACACTCTCATACAGGAGAGGACAGTGATGCATTGGGGCTGTACACCTGCACACAATCATTTCTGATGGCAAATTTCTCTGCTTTTAAGCATCACCACAAGGAAACAGGACTAACAGGAAAGGAGGGAGGATAAGTGTGTAAAATATGATGGTGTGAGATTTGTGTTTAGGGAAAGGATAAGGGTCAGAAAGCAGCTCATAGCCAGATGTCAGGCTGTGCATAAACTAGACCATGGGGGTTACGCACAGAAGGACGATCAACCAAAATGCATATATTCTGAGGATAAATTGTTGAATTTAGGTAGCCTTTGGATTTGCCCTGCAGCAGCATGTCAGGGTCTTAACGATCGAACAAGCAAAATAATTGCATCTTAAATTTCTGCACTTTTTTCTTATAAACAGCCTTGCTATCAATAAATGAAGCCTTACTGCCCATCATTGGAAAAGCCAATTTCAGCAAAGAAAATTGAAACATGTGGCAGAGGAGGGAGGGGAAGAAAAAAAGTTATCTCCACACTTTAAGGTTTTGAGGGACTTTGGAATGGTTCAGATAAGAGTGCTACCAGAGAGAAGTGCTGAACTCGATCTGTCTCTGTGTGAAGCATTTTATCAAGCCTTAATACTTGACATGTTGCTTGTCAGCTTCAATCTTTTCTCTTTCTTCTTTCATCAGGAGGCCAAGAAGACTGCATCCTTTCTTATGAACCTGTCACCAGACAGGAAAGTAAGTTTCACCTGCTTTTCTGTCACTGTTCCTTATATTTTTCATTTCACATTTTGGGGGCCAGCAGAGCAGCAAGCCTTCCTATGCCAGCCCCAGATTCTCTGCGGCTCCTTTTTCTTGGCCACTCAGTCTATCACATACAAAAGAAATGATGTAAGGGTCTCCTTCACTAGCCCCCACTTCCTACCTCCTCAGGACTCTCCCCAGTATGCTCTCATGGCCTTTACTAATAAATATGTTAATCAGTCTATGAAATATTGATGCAGATTTTCTGGATTTACTGCAATATTGTTACATAGGAAGCCTTTATAATTTTCTTCTGCATGTTATATGTGCCTATAACCAGGGTAATGTAACTGAAAACGAGAAAGCACCCACCTGATTTAGTGGGGTGGGTCTCATATAACTGAGGAGAAAAAAATCCTACAATATACTTTCCATGCCTCATGAGAGAGTCCATCTGCAAGCACTGGGGGTGACCTTATTGAGCAATAGGAAATATATACAGTTCCACACAGTCATTTGACTATACGTGCAATCAGCATCACAGAGCTCTGCAAAATGAGTGGTACTCGTTCCTTTTTCCTTATCCATATCAACAAATAAATTTCTCAGTGGTGCCCAGTGACAGGACAAGAGCAAATGGGCACAAACTTGAGTATAAGAAGTTCCATCTAAACATGAGGAAGATCTTCTTTCCTTTGAGGGTGGCAGAGCCCTGGGACAGGCTGCCCAGAGAGGTGGTGGAGTCTCCTTCTCTGGAGACATTCAAAACCCTCCTGGACATGTTCCTGTGCAACCTGCTCTGAGTGGACCTGCTCTGGCAGGGGGGTTGGACTAGATGATCTCCAGAGGTCCCTTCCAACCCCATGAGATTCTGTGATTCACCAATGAAATGTACACCTACGTTTTCACTTCATACATACCGGCAACAACTCTGGTCAGTTCATCTTTGGGAAGATTTACTGTTATCGCCAATAAGATCATCAAAACATGCCTTTCTTTTTTGTTGTTCAGTTAATTACACCAGGCCGGTTATTATTCTGGGTCCTATGAAAGATCGGATCAACGATGATTTGATATCTGAATTCCCTGACAAGTTTGGGTCGTGTGTTCCACGTAAGTATGATTTCACTCCTCGAGAGAACTGTATCCCTTGGTGCCACACGTTAAGTGAATTGCTGTGAATGCAGCATCCGTGAACTGTGTATAGTTGAGTTTCTCAAAAGCCATTTTTCCATTGGACAAAATAGGAGGAAGGAACAAACTGAAAAAGATCATGAAGGTCTGGAAATAATTTCTCAAAAGAATTGTCTCAAAGGCTGTCGCATTTATTTTTTTAAGGAAAGAGCCTTCTAGCCACTAACTCAATTTACTCATCAATTAGTCTGTGGTTTCTTAAATAAGATAAAAGTTTGAAATACTGGTAAAGTGTAAAATGTTTCAACTCAATTGAGTAAAAAATACAGTGTAATTGGTGATTTGTGTGAGAACTAGACTATCTAATCTGAAAGCAATATTGGACCCTGAATTAAGCAGAGTGCTTATATCTTGGATCATTAGAGCTTGCTGAGTGTTTATTTCAGACCCTGATTGCAGCCTTACCTCATTTCAAACTGTTGTCTCTGCGAATAAACCAGCTTAAAACTGCTAGAGATGAGATCAGAATCGGCCTTATAATTAAGGCTAAATTAAATTAATGAGATTGCAATTCATTTTGTCATTGTAATAGGATTAGCTTTACAATCTGGAGCGCATTTTGTATTTGAGGTTTGAGTGTTATCCTGATGAAAAATAGTGGAATTCTGCTAAATCCTAATTTTATGTTAGCCTGTAAGTATTACTTGGAGTTAAAGATCAGAAGGTATTACTTTAAAAAGACAGCTTTATTGTCACAACTCCATCGAAAACAATATGTAGTAGCCAAAGATCTGCTCCCACATGTAAATCACCTCTACTTACAGCAGATTCAGTGTTGTCCACTGAGCAGCAGCTTAATTGCAGCATTTTTTTGCATGAGATGTTTTTACAGACTTCTTGATCTTCTGCCTTTTGTTTCATGCAGATACCACACGGCCAAAGCGTGATTATGAAGTGGATGGGAGAGATTATCATTTTGTCATTTCAAGAGAACAAATGGAAAAAGATATCCAAGAGCACAAATTTATAGAAGCTGGGCAGTACAATGATAATTTATATGGAACTAGTGTCCAGTCTGTGAGATTCGTGGCAGAAAGGGTGAGTTGACTCTAGTTTTATTGACCAGGCAACATGACCTGGTTTGTGTCCACACTGTATCTCAGACACGATTCTTCAGCCAAAAATAAAAAATATCTGCAAAATGGCATCCTAATATTTATGGGGTTTATAATGACTCCACAAGTGGAGTCTCTGGCTTTAAATGACAGCATCCTTGACATTTTCTGTACCTGAATGTAATGACATTGATTCAGGGATCTGACACAGCGCCTCAAGTGTGCCCCAAAACAGCCTTCCCTCTTCCCTCTCTAAGACAGGTAAATAAACTTATTCACTTTCACAGAAGCAAAAGAATGAAGCACAGAAAGATTAAATGACTTGCCTCAGGTGACACAGGGAGTCTTTGGCACAAACAAGAACTGAATTAATCAGTAAGAACGTAGACATCCTATTGCTTTTATGAACTGATCTTCCTATCTCTGAAGAAAATCCTCTTCTTCCTGCAAAGTTCATCCCAATATAAAAACATATAATTATAAATACATATAAATATATATATTTATAAATATAAATATAAATAAAAAAAAAAAAAACCAATATCTGCAGTGTATATTTTATACCAGCACCAAAGCAAAACGAGCACAGGGGGCGGAGCACATGCCCTGGGGTACCTCTTCCCTGATGTGCCATTAATAGCCCCATCCCAGGGCATTGTGTCACAGAATTGCTTCCTCTCTTTTGGCTGATCTTCAGCAGACCCTGCAAAAATAAACACATCCTCATTTGTTTCCAACAGGGCAAGCACTGTATACTCGATGTGTCAGGAAATGCTATCAAACGACTACAAGTTGCACAACTCTATCCCATCGCTATCTTCATTAAGCCTAAGTCATGGGAGCCTCTGATGTGAGTATAAACTCCTTAAAGCATTTTATTTTCAGGCTACAGTCTCAAACGGCACAACACAGGTCTTGAGTGTACATTTTGTGTGTCCTTTAAAATCAGTAATGAGAGGAAGAGGGAGCAGTGGAGACTTGCTCTCCCTGCCCAACATCCACTGTATCCCAGCGTCTCAAGGAACAAGGCAAAGCTGCTTTGAACCTCTCACAGTGGACATGTGCTGGACCATGAAGAACCCCCTGCCAGTGCTAGGTACACTTGCTCCAACCTCAGCAGCAAGTTCACCAAGGACTCATGCGGTCTGGCTTGTCCCATCCAGCCTTGGGTGCTCTTGGAGTGTAGAGTCTGGTCACAGGAGTGAAGCAGAGGGTAAACCTGTGTCAGATTTGCAGTGTGTGCCTCATCATCAGCTCTTCGTTTACTTGAAGGTCTATAAGAGGATGGGCAAGGACCCATGGGACCAGAGAGGGGCAAACTTAAAGAAGGAAAGAGAAGGCACCAACCTTGTCATGGAACCTAATGTCAATACTTAGAAAAACACTGAGATTCAAGGAACAGTTAAGGAACTCCAGTATAATAACTGAGAGGATTAAAAGGTTCTAAGAGGCAACCAATGTATCTGCATCAAGAACAAATCAAATCAATCTTATTTCCTTTTTTCATGAGGCGGATTTAATTGTATTCCATCTTAATTTTTATTCTGGCTCCATGGGACATTCTCAGTAGCAGCTTAGGGAAATACAGAATGACTAGGAAGTACATGCTCAGCCATACTCAGTCATTGAAAGTGACACTGTTCAACTGGGAGGGTAACAGAAACCCTGCAAGTATGTTTTCTGAGCTGTGTCCCTGTTTGGGACTGCTTGTTATTTTCACAAATTACTTGGATGATGAGTTGGGCAATACCTTTGTAAAGTTTGTGAATAACTCAAGGCCAAGCGAGGTGGCAAGCACTTTGGAGGCTATAATTAAAACTCAGTGTAAAATCAGTAAGATGAAATTCAAGCTCAGACAAAGGAGAGAAAATGAAATGCACGAGTACAAGCAGGGAATAATTAAGCAATAGCACTGCAGAAAAGCATCTGGCGGCTGGGATGGATCACACGGGAATATGAATGGATGGATAATGCAGTTGCAAAAAAGGAAACTGCCACCATGGGCTGTATTAACATCAGTGTTTTGTAGGGACACAATAGACAGTTATTTTATTTTACTGGGTATGGTTGAGGCCTCAGCTGGAGTGTTGGCCTGGTTCTGGATTCCACCCTGAAAGTGGAGAAGGAATGGGGGGTTGCTTAGTGTCAAGGAAAGAAGGCTGAGGAGGAAATGTAGAAGTGATCTTTATACTGGCTAAAGCTTAGGGTAAAATACATTGTGATAAATTGTTTTTCATGGACACTCATGGTAATTCAAGAGTTATCAGTTTAATTTGCTTTGATAGGCATGACATTTTGAGCTGTGTGCCTTCCCCTCACCAAAGGCTCTGCAAATGCCAGGTGATGATGCAGGTACCTGTTACACAGCTATAATGTAGGTATCCCCCGTCCTGTGACAGATGCATATCTGGTTATGGTGACAGGGTGCCCACAACCATCGGGTGACAGAGCTGTAGAATGCTAACACGTCCCCACCACCCCATGAATGTGTCTCCTCCCTGGCCCTGCTTTTTGGTGATAAGGTTGTTGCATGTCCAGCCACATTACAGGAAATGATGCATAGTCTGTGGTACGTGCACAGCCCCATCCTGACCAAAGCCATCTTGGGTTGGATGACTTCTTTACATTTCTTCCAGCCCTACAATTGAATTATGTTCTGGTTATGTTGCTGTATAGAAGGGGAAGGGTAGTCTGATAGCCTACCTTCTGCATTGATTGTTTTAAGATACAGCTTAACTTACAGTTTTCCAATGCACAAAAATTTCCGTTATTTGTTTAATGCTGACATTGCATCTGGAGTCATTTTTTAAAAAAAGGTAAATTAAAGTGGCCATTACACTGAAAGGCAGATCTAGAAATGTGGCAATAACATAAAGGCTTCATTGACTTGATGGAAGAGCAGCGAATCCTTGAACAGATTGACTCAAAACAAAAACCCAAAAAAAACCCCACTGTTATGAAGATGCAAAATATTTTGACAATCATCCTGTTATTAAATCAAAGCAATGCTAATATTTCATGTAGGACAAAACAAGTTCTGCAGACTTAGAAGATTTTTCCTTACTCATATAAATCAAAAGTAAGCTATTCTTCACTTTCCAAATCTAAACCTGCCTTAGTGTTAACAGTATAGTAGGGAAAAACAAAGTGAAATCCATTATATGACTCTGAATTCCTTGTTCTGCAAATACCTCTTGGAAGACAGCCTTAATTAGAAATCTAAATTTTTGTGGGACAGTGAAAGTCTTTATACATCAGTACTAGTTTGGGATCATTTGCAGTCTCTTCCATAAATAAATTACGTAAACACAATACAACACCTAGGGGGAAAAAAAAAAAAGAGAAAAATGTAATGAATTCAAGCATTCTGAATTAGTTTATCCCCTGCAGCCTCCTCTCTACAAGCAATCTTTTAATCTAGTTAATCTACCTAATGTGCATTTATCTTATCAAACAATACCCAACATTAGTTTCTAACAGAAATGACAACTCTTAATATAAAGGGTATTGTTCCTTTTAAAGAATTGTCTTCAGAATAGTGACATAATTCTGAGCCCTCTGCTTGTCATAATAATTTATTTTGTTTAGTAATGCAGCTAAATCACTCAGGGTCTGGGTAAACAAATACCTACTCTGATGTAACCGGTAGTGAGTTGTAAGGTGTGCACAGATGAACAGATATAAAATATTTCCAATAGATACTGCTATTTTAGAATGGGGAAGCTTAACATGGTAAACCAGTGTCTGCGGGAACACAAAGAGGACATTTTTATGACAGCATAACCTCTGTTCACTGAGCCTTTTTTATGTAACTACTACAACACAGAAATTATAGGTTTATCCATCATAACTGTTGCTGCTGTTCATACAAATGAGTTGAAAGTTAGTCTAATAACAAAGTAAAACCACAAAAGACAAAAAAACATGCTAATCAGAAGATGCAGAGAAACAGTCAAAAGATTTAACTTGCAGCAAAATTAGCACTTAAAGTTGAAGTCTAATTCTCATTTATGCATACGTTCCTTTGCACCCATCTGATGGTGAAGGTAAGAAGAATGAAGGCAGCATAAATTTAGCTTGTATCTGCACTTCAAACTTGGATATGGCTGGTTCTCTGGAAATATGCTACTAACACTAATGACCACAGCAATAGAAGATCATAAGGTGCTATTGAGTATAAAAGAAACCAGAACATATGGCCTGAGCTGTATGTCTCCTAATCCTGCATTCTTCAATTAAATTCAGTTCTGGCAATCAAATTGCAGTAAACAAACTGCTCCGTCATCCTGCCCTTCCTTCCTTCCTTCCTTCCTTCCTTCCTTCCTTCCTTCCTTCCTTCCTTCCTTCCTTCCTCCCCCACCTCTACACAATTCCACCTCACAGGTTTAATCCCAGAGGCATCCCTTTTGGTACCTCTCAATCAGCCTCTCTCTGGAAGAAGAAGGACTGTGGGGGGATGATGGGGATGAGAGCTGGAGAAGAGCCTGCCTGGGTGAGGTCTTCAGTGGGAGAGAAGGAAAATGCTAGAAAACATGCCTGGAGGAGCATTTTTAATTTACCGGCTGTGCAGGTCCTTAGCCAGGAAATAAAAAATTACAAGGGACTATGGGTTGGAAGCACTTTTAATTCAACACAAAAAATGGACATTATGGTCCTCCCGCTTCTTCACCCTCTCTCCTGAAGGCACAGGATGGTCAGAGGAATGAATATAACTAGCACAGTTTTATACCCCAGGCAAATCTGCAACCTGAAAATGTAATGCAAATTTCTAGTCATTTCAAAGCATATTTTTAATGCTTGCTTATATTTTTATTTGTATTTTCCCCTCTGAGATTCAAAGCTCTTGAGGAATACTTCTCAGAAATTTACCAGAAATAGATCTGGAAGGAGGAGGACGTTGTTAGCACTAGAATATTGGTTGACTGTTCTTAAGACAAAAATGTTAGGTTTCCATAAGAATGTACAATAATATGTCCCACTTCAAGACAGAGTTTTGGTTCAGATACCTAAAGATACGTTCAAGCAGGCATAACCCACCTGAACTCAATTAGATAGCAATCTTTCCAATAAATAGAATTGCTAGTATTACAAATTTAGCAGCGTGACACAGATTAGCATATATTAAACCTGTTGATATAATCCACAAATAACTGTCATAAATTTTTAAAGAAATCTTTCTTGTCCTTCATTTTATAAACCTGCTTTCTACATTGCACTGGCATTTCCAGAGAGATTTTTCTAAGCAGTGTTCCCAGCTATATGGTTAGTTATATGATAGATAGCTTTAAATCTTTTCTTGAAATACCTTTTTGCATCCCAGACACCTTACAGGATGTTTTTCAGAAGCCAGGTAGGAGTTAGCTGTAGCAAGTTCACTCTGTTACACACTTCAGAGATCGTCCTTTTCATGCACTTAATTCCCTACATACATCACCCATGGCATTATATCAGATTTATGTAGAACATAAAATGCTCCCATCTCTTGCTTTCCTAGTTGCCTCAGAAAATTTCCATCATGTTTTAAGAAAAATGAATCCATGCTGTGAAAAAATGCTGGAACAAGCAAACTCTATTTATTATTGCTAATTATTTTGGATATCTGCAGGCATATGTGTGTAAGGCAGTGAATGAGTATAAGCTTGACTCTTTGCAAGCATACAGTGGTATTAAAAGCTGAGCATGCATGGGCAAGACTCATTTCTTAAAGTCAGTAAATAATGCCACTGTTGAAATAGAAATGTTCCATCAAATAACAAAACATTGACAATAACAGAATATTACTGACACTGTCTATGTTTTTACATTTATTGGTACCCAGCATGTCTTAGAATCCACAAGACCCACTTGACTGGGAATGTCTCTAGTTAACCAGAAAGGACTGGACCAGAGAACATAAATAAATAATTCCTCTTAACTCTTCATGCTGGAAAGATTGAGTGTGATTTCTCATGTTATCTGCAACTCATGCCCCAACATGAACCAAGAAGTCTCCTGGGAAGACATGCTGGGTGCTGGGTCCTTCTGGGGCTTTGCTACAGGGTTTGCAATGACTCTGGGATTCCTTCTACAGGGTCAAGAGTCTTAGTGTGCTGAATCCTTCCTTTAATCTTGATTTTACTTCCATAACCCCAGCCTCAGTCAAAACCTAGCTTACGTTTCAGCAGTTTGGACAATCTTATTCAGCTGAGACAACCAGCTGTGGACATGGGAGATGGAGAAGGATCTGGAGGCAGGAGTGCTCCGAGTGCTCAGACCTTGAGACCTTCTGGCTCTCAGAGTTACCCATAGGTTCCTGATGCCACAAGTCCATCTTAGTTGGCAGTTAGTTACCAGATTTGGGCCTCATATTTTGTTTTGGAATGGGGAGTAGTGAACCCAAAATAAAAAGTCAGGGGGAAAATGGGAAATAGTCTGGAAATGTAGGTTTATACTACATAAGAACGAACTTAAATTTAAATTACTGAGTGTCCATTAAATGATGGAAGAATTTTACTACTTGATTCTAGTACCAATCTCAATCCATCTATGGTTCATTTGAATATATCTTTTAGAAAGCTGTTCTAGTAAAAAAAATAAACCCTTTTTATTTCTTCCTCTGTGTTTCTAGGGAAATGAATAAACGTCTTACAGAGGAACAAGCAAAGAAAACCTATGACCGAGCAATTAAATTAGAACAAGAATTTGGAGAATATTTTACAGGTATGTTTTTATTAAGAACATTTTTTTTTCCAAGTTAAAGTATTTTATTGCAAAATTGGATCAGCTCTGCCTCTGGCCTAGAGTGCATATCAGTATAGAGGGCCCACAGTAAGGACTACTGACAGAAGACCATTGCTGCCCTGATATTCAAGAGCAGTTGAGGCATTCAGCTCCTCAAAAGTTTGATGCCCTGAAAGAATATCTATGCATGAATTTTATTCCGTCCCTGACCCAAGACTGCTTTTAATGAAGTCATTAAAAATGTCGCATTATTGCATTTATACAGACCAAAGAGTTCCTCACTAGCTCAAGGCAAGAGCTCAAGCTATGGATCATGGGAGGGAAATAGAAAGGCATCTTCTTTCTGACCTGGAAAAGAGCAAGATTTAAGACCTGCTCTGGGTCCCAGCATTTCTTTTAGGCAGGTCTGGGCAGTTCCCTACTCAGGGAATTTGTGAATACCACTCAGAAACCCTCAGTTGTCCCTTCACATGCTGACAGTGTGCGTAATCTGAACTGCAGTTCCAGATTTCTGCTGGGGGGACAAGGCACTTAAAAGTATAGGCACTGTGCTTTGTGTTCCAGTTGCTTTATCTTCTGTCAACGTGGGCCCGATCCAGCTAACTTTTGCAGTCAAGAATGAGTTTATTATAACCAGGTCTGGAAATGAATAGGCTGTAAATCTGCTGCTACTCACTCCTGAAGTAGCTTCTAAATGAAATTAAATGTAAAGCTTGACCCACAACCATGAGAAATACCATGCTGCCCCTCCCCTAAGGAGTCTTCTGCATTAACCTGGCTCAGTCTTCTCACTGCAAGCAGTGGGATGGATGTCAGTCATGGGAAGGTGACCATTGGTTTGAACCTAATTGCCATCTGCAGGGGTATGACTTTTCCATAATCACAGACTACTAGTATTCCATCTCATTTCATCAGTATCTGTGAGTAAACTGAAAATCTGCTGACGCTGGATGCTGTAGAATATATCAATTAAAAGAAGTCTTGATATGTTTTCTTGCTGCAGCTATTGTCCAAGGAGATAGCTTAGAAGATATATATAATCAATGCAAACTTGTAATTGAAGAACAATCTGGGCCTTTCATCTGGATTCCTTCAAAGGAAAAATTATAAATTAGCCACTGCACCTCTGATTACGACGGGAGAATATTTAGAAGAAAATTATAATATACTATTTGGAGGCTTTCCTGTTTTTGTTGCATTTATGTTCTTTGCAGTCAATGTGAATTTTGATGAATGTACAACACAAAGTGTTTGAAGCCATGAAGGACACTGATGGGTCAAAGGGTAGGAAAAAAAGACTTCTACCATATAAAGCAAATCTGTTGTGTGCTCAGAGCACCAGTTGTAGGTATAAACTTTTGACATGGAGACCCTCTGTCAAGGGGAGCTAGCCACCTCCTGTGCCCATGCGGACATTTTGATAGATTTCAATGGCTGAGCTCAGTGTGTTGATTGCTTTAAAGAGAAGTTCCCAGCTCTTGAACCTCATATAGGGCTTGATCCTGCAAGGCGCTCAGCACTTGACCCCAATTCCTACACATGAGTAGCCTGTTGACTTGGAGTCACTTGTGGTCTTTCCCTACGCCATTCAGTCCCATCAGTTCCAGTAGGACTATTCATGTGCTCAAAGCTAAGCACAGGATTAAGTGTTTTGCTAGATCACCACATGCACCTTGCAAAATCAAGCTCAGAGTACTTCGTCCACATCCTACTGAAGTCACTGGTAGGATGCTCTTTGACTTGACTGGGAGGTGGGTCCTATTCTAAGCTTGTCATTGCACATTTGTAGTTGGTACACCTCGACTTTGGTAACTATGCACATCTTTTGATTTCCGAAACCAAGTCAAGCATTTCTTTTTTCCCCTTTGGAAACACTATTGCATCAGGAACTAACAAAAATATAGTTTATTTTAATGGAGTTTGGGGACGGGAGAGGATGGAAGCATTTCACATCACACACACACACACACTCCCATGCGGACACACACACAGGTATGAGGATTCACAGCACCTATGTTGACAAGGAGGGATACAACTGGGAAAAGCTTTAAAATTTTTGATTGTCTATTTTATCATTTATATTGATAGAAGGCACTTAAAGATGGAATAATTTATAAAAATAAAAGTATATTGATGTATAGAAACTAATTTCTATAGGTAAAAATGTTTTTGTGAGATATTTTGTAAAGATTAATTAATTGAAAGATTAAATATTTACACCCTTGTGCGACTGTAAAATGTAAAGAGGACCATCAAGTTGCATTATCCCTTTTCCATAACAGATTCTCTATTATTAATGACAAGCAAGACAATTCCTTAAATCGTAGTTGTCATCTTGTTTTTCTCTCAATTTAATCCTCTCCCTTGCCTCTATTTAATCATGATGAACTCCTGTGGAAAGATCTCTTGAACTGACTGCCCTGTAGGACCTCTTCTGAACACAAAAGGATAATGCATCTTCAAATTGAAATGGACGATTTCTCAGAACCAAAATGTCAGTGCTTGAATGCAGTTAATAATTTCTCTCTTGGAGGGAGTCACACTTCACCCCCAAATGTTTTATGATTCTTCCTGTTTCTTTAAAAGAAATAGCAAAAGCATTTGATCTTTCCTCTCTTTGCAGGCAGGCAGGTCACCAACTAACTTCTATCTTCATTCATTTCACAGTCAACAAGGGTCTTAAAAGTGAAAGCTGAGGCAATGGACATTTGTGAGGGATTTGGGGAAAGTCTGGGGAATTGCAGTTTGGGGTGCACGGAAGGGGAGCCGAAGGTATTTTTTTCTCGTTTCACATTGCCCTTCCTTTGTATACTGCTGCCATTCTTCACTCTTGACACGCAAGGGGACAACTGCAGGAGATACTGTGGTAGTAAACTGAATTGCCTTTGCTGCTGCTGGACCAAGTTTTCTATAAAACCCACACGCTCCTGCCTGCTGCGCCGCAGGAGTCCAATACTTATTAGCTGGTGGCTACGGTAACCCTAATGCTTAAGGACATTTTAAGGGAAAATGCTAAATAGACTCCTCAGTTACTTGTCTATTTGAAGCTTACATTTCTGCACCCTGTCAAGCTGACGGGACTATCCAGCCAACCTCCGCGGAGAGCACAACTAGCTGGCTGTTTGCAATATAGCCACCAGCAGTGACAGGGTTAAAAATAGGGGCGTTTTGGTGGCCCTGAGGTGGCCTTTCACTTACTGCCCTACTATGGTAACTTTGAGAAGTTCACACTTCTTTAACAATTTTTCTTGCCTGGCCAGCGCAGATTTATAAACAAGGGGTTCAGTTAAGTCTCCAAAAGAGCTTTGTAACCAGAAGGGCTAGAAACTTTTTTTTTTTTTTTTTACAAAATTTAAATGAATGAAAGCTTAGATTTTGGATAATTCTGCAGAAATCCACAGAGTGACCCCAGATCTCTGGAAGCCATGGATTTTTTCATGCTGGCAAAGTACCATTGCCCCAGGTTGGGAAATAGCCCATCAGACCTGAAAAAAACAAGTATCCTAAAGCAGGAACTTCATTCTAATTTTCAGCTCTGTTTTTAAGCAATCAATCACATCTGCTTCTTTGTTTCTTAGTTCAGCATGCAGCCTTTACGGTACTATCCTACTAGTAACTGTTTTGCTTTGTCATGTGCTGTGCTTTACGGTGAACAGTAACACTATGGCTGAGTACAATCAATTTTTCCATCAGTCCTTGGTTACTGTAGTAACATTATTTATTTTTCCCTGTCTGTTGTTTGTGCTTCCAGTTTAGAGTTGCCATTGCACTTCTTTTTTCTTTTTTTCTTTTTTTTTTTTTAAATAAAACATATATTTAAAAACAATACACCAAGAGAAGCAGTGAGAGGTCTTATTTCCCTTAGGGCTTGTACACCCATTTGTTTTGTGCGTTGATGTTTTGCGTTTCATGTTTCAGCATCCTCGGAGCTGTAATTCATTTTTGCATTGCAGCTGTTCAGATCATACTGGGTGGTGGTGGGAGGAGGAAGAGAAACATAAGATTCATGCAAAATTACATCTGGTGAAAAAAAAAAAAAAAAAAAAAAAGTCCAAACTCACAACCCACAGCAATTGGCACCTGAGACCATATTGGTGCTGACACAGTTTAGCATAATCAGATTCCTTTTCTGTCCGTGGAAAAGACTTGCGAGCGTCTAAACATGAGACAAATGCAAATGCTGGACCCTTTAGGAAAAGTGCCGGATCACGCCCCTGGTGCTATTTCTCATGTTCTGGCACAGTGTGTAGCACCGTAGGGTCTAAGCAGAACCAAAATTATCACAGCTTTTTGTCCACCCATGAATGATCGCGATGACATCTTGCTAGCTCTGTGCAGATGTGCAATATTACAACCTGTTTATTTCTCCTTGCCACCAAGCACCTTCCATGCACTGACTCCTTGAGAGCTTGCTAACAGGGCTCGGTGAAACGGCACTCTTTCCTGGTCTTACGCTCTGGCCATCAACCAGTGAAAGAGCCTCTTTCTTGCTTAATCCCCCCTTCCTACAGAGGAACCCTGTCCACGCTAGCGCTTTGTAATTTCTTCGGTAGTAAAGGCTGTTTCTAGATAAATATTCTGTGATGTAATTGTGTTTGTAGCTAGCATGGTTTGATGCTCCGGTGTGGATAGGGTCCTAGGAACCACCCTGTGAAAGTCAAGGAATAAGAAATCTCTCCGTTGCACTGAAATTTCAAAACTCCTCCCCCTGGAGAGCAGTGTGGAACCCGAGCTAATAACCACTACGAGCCAGCGACAGTGTCCTAGCTATACAACGTCCGCCTACCTATTTACAGTAGTTTTCTATGGAGAAATTGTTGGTGTTACACCTTCACTGTTACTTGCTCATTGACAGTCAAATTTGGTCTTCTTATATTTATTTATTTTTTTTCGAATCGTATCCCTGACCAGAGGATTCACTGAGTGACAACATATGAGGATATTTGTAGGAAAAACGGTGTTAATGAAAAAGGTCTCTAATCTTCTTGTTAAGCTGCAGATTTAAAGCCATAATATCTGCCATGTTCACAGAAAGTGGTCTTTTATCCTTCACAGCTTTTAATCTCAGCTTTTTTTCTCTTGAACATTTTGTCTCCCATGTTATGCATGCGGTTCACTGTTCAACTGCATTCATGTGCTCAAGCTCATGCCTTGGTGGAATAAATGTATTTTCCTATTGCATTGAAAAATCAGACATCTTGTCAATTAGTTCAGAAGTAAGAATGAGATTGCCATTATGTTAAAAAAAAAAAAAAAAAGGTTCCCATTTTAGGGCACAAATCAGCATCAAAGCTAACAGCAAATAACACCTAAAATCTATTAAGCATTTAGCTAGCCTAGATCCTCAGCTGGTGTAAATCACCCTCACTTCATTGATTTCATAGAATCATAGAATGGTTTGGGTTGGAAGGACCTTTAAAGGTCGTCTAGTCCAACCCCCCTGCAATGAGCAGGGACATCAGTGGAGTCCATCTGGTTTACACCACCTGAAGTTATATGTCCATTCTCCCCATTACACTGTTGTTTTGGCATTACTGTAAAACACCAAGGCCACATGATCGAACAGCAGCTCAGCTCTTTCCGTCATTATTTACTGCTTATATTCCTGTAGCACCCAGAGGGCCAAGTCATGGACCGAGATCCTTTTGAGATAGGTGCTGTGAAATTGCTGAACAAAAAGACACCCCGTGGGCCAAACGCTGTGGCCGATTTTCAGAAGGCTTCAGCCCCACTGACATCTCACCAAAAAATAATAGGAACCACTACTCCCGTGGCCCTTTTGAGACTCTGTCTTTAAGGTGAGGAGCGTGAGATGCAGTCCACCATCCCTCACACCGCGTTAGCAGCTTACGCCGTCTGGCCCTGACCTACAGCGCAGGTATTTGCCCTGGTGTAAAACAGCATTTCTGGGGATGGGCGGTAGCCAGCATCCCAGGCAAGACCTTTTTGAGGGGAAAAATGGCAAAAAAAAAAAAAAGCTAAAAAAAAAAAAGCAACACTGTTGGCTCTTAGTGGGATAGCAACCTTTTCATTTGTGTTCCTAAATTCGAACCGGCCAGTCCCAACCCCCGGGTGCAGCAGCCTGTGCTCAGCAGGAGGCTCCCCCCAGCTCGCTGGCCGGCGCGTGTCTCTTCAGCAGGATGTTTCTCAGCCCAGCTGTAGTGTGGGGTACTCAGAATCTGAACTGGAGTTTACAAAATACCCTGTCGAGCTTACACTCCTGTTATGTGTAAATACTCCACGCATCCATTCCATTTGTGTAAAGAATAAAGCACACACAATTATAAAAAAAATTAAGATGTATATTTCATACTAGCTGTGTCCTTGCTTATTTATTCCGGTCCAAGCTCTCAGCTGTGGTTCAGTTGTAAATGCTTGATAGAGTGTTTATAAATATGTCATGAATTTTATTATAAAATATTAATATTAAAGCATTTTTACACTTTATAGCAAATGGCTTCCTCACAAGGCATAATTTGTCTTCTTTCCTTAAAGTAGAATAGTAAAAGAGAATGAATATGCTCTTGCTACATCTTGAGACACTATCACATCTATCACATGAGACAGACACAAGTGTGGAAATAGGATGGTGGTTTCAAAAACAACTGAGGAAACAGAAACTTTTTTCTTTCTTGCACTTTTGTTTCTTTCTGATTTCACATTGACATGGAAGTTACCACCAAGAAGATTCACTCTGGTGAAGCACTGCCACTTTCTTCTTAGCGTGTTTCTGCTGTGTATTGAGTATCACCAGCATCACAATGACTAATTGTCAGAGGTTTGGGTTTTTTTAGATTAAAGAATTGTTCCATGTTTCTAACATCACAGCACATCCATTGGGATAAGGACTCTAATAATTACACGCTTGTAAGCAGCGTGGTGGAGCATAAACTTCGGTTCTGCTATGGAGTCCCAACAGCCCAAGAACCTTGGGTTTTGGTCATCCCAGGAATGCATTTGCAGATGGTTTGTGGGCTCCAGGGAGGCCAGGGAACATTGTTAGTCTCCAGCAGAGGCAGAAACATGACAGGGACATTGCTTTTGACACACAGACGGTGTAAGATTCAGTCTGCAGAGGACCATGAAGCCTCCATATGGCTCTGGGAGCCACAACTGACGCTACAGGGAGAAAAACTCTGTCCACAGAGGTTTACTTGCATAATCACAAGGATGGTTAATCATCTAAATATTCATTGTGAGGCTTTTGACTTCTCCAATAGATTCAGGAGAGGGAGGGAATCCATACAACATTTCACATTGATATGCAGATGAGCACAACTTGAGGGGAAAAAAAGTTAGCAAGTTATTTTTGAGATGCCAACCTGTTTACTGAGAGATTTTTCATGGCAGTAAGTTATTGTTAACAATCTTAGTAGCAAAGTGAAGTTGCTTTCCTGAGCAGCACTGTACAAAACAGTCTGTAGGTGGGCTTCTCATTACAGAGCAGCATTTCTTATTAAAGTGCTTTCTTCTTCATCCTATCTCTACGCAAAACCGAGCTAATTCCCCAGACTATATTCTGCAAAAACAAGAGAAACCCGGAAAACAATCTTTATAAAATGCCTGGGAAGCAGGAAATACTTCAAATTGCAGGACATGCTGTGACTATCAGTTTAGGCAGCGGTGGCAAATCTTGCCAGCCTGTTGGCTGGTCCAGGCATGGAGTATGCCCTGAATAGTCACCTTCTCTCATTTGTCCCACTGCCTTTTAATGGTCCCTTCACACAGCCAGCCAAATACCTGGACTCAGTTGTTCAATCACACCTCTGTGGCTTGAAAGACACTGTGTCCCAGTTTGAAAAATTATTTGGGACCAGTGTTGCAAGGTAGGTGGGCAGTACTTCTATGTACAAATACCACCAAGTATCCAAAGCATCTTGGGAAAGTCATTTCACACTGATTTTCAAAGGAATTTAGATGTCTATCTGGCATCAGCAAGTTATTCATTTCACTGTAATTGTAGCATTTTCCAGCTGGCACATAGCAAGGCAATGACACATGAGTCCCTATGTCACCAGCGTCAACACAGGAAAAAGCTTCAGTTCCTAAATCTCTGGGCACCTACCAGTTCCCCTTCCCCACTAGCAATCCACATAGCAATCTTCATTATCAAAAATCTGGGACAATGCAGAAATAGTTACCATAATAGCCCTACCAGAGCAAGACTCACCAACAGCACCATGACAAAGGCCATTGCTGCAAGGAAGATGATACCGCAGCTGCAGAGCAAGAGCTGCTTGAGTTGGTTGGCTTGACAGGTAAAACACCAGTAAAACAGCCACAGCTGAACTGGTCTACAGACCAGTTTGAAAAGCTGTGGACAAAAGCACAGCTCCCCCGCTCAGTGGAGGAGGGCTGTTCTGGATGACACACACTGCTGCAGTCTCCTGCTGATGGAGGTGGTTCCTCGCCGACACGCTGGGGGGCTAACGGTGCCAAGTATCCCAGGGAGGCATAGCATGGTGCCCAGAAGAGATACCTAATTTTAGTCAGCTAAGAAATTGAAACGCTTCCTGCAGAAGCTCATTAACTACTGTCAACTGCTCATTAGCCCTTGATCTAAGCAGAAGCAGGTGGTGGCAACCAGGGAAAATGAATTAGGTCTAATATATTATTAGTGTAATAGTAATAGGGCTGTTATAACATCAGTGGAAAAGCAATACACAGCTGGCCTCTATACTGCACTGGCTGATTAGCTAATGTCTCAGGCTAAACAACTAGCCTGAGTTTGAGGGATAGATCTTGTATGTATGGAAGGTAAAGAGCTTTCACCTGAGCTTCTCATGGCTTCCCTTCCACAGCCTTCCCCTCCCTGACACTGCAAAGACTTTGCCTTGCAGTACAGTGTAGAAATGTAAAAAGGCATCAGCTATAAATTGCAATTTGCAGATGTCTTTAAGCTGCAAAACTCTAGGATGGGCTTTAAACATGTGAGAAAGGTACAAAGGTGCTGGGAACCTGGAGTTAAATCGGTCTCTAACAACAACTCATATGCAGTCCCAGTCTACAGCAGAAACTCACCAGTGGCACCAGCAAACCCTGTCTGACTTCTGCCTGACCTACCTGCCCCAGGAAGCTGGTCTGAACAAAAATCATGCCAGACTCCAAGGAAACATTTTAAGTTCTTCTTGCTGCCTTATCCCTTTTTCCCAAGAAAGGGTGTTGCCACTGTGCCACCTGCAGTAACAGCTGGTCAAGGGGCTGTTCATTACCTTCAAAGTCAAAGCACTGGGCTAAATTGCCAGAGCCATCACCATGTTTAACTATTAAGAGTGTCAAACCTATGTCAAACACCCATTTCTTTCTCTCTTAACAGAAAGTGAACATTGTTGACCCGATGACTCGCAGAACAAATCTGAAGGGTCTGAGGGTAAATGCTTGTCTTATGCTCCCATCGTTGCCAGTGCACAGCAGGGGATTTGGACAGGCTCTGCAGGATGCAGGAGCCACCAAAGCACTCTTTTTCTTCCTCTGGTGGTGTATTTAGTGGCCATATTCTGCCTGCCGGGATGTGATTTGCTGGGAGTCAGTTGCTGAGTAATGGCAACACACCTCCAGCAAAATATTAGACGAATATTTTCTAAGCTTTTAACTCTTCATCAGTATATAATCCTTCTTTAATAGGGCTGGCATTTGCTGTAGGTAAGTATGCTTATCAGCTTACAATATAATCTTACAGGCAGTATAGCCAGAGCTTCTTTTTTCAATAGACAACACATGGTCTATTTTAGAGATACCAAATGAGAAGAAAAACACCGAGACTGTGTCTGCTGATTAGGGGAAAGCCCTGCAGATCCCCGACTCCAGGGCAATTGGCAGAAGGAGCATTTCCAACTAAATGAGCTTAGGTGTTCACCTGCCCTTAGTTCCTCCATGGTGGAACTGGATTTGGGAAAAGGTGTCCAGAGGTGAGGTAAGTGGGTAGTCCCTCATTCAGCTTGCTGGATTTGGGGTGGGAAAGGGGTGGCAATCTCATCAACAATAGCAGGTACTTAAGTGAGGCCATAGGCCACAGACCGAGTTGATGGTGAAGTGTGGGAGGGGGAAGGTCTCACATTATTCAGTGCCTGATTCACTCTATTAACCAGCAGAGTTACAAATGGGGGCGAAAGTGTCTCTGAGCATAATGTTAGATAGGGCAAATACCAACTGCAACGCATTAAAGAACCTGAAGTAAAACACTAGGGACCAGGCAAGTGGTAATTCATAGTCCTGTGGAAGAAGCCAGTTGTTAATGGATCCTTTGCTCATAGAGAAAATCCCCAGTGACCAAAATTTCTGCTGTAAATATAGCAACTGCCTTCCCTCAGGCAGGAATTGAAGCACCACAGTGTGCTACCCGTGCAGCCAAGGCACAATCTCACTGCCCACAAAAGCTTTCTGAAGGGCCAATCCATACCTGTGTCCCAACCCATCACCTTAAGCCAGCTCCACGGGCTCTGCAGAATAGCTGCAGTGCTTAATGTCCCTCCCTGGACTGCAGGCACCACGTTCCCACCCACAAATCTCCAGTGCAGAGGCCAGAAACTCTGCAGCATTTGGACACCCACACTCTGATGGGGTAAACTTTCACAGGGCAGCTCTTCAAGGTCCCTCATGTGGGTACCCAGGCAGTATGTACCCATCAGAGCAGACAAGAGATTTTCTATATGACCTATCTTGAGATTCAATGCAATGAAGTTAGTGTCCCGCTGGATTGCCCAGCCTGGCTGGGAAGCTTTTGGGAAGAAAGGGGAGTATACACACTCATGCAGTGATATCTCATGGAGGGTTTGACACCCTGGCTGGAGCAGAGTCATTGGAATGCTGGGGGTAGAAGTTGTTTAGGAATTAATTCTCATGATAGCAGGTAGAGCTAAATCTTCCCAAGCTTCCCATAGAGACATAGCCAAAGACTTACATTTGCCCTCAGTGACACTTGCTGCCCATTTAGTGTATGATGAGGGAATTCCTCTCCATATGACATATGACATGTAGCAAGCAATGATGCTACCTCACACTATCCCACAATCTCTGTTGTACTAGGACAGTTTAGGTGAGAAATAATTGAAACCACAGCACCTTTATTGCTATTTTGTACCCGGAGGTGCAAGAACTGCAGGCAGAGAACAAAAAAAAAAAAACAAAAAAAAAAAACAAAGACAGGAGAGCGATGTTTAATTGCAAAGGCCATAAAAAATGTCTTTGTTTGAGCAGGGGTAGAAAAGGTATAAAAAGAGAATGTGAAAGTGAGGCAACCAGGAGAAGCAGATGGTGGAGGAAAGGCTTGGCCATGCCCAAAAAGGGAGGAAGGGGGCTGGCAAGCCAACATTCTCAGAGCCTGAGGGTATTGTCCAAAGTGATAACAAGAGTTACAACCGCTCACAGGGAGCATTAGTCTCTCAGGACAGTATTTCCTTCTACTTCAAGAAAAACAAAGCTAAACGTCAATAACAGTAGAATGAATTAAGATGCGTTGGCTTACTCTTCTTCTCCAGCCTCTCTCAAAGAGGAAGAAATATTCCTCTGTACTTTGCTTGCACCTCAGGGTGGAGAGAGCTAATTAACCAAGGTGGACAGGCATGGTAACCAGAAACCTTCTCCAGGAAGGAACCAAAGAGGCTAGAAACCTCCCTTCTGAATCTACCCCATCCAGGCTCCCTCTGAACAGCACCTGGGAGGTTTGTGTCTGGCTTGTGGGCTTCATTGCGCAATGGATCACCTAATTTCTTTGGCTTGACTTCCCCTTGGATGCTGCTGGACGTTCACAGCACGTGCAATCCATGTGTGTTGCTCCCATAAGCAACAACTCGAACATGGTGACAACACCATTTGCCACCAGAAATGGAGGTTTGATAGGGAATAGCTGCCGTGCCTGAAGTCCCAATAGATGTTATGAATCCAGATACTGGAAAATATTATGGAAACTGGAGGAAAGAAGAAGAGAAAAAGGACCACCATGTGTTGCTTGATTTTGTCCTCTTGAGCTGGAAGGCTGCAAGTTCTTTGAAAATAATTTAGCCTCCATTTCACATGAGTAAAGCTTTACAGGCACTACATTAACATATTAACTTACAGCCATGGTGGAATTTGGCCAATGTGCCAAGCACCTCTGCTCTTTCTAATTGTCCCAAGAGACCTGCCTTCTTCACTAATACATGCTTCTTAGCATTTCATCCTATTTCCATAGGTTTGCTGGTTACAGCAGCACTATGGGTTCACTGTTATATTAAACAACTTGCTTCCCTAAAGATGTCCTCCTCGGTGGCCATGAGACCAAAAGGGAATAAAACAGGACAAAACGTTGAAGGGTTGGTGTGGCCATGACAAGCTGACTCAATGACAGTGTCAGGGCTGCAATGAGAGTCATTCCTAAATCCGCTCCTTCCCAGTCACTCACAGCATCGTATCTTTACTGGCTGCTGAACCTGCTGGTCCTGGGACACGTGTCAGAACTAAATTACACAGCCAGAGTTAAATAGGAGGAGCACAATAATAATAATAATAACAACAACAACAAAATAAAGACTTTCTGCCCAGTTTGAAATTTCAGGGGTTTGGCTGCACGTCAAAAATAGATGAAAAGTTGAATGTACTTGAAGTTTTTGTGAAGAAAAAATGCCCCCAAAATGTCATCTAAAAAAAGTCGCATATTTTGACATTCAGGACTCAGATCATTTCAGACTGACAGACCACAGCAAACCCATATTAGCTGGTGGTTCATTTTTTTTTTAGTATAAAAACACCTTAAAAACCATCCATCTTTTGGTCCAGCTAAGATTGGCTTAGATAAACGCAGCATCTGATAGGAAAAAAAACCCTGTTTGTTCCAGACAGTGTGACCAGCTTTGTCCAGACCTCTGAGAGGTTTCCGCAGTGGAATATGAAGTTTATTATGTGATATGGGCATTCACTTTACAGAGAGAGATTTGTGAGCCATTAGTAAGAGACCATATCAGACACTCAGATCAATTCCCATCCAACAGTGAAAGTAGGAGATAAATGACAAATATCCTTATAGAGCAGGGACTAGAGACTTTTACCACCCGAATGGTAATGTGTATTTGAAAAGTGATCTGGAAGTATATCTGAGAAATACCAAGCATCCCAAAATCTTTCTCCTTCTCAAACACCTATTGAAGGTTATTTCTACTAATTAGTGCCCATGAAAGACTCATTTTAATTGTATATTTTCAAAGAATCTGTGTTTATACCAGAAAACAGTAAGTGCTACAGAACTAGAAATGAAAGGGAAAAAAAGTAGATAAAAGTTAGATAAAAATGTTTGGATATGTTTCAAGTTGTAGGACAATCAGGTGATGAAACAGAGAGATAGAAACCAACCATTCATGGTGATGGCCTAGGAAGACTGTAAGACGTGCAGAATGAATTATGACACAGAAAATAACAGCCAGGTTAAGGGGACATTAACATTAAAACAACATCTGTAGGATGGAAATTAATTTGATAGAAACCATCATGGTCAGAAAAGGAAGGGATAACAGTAGAGAATGACGTTACACAGAAATAGGTCTATTTGAATTAAAACCCCTAGGAAAAGACTTACCAAAACTTGGTGTGTTGAGAGGACTAACGCTCTTCATCTACAATGTGCTCTTAAACCAATGCCTTCAAAACCTTCAGAGGATACCATACATGAATGCCTCGCTGTCTAGTAAACAGCTCCAAAATGGTTTCAGAGCTATGAATCTTCACTTTCCTTTTTTTTTTTCCCATCCATGAAATCCACAGACCTTCCCACAACCCTTGCCCAACAGGCAAAATGCCTAATATCACACTATAGACACTACGACCTGATCCACTTGGAGATACTTACAGCAGCCAAACCTCATTGTTTTGCCTCTATCCCCCCAGCCGAGACTCTGGCCTCCTGCTAATCCTGCTATTTAACATGCACTATTTGCATAATCAGCCTAAAGTGTTCAGCAGCCACAAGGTTTCTTCCAAAAGGGATAAAGGAGCTTTATAATAGATGGCAACCTGGATTTGAAATACTCATCTCTACCACTTCAATCATTTACAATGGCCACTAGCACTAAGCATTAATCACACATAGCTAAATCAAGGGATATATCTTTTTGTCGTGCATAGTCAAAGCAAGTGCCACAGACCCAGTCTCTGGCCTGTCCCATGGCACAACCCCAGGTAGCCACCACAAGAGCAGTGGTGGTTCTATGAAGGACTCTAACGACTTCTCAAGAGTGTTTTTCTTTAATCCAAATTCCCTTTGTCGGGGAAGGGAACCCAGCACACACCCCCGTACCCATCACTGTCTCTGAATTTAGCCATAAGCAGTACTTTTTACATATGAGAGATGGTTCTCCCTACTCAGTGAAGATTACCCGTGGGATTCCCCCTCTCTGACTTAAAATCCCATAACTTAAAGGCTATACTGCAAAATGGTTCACATTTGCATAACCTCTAACAAAAGCAAATCTGCCTTCCCACACTGAATCCAGGCATGTTTTCTTGGCTGTTTTTTTCTTACTCTTGTATTATGCTCACAATGAATAAGAAAAAATAATTGAGAGGACCTCCTAAAAATCTTATTTCAAATATGTCATCTAAGGTCATCAAAGGACCACACCATAAATTTTGATCTCAGCATTTTCCACACATAAAGACTGATGGAAGAATGTAAAAGACAACACTATAGCAATACTGTCAGCCAAGCCCTGTAGACTATGAGTGAGGGTGTGAGAGATGCTGATGGGATTTCAGAAGCTTGAAAAAAGTCTCAAAAAAAGTCAGCAAGATGTTTTGAAAAAGAAGAAATTGAAGATGACAGGCATAGAAATCTAGCAAAATAAAGATCTGTTGAAACATAAAGTGTCATTTTTCATGTGATATCAAGTGAAGCTTAGTCTACACATGTTTTTCTTACAACAGGGCACTTTTACTGTTTCTCACTTGGTTTGCAAGTGTAATACTAAGTTTATGCTGTTTTCTGCCAAAAATTGCCCAGCAAGCTGCTTTTTCAGCTTAGGAATGCAGTAAAAAACTGCTGTTTACCTATCGCACATTTTTAAGCTGTTGAGTTTTTCAACTAATAATAAAAAGTGTCAATCATATTTTTAGCTGAGGAAACACAGCCCTGACTGAATTCAGGTTATCTCTTTTGTCAGTTACTGTTCCCCATCAGTGACACATTAGTGCCAGAGCTGCAGGCAGATTTCAAGTGCATTTAAGTTCACCAGTGAAACCAAGACTAAAAGTGGTTAGTATTCTAGTTGCCGGCTAAGAACTCATTAAATTGATTATTTTATTTTTTTAGGAACTCATTATTTTAAAGGCAATACCATTTTGATTATTAGTCTAAAACTCCGAATGCTCCAGTCTGATCCATGATGTCTAAGCCCAGCAGACAGAAGGAAAGGACCTTTCCAGCCCTCCCTCATGGACTGGTCCTGGCTGGGTGATTCAAGGTAATTTCGTTGATGTTCCTCCCTTGCTTGCTCTTTAAAACATCCTGACTTCATGAAAATTCACAGATGACTGGTCAGGTGATGCCACCACCAGCAAACAAGAAGAGAGGGAAGGTATGTGCTGAGAAAGTAGTGCCTGAAAGTCTCCCAGGGACTTATTTGCTCTAGACACTGGGAGCGCTGCGTAGTCCAGAAGAACTGGTAAACTTAGTGAGCAGGAATCTGCTGAAACTCCATTAACAGTCACTGGCAGCAATGAGGGGCTGCACGGTTCAGGTCACATCCAGGAATGTGGCAGCTGCTATACACAGGAACATACACACCCCTGATAAACCAGAGGGATTTTCCAGATATTCACCAAGCAGCCCACGTATCAGTTTGACCCTGCACTTCTGAGCACACAGCTGGGACTGCTCTCCCAGCCACTGCTGCGACCATGTAACTATGGGCTAAGGTGTCTGTTAACTACATGGGTGAGTACCTCGTGTGAATTAACGATCTGCTACTACTCATACCAGCTTGATTCTGTTAACTACAAAACAGATTATTCCTAAAAAATACTAGTTGTGATCTGTGTCTCCCCAAAACTCATACCTAACAGTGAAGATCACCAAATGTCTGGGACTGTCCTTCCATTCCCACTCCTTTCAGTGTCAGCTTAAGCAGTTGCCTCTCTCAGCCCCTCTGTTTTCTGCAAGACGATTTTTAATTTGATTTTTAATATGAATGAGCTCTCTGGAATGGTCAGTCCATTAGAAGAAGCTGGGAGAGACTTCATATATTCTTCAGACACCTACAAGTGATGAGTGGAGAGCCACCTCTAGAGTTAGATACCCTGGATACCCTGGTGAACTTGAGCATCCAACATTTATGACTCGTCCCCTTCCCTGGTGCCCAGCCTTAGAATCATAGAATCATAGAATCGTCTACACCCAAACCAAATCTTTTCAGAAACAAAACACCTGCCCAGAACTTTGTGGATCTCACCAAAAGCAGCTAATTTGCTGTTGAACTTAAAAAATACAAGGATTTAGAAAATACCACTAGATGCCCATCTGTGCTTGAAACCCAGGGAAAATCAGATCATCTGTGGATGATGAGCAAAAGATCCTCTTTGGGGCTGAGCCCAGAATTAAATCCCTTCTAATGTGCCTGTTCTTGTGGTTTTGTCAGAAGAGACACCTTTCCTTATGAGATTAAATAATGAAGGAAGTGAAACTGACCTCTAGTAAATATTATTTTCCTTCCACATCCTTCAGAAGATTAGGAGCACCCACTAGGCCTGTAGTTTCCTGCCTGTGCAAGACTTTAGAGCAAAATTAAAACCATGTTATCTACAGGTTTTGGAAGCTGTATTATGGGAGAAAAGGAAACATCTAGTCAGAAGGAGAAAAATACATTATACTTATATGAAAATACACAGCAATCATAAGCCAGTTTACACAAAGAATCTTCTTAGTTTGTGTTTGCATGAATTTTCAATATTCCTTGTAACTTGGCAAATCTCATTGAATGACACATTGAATGACATTATACTTGCAAAGGCTGTCTGCTTTGTAAAGTCTCTAAAAACCCAATACCTCCATAGGAAGAAAAATAATTAAATATTAAAGAATAGGTCACAATATACATCTATAACCTGATCCTGAAAGACATTTTCATGCAGCTTTTACACTGATACGAGTGCTCTTGTAACTTTAGATCCTTAAATTCATGCAAGCCAACAGACTGCCCTGGTCTCTTGTTTACCTAGTACCAGTGGGGTTCTTCATGTGACACAGTATCTCTTACTGGGTGTTTTCACAAGATAATACCACATGTTTAGTAGCTTCATTTCTCAGTGACCTCAAAAGTTGGTAGCATCTCAAGGACTAGTTGTCTTTGCAGTCCAACTCTGTTTCAACCCATGTTTGCAGTGAAGATGTAATCATGTCCTGCAGGAAATACAGCAGGTACCACCTTAGTAGGAGTGACTCAAAATGAAAAAAATAGGCATTCAGGAAAATTCAGGGATTGCAGAAGGGCTTTATGGGTCTTTATGAGTACCACTGCTTCAGAAATACCTTCACTTCATAAACACACTCACGTACGAATTTTCTCATTGATTGCAATTGCTATTTCTTCATTCACACAGGTGCTGGGCATTAAAAAACCATGGGCATCTTGTCATTGACCTCTCTGGAGGCAGACTCGATCTGCAGATAGATCATTCAGTGATCACACCACGTTTAATTATTAATTCAACAGAGGTGCCTAAGGTCAAGCAGGAGGTGAGCACTGATCTGGCCTGCCCAACCCTGGCTGTGAATTTACCTGTCATCACTGTTTCACCATGAAAATCATGGTACTAATGAGCAGCCTGAGGATGGAAGAGAACTTGTTATCGGTGACCCTAACCCATGACTGTGGCCAAGATTGTGTCAAGATAAGATTTTATTAGTCTGCTGCTGAGCAGCATCGTCAGAAAATGTATGTTTTCTTAGGTTTACTGAGTTAATTTTGAAGTTATTTAACACAATTTTTCCTGTATTGATGAATAATATACAAGACATTCAGGTTGTTGTCTTTCTTTTTTTCTACCTGGTACCCAGAGAATTATGTCATATCTCTTATCTTGGCTGTTTTGGCAACCATTTCAAGTTTCTTGTCTCTGGACGTCAGTGAACTAATGTTGTTTCCACCATGGAGTTCTCCTGCTCTCCAACCTGCTGTCAGTTCAGCCTGCTGTCCAACTTGCCTCCCTCCACTGTGCTGCTGAAGGCTTAGAGGACACATAACCTTCAGTCTTCCTAGGCAGACGATGGACTGAGACTCTGAAAGTCTTGATTGCATTCTGGCTCCTTTCTAAGTCTCAGGTTCCTCATCTGGAACACATGGATGGTAAATGCTCTAGCTCTAGGCAATCCTGCTTCAGCAGGGGAGTTGGACTAGATGATCTCTATGGTCCCTTCCAACTCTAAAAAAAAAAAAATCAGTGAAATTCAGTGAAATTCAGTAAAACTACCCTTCCTGTAACAGGAAATTCATACTTGAGAGATGACGGTAAATTGATACGTGATACAGACAAAAGCAAAACCAAAATTATTTCAGGGCTTATTCAGAAGGAAGCCTGAACTTAGAATTCTCAGTTGTGTTAGATAATACTGAATAAGAAGAGACAGTGGCTTCTTACCTTCCCTTCCTTGGTGTGCAAGACCACATGTCCTGGCACTATGCCTTTCAATGGATCTAAACCTAAGCTGCTTTTGGTCTCTGTTCTATCCAGATTTTCAGCCAGAGCACAGAAAGGGGTTTCTGGATGTCAAAAGCTCACTTGCTATCCCTCCATGGAGCCATTAACTTACACAACCAACTTCCACAGAAGCACAGTCTCAATCTTCAAATATTGAGCATATTCTACTTAGTATTTATACACCAGGCCAAATCAGTTGCAACAGATTTGAAATATAATTAACTCTCACCAGATGTAACATTTTTTGTTTTCATCTCAGCGTCATCCAAAAAGATGAGAAAATTCTGGCCTTAAAATACTCTGCCCTTGAAACATCAACAAATCTGAGCAAAAGCATATGCAAGCTGATCCAGTCAACAGTAAACTCTTCCCATCAGCACGAGCAGAAGGGATCACCTCGTCAAATATGTGAAGTGACTTTAGAATATAAAAATCTGACCTGAACAGCCAGATAGTCACTGCGTTGGAGATGAATTATTAAACAGATTAACACATATAACAATGAACTTGCAGGGACACAGACCGAGCAAACACAGTCTGTGTACTTTGGGATGCAGAGCGGAACAAAAGATGAGATCTTGGGGGAATTTCTCTAGAACCGAGTCAGCTAGAAATTTCCTGCTGCTTTCTCTTAAAAATGTAGTTTTCCCCAAAGGAAAATAGACAAAGGGGAAAAATAGAAAAAATGGTGGGAGGGTGTAATACAGCCCTGACACTTCAGAGCTGATGAGGCTTTCTTCTTTGTCTGCGAATGTCCTTTTGGAAAACTTCATGAAGGCCACGCACATTGAGATAGACAGATGATGTGGGTCACTTACTCTGCTTAACTAGTTGGATGCCCAGAGAACACGCCAACTCATGCCAGTTGTACACTTTGGCTCTCGTGTTCATTCTCGACTGCTGCATTGCATTGAGGGAAGCCAAGAGCACATTACGGACACAAGTCCAGGGCTTCCAGCCTTGGGAGAGCAATGGAAGTTGCCCTTCTCGCTGGCTGGTGAGCAGGGTGAGCAATGCAGAGGTTTCTGCAGTTTCCCAGTAGCCTCTCCCAGGATGCCCTGGAGGCCAAGGCCTGTTTTTCACTCAGAGCATGTTGTAGATAGCCCATAAGGTCACATATTTATGCAAGTTTGGAAACCATCCTCTGTGGTGTATTGCAGGCTGGAGAGATGGGGCACAGAGCAAGGAAACAGGGCAAGGAAGAGGGACAGACTCCCTCTAAAAATGCCACCAAATCTGTTTCCATGGTCCAAAGCACTGCAAAGACTGAAGAGAGCAGTGGAGCCGGAGTTACCTGGTCATACCTGGGCTCCAGTTCTGCTGGTCTAGGCTGGGAAGTGCCCACAAACTCACCATCTCTCTGATAATAAGATGGACCCCTTAAGCATCACCTTGAACCCAGCAGATAGAGTCAGGGATGACAAGGCACAGGGGTAGCTCCTTGCTGACCCAGAAGCCATTTACAGCCGTGGGAGAAGGACCAGGTTAAGACTTTTTTTTATCCCACAATATCCTGAGATACCAGTGACAGTCTTACTGCTGATCTATTAACATTGCTGAGCACCTATACAATATAATCTGCTTTCTCAGGTGCTGACGTGAAGCTGCCAAGGGCTATTACTCAGGTACACAGGCATAACCAGCAGCAATCGATGCTCATGTTTTATACTGCCAGAAGTATTCAATAGAAAGGTTACTACTATTTTTCAATATTAATCTTCCATATCAGTGGGCGCTGTAATTTCTATTGATTGCTATCTCATTAGTGGAAGGCAAGTCAGGAGATGAGCAAAACAGCCATAACTGGAAAAGGGGGGAGTTCTACGAGCTGGTTTCTCTGTAATTCTGCTCCGTGTTCAGGAGACACTGATTCTTTACAGAAATCCTTTAAATATTTGTACCTCTCATTTCAACATCTAACTGATTATGCTCATGAAAGCTAAAAAAATAGCCTTCATTTTGACTCAAAATGTCACAAGTAAGGCGATGTGACATTTTCCTTTTTAACTGTGATTTCTGCCATTTCATACTGCGCTTTCTGATCTTTAAAGCCTTACTCTTATAGGTAAAACTTTTTCCAATTAACGTCATGTCACTGATCTTATTTTTGAAGCTATTAATGACTTGCCCATCTCCCCTTGACCCCTGTTCTTCATCATTACCTAGTGATGTATGGCAATCAGCCTAGTTGTATTTGATTCCAAGATGGACTTTAAGGGGGGTTAGGACACTTGTTAATATTTTCTGTGCTTTGTTTCTTTCACCTCTCCCCCATACAATGATGACAGCAATACTTCCTCGTATCTTTTGTTTTCTCATAAATGCACAAACCCTGTGAAATCAAGCTAGACCTCAAGCACATGCTTCCACAGCTCCAAGCAGATGCAGCCGTGATCTCTGTTGGGGCCAGGAGGCACCACTGTTATAGAAATGATAATGTTAATGCACTGCCTGTGGGGGTGTTATTTCTCACCGAGAGGGAAAAGACTTGTGAAAACTGGCTATTATTGTTGTTTTCTTTGTCTGCGTGTTGCAGCACTACCTCTCCCCGCTGTATGAATGCAATGTAATGTATGAAGTCACAATGTAATATTCCCAGGCAGAAATAAGTGGTAAATTCTGCTGACCTGTTAGCCTCAGATCTGCACCTATACATTTCTCCTCAATATTCATCAATCCTCAAGGTTTCATAGGGGACCTGCTCATCTCAAAGCACTTGCTACCAGCCCGTCACTGACTAAACCCATGCTGCTACACTCCTGTGAAGCGGGGAAATTGGTGATAGTGCAGAAGCCACATGAGGAAATTTCAACTGTATAGTGAGTTTATTTGAACTGTGAATCAGTTTCCAGATTAATGTTGTATATCAATTGCTTGATTTATTTTAAAAAGGGAGTGGATGAAGTCATGGAAAATGCATCAGAGAAGAATTCTGTTCCTGGAGGATGGACTAGGGGAACAATGAGGTCTGCTCGAACTCTGACTCTTGCTGATCTTTTTATTGTCTTCCTATCTGAAAATAGGGCATTATTGCTACACCTCTTCAGAGGAAGAATAAGAATGAAAATTGTGTAAGAATCAGTGAGATCTCTTTTTACTATAACAAGAAAAAGCTGCCTAGCGAGCAACCGGGAAAAAAGAAGAGTTTCTGAGAGTGACATGAGCAATAATACACTCAGACTGTACCCACTGGCCCCACCTAGCACACTTACCTAGTTATGATTCCACTGCCTGCCACGGAGTCATTTCTGATTTACCTCCAGCACAATTAAAAAGGCTCAGCAATAAAGGTGATATATCTGGAACACCTTTTTTACCTGCTCAGGAACCATATACCATTTTTTTAATCTCATTGCTCATACTTAATAACATACATAAAACCATGAGGGGATTACAGACTGGGCCCCATTTTAAAAAAAAAATAGTTGTATCCCTACCTCGATATCTTTGCTTGGTGATATGAATCAAGTCACCTTTTAAGAGCCCGAGGATAAGCTGTCCAACAAGAGCAGGAAGAAGAAAGCTTTGCCTCATCCAAAGGAAACCTGGCCTCAGACCTAATACTGTGCAAATTGAGCTACGCTGCTCCTAAACCGAAGACAAATGAGGTCACTTCATTGACTTTGAATGTAGGATGGCAGCCCCACTCAAGAGAAATTAGTAGCTCCAGAGAAGCACAAGGGCCGAGCAAGCTCTCTGTTCCCCGGTGTATCCTATAGGGACCCTCTGGCAGGAGCGGGGAGATCAGATGCTCAGCTCATTCACCCAAAAAAAGCTTAACTAGGCAAAATGCTTGGACATCTGTTCAGCTGTAAACATACGTGTAAGAGATTTGCAATAATGCAACCAAAAAGCTTGCCTCTAGTGCCAGGGAGAACTGAAGTGAAGGAGGCACTAAATCCCAAGCGAGCCTTGCTGCCTTTTAAATAGCAGAGAAGGGGGAGGTGACAAGGGGTTTATAGCTTGTCAGGCCATAAGATTTTACTTCTCTCTGAAAAGAAATCCTGTAAATTAGTGTTTGTCCTCTTACAGTTATGGGGCCCACACTTACTGTTTCAAAGGTGAGATCTGCTGGGCAATATATACAACTGGCATCTAGTTTTAACCTTCTCCCTCAGATCTGTTCAGAATCCCCCAAATATTTGGGGGGTTTTTTAAGTGGAAAAAAGTTCTATTTAAGAGCGTGATGTGATAGTTGCTTCCATATGATAGTTGGGACATGGGACAGAGAGGAACAAGCTGTCAGAGATGAAGAGGGCTCACCAAAGGAGTAGCAGTAAGCAATCCCGGTGCAGGGGTCAATAAAGGGCTGTTACTTGTACAGATACATCAGGTTTCTTTACTTTTTGTGTCATCTGCAAGTGCAGGGGTCTGTTCCCAGGCATGCATGGGATGGGTCTCCCACCAGTATCGTGGCTGAGACCCTACAAGGCGCAGCTAGGCAGAGCAGCTATCCACTTCCTACTCTCCCACAAGACCCGTACGGGCAGAAGTCTCCTTTTAACTTTAGCGTGGCAGAGATTTCACCCAGGCAGCTCTGCGATGCTTCTCACGTGTGGGCGGCAAAGCCATCTCCTGCTCCTATCAGCATCTTATGAGCTCAGAATGACAACTACAGTTCTCGACCTTCGGTTTGTGGATGAGAAGTGAAAAGTAGGTGACGATAAGCAGAATTGCCTGTCAACCCCTTGTACAAGGATGTTTCCTTAAATAGGATTTCTCTTCAGAAATAAAAGGTTCCTCAGAAAGCAGAAAGCTTCTGTCCAAAGATACTCTTTAATATCACTAAAGCTGTAAGGAAAAATGCCTTGAGGGCAGCAAAGTCCAATATTTTTCAATTTAGCAAACAGAAGTAATTCCTGTTCTTACAGATCTTACTGCTATCTACACCTACGTAATAGGAGAGCATAGAGAAGATGGAGACAGACTCTTCTAAGAGATGCACGATGATATGACAAAAGGCGATGGACACAAGTTGCACCATGGGAAACTCCAATTAGATATATGGAATTTTTTTTTTTATCACAAGGGTGGTCAAACACTGGAACTGGGACGCTGGACTTAACTGAGCTACCTGCTTTACATCAGCCTCTCTGAGTGGGAGGTCAAACTACCTGACCTCCAAAGCTCCTTTCTTAATAATTCTATGATCCTGTGATTCTATGAGTGACATATCTTGAAGCTGTAGCTTCAATTTATTTTACTTTTCCTTACAGCAATGTAACATAGAATCACAGAATCACAGAATTGTGGTGGTTGGAAGGGACCTCAGAGATCATCGAGTCCAACCACAAAAAAA
>JAOQGH010000001.1:205064828-205090369 GCA_025769975.1 Gallinago jamesoni
GGCCCGGCCCTCCAGCCAGTTTTTAACCCAGCGGAGAGTATACCCATCTAAGCCATAAGCACCGAGTTTCTCCAGAACATGATGTTCACTTTCTTGTTTTGCAACTTAAAAATTAAATTTTGTGGTCATTTTTTGAAAGGAGCTGTGGAAGCACCTACTTAATCTGTATCGGAGCACTACTAATTCTTTTATGTGCATCACTGTAGTATAGGTGTAGTCTGTATTGCTGTGTAGTCTGTGGAAATACATTTCCACTCTGAATTACTCCTATTTTAGGTAAAGGAAGATAACAAGGAAGAACCCAAGTAAATTCTCCATAACATGCAGTGTGCGAATAGAACTACAATCTCAAGGTACAATGTCTGCCAGACAAGATCCAGTCCCCTCTGCCTGGCAGCAGAAGAGCACCTGAATCACACAGCCAACCTCAAGGAGCTCACACAGATGCCTGTTGTGACTTTTAAGGCCTCAGGTTACCCAGAACTAGGCCAGCAGCTCCAGAGTGAGACTTTAGTATGACTGATGCCTGAGCAACGTGCAATAGGATGAGCTGCAGTGATGGCCTTGGATCCCCAGCCTTTATACTGCTTTTATTTTGCTGTTACAGCTTGACTGCAGGCCATTTGGCATCCAACTAAGGACTGGGAGCACTGAATGGTATTCAGACTATCTACACTGTTCTCCAGGATTTTGGTGGAATTTATTGCCTAGATCCAAGAGCACTACTCAGACCAATGGCTGTCCAGGGCCCCTTAAACTTGTCAGCACATAAACATCTAATGGCACCCTGGCGTTAGCTGCAGCACTCATTAAGCTCTTCAACAGGTCTAATGAGTTAAGTGGGAACCCCCCACCCAAACTCCATAACACTCAGAGAAAGAAGTGAGCCCCTGAGGACCTTCATCCATTCAGTACATCCAAAGAACACATGGTGCACTTGAACAGCACTGGCCAAAGGAGGTCACCTCTCACACCGCAGTTGTAAGGACTAGAATTGCTGATGGGATTTCAACCTACTGCAAACTGCTGAAGAAAACGAGTCTTTTTATAAGCACAAATGCTTCATTGTCAATTACAATACTAAATTAAGAGAACAAGAAGGAAATTTGCACCTATTATCTGTGAAAGGTATTTATGAAAACACTTCTTTACTGCCCTGCTAGAAAAACTTTAGCAAGGTAAGGAGGAGATGGTTATTGCCAGCTTAGCTTAATTCAGGGAGCCCTTAGGATGAGTCAGGGTATTCCCCAGTGTTTGTTCCAGTGAGAACACAGCCCCACGGAGGGATGGAATCGTATAACTTAATGATAATGGCACTAATAACTCAGCTAGCTGCAGTAAAATTTTACTACAGAACATTTCTAGTTAATAAGTAAATCATATTGATTAATAAATGAAATTGTTAGAAGACTTTTAACAGCACATTGGGGATATAGGAGCGGGCTGGGCAACAGCAAAATTATTGATGCAGGCAACCTACCACCATTCCTTCTGAAATTACTCAAAATATTTGCCTCTAGCTCTCCAGGGTACAGCAGCAGGTTCAGAATATTATCACACGCTAAGTCTCTGTGATAACCCTACAAAGCCCACCTGCTTATCGGCTTCTGACAAAGAGAAGATTCAAGTCATAATGGTCAGGAATAAACTCTGGGAAATATCCCAGCTCTATCTTATGTTTGCTCCCACAAAGAGATTTTTGAAAGTGTTGGGGAACTTTCTGACCAGTAGTGTTTAACATGTGTCAAGATAAGGACAGTCAAATTTCTTCCTTCAAGCTGTTTGTCCTGGAGTGAGTAAAAAGTTCTTCCCATTCATCACTGCACAGCTGGCACATTAAGGATATTTTCCGGTATTTAGAAGCATCATGTACTGCTAAGTTTGATGAACTAGTAAAGGATACCAAAACCTATTCTCCCATTTATTAACATAACACCACTGCAAGTGGTGCAAGAATTTTTTTGTACTGGTAGCTAAGAAAAATTAAGAAAACAAGCCAGTCCTACAAGGACAGCCCTGGTGTTTCTTCCTATGGGAGAGCCCCTCGTTTTGCCCCAATATTGCAAAAATTCTTCATATCTCTTGCAACCCAAGATTGCACAGATTCTTGCTGGCAGCACGCAGCACAGCATTGCAATCTCCTCTGTCATTCAGAAGCAAAAAAAAAAAATCTGACTGGCAGGAAAGGAAGTTCCCTTTGTCTACTAGCAAAATGTTCTGCCATGACATTTGCAGTAGGATGCTCTATTATCAAAGTAAAAATTAATTCCTACACATTGTTAACAAAATAGCATGCCTTCTATTTTGCTTACAAGCTGCCAATTACATGATTCATGAGGAATTAGTGTATATTGCAGTGTCTTTCCATTCCGTTAAAAATAGTTTTTCATTCAGTGTTTCTTTCCAGGTGCCACATGTTGTGAGCACTCAAGCCATCAGATATTCCCCAGTGATACGTAATGATTTATAAACCCTCTGCTTTTCCGTGTGCTAAAATGCACTTACGCTGAATTTAAGTAAAACCTGAAATGTAGTGTCTCAGCAACTTGGGTAGCAGAGATCGAGTTGGAATCTCTCCTTGACCTCCGCTGGGAACACAAGCATTTCCACACGCACTGTCATCGTGCTTTTGCCTCTGAGCGATCCGGGCTGCACAACATTTTGACCTGAATCTGGATTGCCTAAAGGAGGTTGGGGCAACTGAGGTAGGAGGAGTTAAAAACAAAGGGGAAATTGAAATGGACTACTTGGAGCAAAATCTAGGAATCTTCATTAACAACTACAAAATTGCCTCGGGATCTGTAGTAAAAATGCTCCAGCAGGGCAATGGCACGGTGCTCCTCGGCAGAGAATCACATTCCACTTCCGTCACCAACACTGGCACATCTGGATGCATCACCATGAAGAATCAGAAAATTTAAAACTAAATCCACACTAGCCCTGTATCACATTGATATGTTAACAACATTCACAGCTTCCAGCCCCACAATAACTCTCCTTCTCAGGAGAGGAATAGGGAATTCCCATCAAAATATTTGTGATGAAGAAAAAATAAGTTTCTGCATAATCTAAGCTTTTGGTGAGATGATTTTCATTTCTTGCTGGAACCACTTGTGTTCAACATGTTTTGAAATCCTTGGCTGCCTGAGCTGCTGCAGCATCTCTTGAAAGACGCAGTGCAGCTGATTTGCCCTGTGGGCTGGATAATATCATTCTTAATTTAGCAATGAGTCGGCTCACACTGGAGCACAATGGCACATCCCAGGACATGGATCTGTCAGAATCAGCTTTTTTTCCCCTAGAAAGTGTCCATCTGTTGAAAACCAGTGAAAACAAGAGTCAAATAATCAAATATTGATATCAACAATAAAATTTCAATTAAAAACATCAAATTATTTGCATTTCCAGTGGAATTCACAATAAAACAAATAGACTGAAACCTTGAAAACATAACTGGTATTTTCCAAGGGAACAAACCAAGCTGCAGCCCAACACCTGGATGGCCACACGTTTTCCTGGGAGCTCTGTCTGTGTTGCCACCTCTGTTCTGCTGAGTACAGAGGACCTGGCTTTGTGCCTGGTGGATATCATAGCTAGGATCCTTCTGAGAGCATGATGATCACTGACTGAACTCACCTCTTGAACCAGTAGGGTGATGAACACTCTTCCTGTGCACCCTTCCATGCCAACTGCTGCAAAAACTGTCACCCCAGACCCTATTTGCCTGCTCTGGTCACCACAGTCCTGGTCACTCATGCTCCCTGGGGGGGGGTTGATCAGTGTGGGCGCAGTCACTGTTGCTCTGGCAAGGCCCACGCCTCATCAACATCTCCCATGAGAGCTGCCAGCTCCTGGTGGGTCTCTCCACTGCCCTGGTGTTTCCCTAGCTCAGAAACCCCACTGTGTGCTGATCTCTGCTGCTCCGCTGTAGGTCAGACCAGCTCCTGAGCAGCTCCCTTCTGTGATTGACTGAAGATGAGATGCCAAGGGTGAGGGGAATATTATGAAGCTAATGTGGCAGAGGAGAGCCTGAAAGAGCTGCTATTTCTTCTTCAGTGTCCAAACTGTGATCAAAGCCTTTCTTTGGAAGGTGATGAAATACAGCTGAATGAGTCTGAGATAAAGGAGGGAGTTGGCAGTTTGGCAGCAGATCAAGACTGGGCAATAACCACAAGTGGTCACAGGAGGCAATTGCACAGACAGTGAGCCGTAGCCCTATCTGAGAAGATATTTGATGTGTTCTCTCCACCTCTGACAGACCCAAGGATGTTTTCCCTTGTACGTTTTGGCAAAATTTGTGTTGCTAGCCATGTCAAAAAAGTATAATGAGTTGGCAAGAACTGAATCTTTCCAACTTCTTTCATGAACTACCATATCAATCTATTGGTCATATATACTTTTACAAACTTTATTGGCTTATGCCACAGAACAAAACAGAGACAGCAGTAAATGTTTCTGCCTTCATTCCACAAGGGAGTAACTAGGGCTGAGAGAGGGATGATCAACGTTTTCCAGCTACAGTGGTTGTAAAAGAATTTGGACAAGCTCTGGGTGGGTTTTAGACAGCAGAAGTCAGCTAAGATGAATTTCACTCCATGGAAAGAGTAGTGCTTTTACTGCGACCCCAGGGATATTCAGAGTATACTCTCTCTTGGGGTGAAAGACAAGTGCATGAGGGAGTTTGGGCTCTGGCAGCCGAGACACTGTTTCTCAGTATTTCTAAGGACTTCACAAGCAACATAGTACTATTTTTTTTAAAAAAGTTGTACAAACAACCAGGTGCCTGAAAGATCCTGTGCCTAATTAATTCATGCTCTCTCATTGCTCAGATGAAAATGCTATACATCTCCAAGTGTAACTGGACTGGGATCTGAAGTAAACTGAGTCTTTCTTAGCAGTGGCTGAGGAGTCCCAACAGTCGTAGGCCCCATTGGAAAGGCATTCTCCACACTCGAATATGGTAGAGAGTCTGGGGGATATCCACCGGAGCAGGATGGTATTATTTTTGTCATCATTGCAGTGCTAAAAATATTCAACCAAGAACAAGTTCCCCACAGGGATGAGCATCATTTAATGGAAGCCCATTATAGATAAGGAAAGAAAAATGTAGAGTGAGATTTGTTGCATCTGTCTTTAAGAGAAGGATTCAATTAGACACTCAGACATCACCATTTAGTGGCTATATTTATGCAGTTGCTTGAAGATAGATGTCTAGAGTTGTTTGAGACACCTTAAGGTATACCTTACCAGCTGGTTACCTTCAGCTACTCATTCAGAAGGGCACAGGTCTCCCATAGGGCATGCATCACATTTTTCGACCCCACACAGATGTCTCAGATACCCTAAACCTCCTCAGAAACCATAGATGTTTATGGGTGGGCCATTGAATTGAGCCCTAGATGTTTAAATTCGCCTGACATCTATGGAGAGTGATTCCATGGTCAATGGCCCCTGAAAAGTTATTCAGCTGGCCAGCTCCTGGGTGTCTGCTTTGAGCTGAAATAATTTACTCTCTGGGATCCACTGACTGTATTGATTAGGGCCAGGGTTCAGTTCATCAGGATGTCCTGTGCTACTTGAAACACCCTAGGGTGTCTGAGGCATGCACAGATACGATGCAGCATTTACGTATTCTGGAACAGCAGCCAGAAGCCAGGTTGTAACAGTGGGACATCTCAAATGGTACTGCATATCTATATCTGAGGAGCTGAGACGAGCTCTTATGATTCATCCTGGGTGCTTGGAGACCAAGTTCACATGCAGACACTTACCTGAAGATACCTAATTTTAAATGTCTTAGTCTGGATGCCTTAGCCCCAGAGGACCCTATTTAGTTTCCAGCAATCAGCATCTAGTGCCATTTGGGATGCTCTCTGCAATCTGGCCTCCAGCTGCCACCCCTGAAAGACATAGGTCTCCTACTGGCCTCGTGTCATCATTGCCAACCCCATGCAGCTGTCTCAAGTCCCTAGAGCATCCCAAATTACACTAAGAGCCTCCATCTGGTTAACTGAGTTGTGGAAATGTCTGTAACATGGTTGCCTACACTAACAGAGCTAATGATTCAAAATTTTCCTTAGAGTCAATGGAAGAAAAATTAGTTTTAGGATACATTTAGTTGGCTTATATTAAAGATTTACTTTCAAATGAGATATGCCATATCCAGAGGAGCCAATTTCACTCTATTCTTAATTAATGGAAAAATTCCAGCTCAGAAGCAGACACCTACACTTGGTCGGCTGAATCCCACATCTTGGAAGTTACCCAAGCCACAAAGGGAGCTCCACTGTGAACTCAGACCCGCTTCAGGGACACAGCCAAGTTACCAAGGTTAGATGGACCACTGTGAGCCCCAGTCAAGCAGCTCAACTGTCGGTGGCTGGGTTTGAGTTGTTACGAGGTAAGATCAAATTAAAAGCTCAGTGCAAGAGGTTTAAGATGATGAGTTTTAACATGCATTTGTGATGGAGCAAGAATCATCGCCACGTGCACTTCAGTACCCGGTTTGCGGAGGTACAGCAACTGTGTGCCTCAGCCCAGAGCCACAATTCTTGCTTTAAACCAGCACAACTGTTTTTCCCGTTAATATTGCTAAGCTTTTCCAAGAGGTGCCATGGTAACAGGCACCTTGGAATTACTTCACAGATTATATAGCGTATTATGCAAAGTGGCCAGGCAGGGTTTCTGCTTTTAATATTCAAAGGATTACCTTTGAGGTAGCCCATATATTTTCAAATCCTTAAATCCCCTGACACCTGGACACTCCATATGTATTTTGCTCCCAGAACTTCAGAGAATCATTTAAAAGTAGAGCAGGCACTTCTATCAGTTCCTCTGGCAGAGAGGTTAAAAGAGGCATAGAGATGAAAACACAGGAAGAAAAATAAGTGGTAGCTAACCAAAATTAAGAGTCTGACAAAAGTAAGGCATCAAGTCAGCAAAGGAAAGCTAGTCCTCTGGTTTCCTACAAGGATAAGGAATGCTGTTCCTAGCTATGCTTGCCGCTAGCCAGCCTCATGTTTCATTCAGGTGGGACTAAAGGCTCATGCCTTCTGTTCACAGGGAACATTGTCCATCTCCTCATCATGCCCTTTGCATCCTTCTCCTACTGCCGCTCTCCCTTTCCATGCGTAGATCCAGGGAGCTTTGTGCTGGAGGCAGGCACTGTGCTGGTCCCCTCACGCCATGTTTCACAGAATCACGGAATGATAAGGGCTCGGAAGGGTCCTCTGGAGATCATCTAGTCCAACCCCCCTGCCAAAGCAGGTCCACCCAGGTTTCCCTAAAACCATCGGGCCATACAGTGCCACAGCCCAGGAGAGAGGACACAGTGGGCAGTGATTTTCAGCTCTTCCACTGAAGAGGAGGACAACACGTGCCATTTCACTGAATTTCACTGAATCTTTTTTAGAGTTAGAAGGGACCATAGAGATCATCTAGTCCAACTCCCCTGCTGAAGCAGGATTGCCCAGAGCATGTTAGAGCATGTTACTCAGACTGCATCCAGGTGGGTCTTGAAAATCTCCAAAGAAAGGGACTCCACAACCTCCCTGGGCAGCCTGTTCCAGGGCTCTGGCACTTCTCACTGTGAAAAAGTTTTTCCTCATATTTGAGTGGAACCTCCTATGTTCCAACTTGTCCCCATTGCCCCTCGTCCTCTCACTGGCAACCACTGAAAAGAGCCTGGCTCCCTCCTCCTTCAACCCACCCTGCACACATCCCTTGCCCACCCATACCCTGGGCATATCCAGCTGGGATAACCGGAGCACAGCACCCATGGCCCCCGACTCCCAGCCCACTTCTGCCCACTCGGTGTTACTCCCTCTATGAGAGTCCTGATAAATTAGACAAAACTTGCCCCAGGAGGCTGTTACAAAAGCAGTGATGATTTATGCAAACCCAACAAATCGGCAGTTGGATACCATGGTGATTAGCACTGTGAAAGAAAAAAAAAAAAAAACAACAAAACAAAACATCACAGTTTTTCTTCCCTAAACTGATTATCTGATTTGTGAATTCTCTGGGGAATGTTCATTTTGGTATATGCAGGTACCACATGGACAGGCGAGGGCAGAGGCATGGTCTTTCTGAAATTCCTGATGCTCACCTGAATTACGAGCAGTATGGAAATTCAGAATAATCTCAGTCAGCCTCACTTCTACCTTTATTAAGCGTCACAAACACTGTTCTTGAGCGACAGGCAAATTTCCTGCACCAGCTGCATTCAGTTGCCCAGACATGTGAGGAAAGAGTAAATACTCTAATTCATCAAGGCTTCTACCACAATCTCTTCCCCTCAGCCCTGGCAATGACATTATCCTCCCCACTGGTTCATCGCCTTCTCTCGCTGTCATCGCTCTACCTACCTATCTGCTGCATCAGTGGCTTGGAATCACCTCCCAGATCTCTGTACCTGTCCACACTTGTGCTGCTTAAATATCTCCCAAGGATCCAGCCTGACCACCTGCCAAACATAAGATGTTTGCATCCAGCCTCCAACAGCGGGTATTCGTGAGGCTTTCCCCACTGCCTGATTTTGCTCAGGGACAGGTCTGTCCCCTCCTACAAGTGCTCATGGAAGAAGTGAAAGCCCCCTCGGAAGCCTGACTCTGCCTCTGTGGAGCCTCTTTCCTTTTCCTCATACCTTTGCAATAGGGGACAATAGGATCCATAGGTGTTGGGACTAATACTTGCTGGGCACATAGAGAGGATTACAGCAAAGACCAGGCTGGATGGGGCTTTTAGCAAACTTGTCTAGTGGAAGATGTCCCTGTTGTGGCAGAGGGGTTGGAACTAGATGATCTTTAAGGTCTCTTCCAGCCCAAACCATTCTATGATTCTATAATGTTCATTGCAAGCCACCCACATGGAGGAGTACAGAGACTTGTTCATCTATAGAAAATACGTTTGCAGGATATATCTGTATGAAGGCTCTGATTTGAAAAGGTGAAAACCTATTTTAAACCAGCAATGGTTCAGAACTGGGCAATGCATAGCTGCATACAGCAGTGACACAGATTGGCTATAGGTGCCTTTCTTTCCTAACAAGAAAAGTGTTGCCAGTTGCTCGTACTCAGCCAAACGTACCACAGGTCGTCACCAGTATCCCTGGAGCCATCACACCCCTTGTCCATGTCCGAGCAACTGGAGGGACTGCCCTGGAAAATATATGAGAAAGGTTGGCAGAACACGACTGATATGCTGCAATGCTCCTGCCATCCCCACAGCAGAAGGGACACATCTTAGGGAGCCAGTCCTGACTGGGAAGAAGCCAGTCCTGACTGCCACTGACATACAAACACTAGATGTTCAGGCTAACTGGGACATGAAATAGTAGATCAATAAATATTCAAAGCAAAGCCATGGTGTTTCAGTGGGAGTCAGGTGGATTTCGTTTCCTTAGGAAAAACTGCTCATATCCTTTTGGAAAAGAAAAACGAACAGGGGAACTTCACCAGATGAGACTGTGGGATCTGAGAAAGGAAAATGAAGATGGAGACAAGCAATGTTCCTTGATGATGTTACTCACCCCCCACCTCTTTCTTTCTGGGAACCTACACCTCTCAGCCATTGCCCCATCTCTTAATCTCCCCAGGCACCTCCAAATCTGGGCCCCTATTCTAGACCAAGCCTAGAAAGTGCCCACAGCTGATGAACAGTCTTGATGTTGTAAGCCTCTTCCCCCTGCCACACAATAATGTAACTATAAGGGCTAAATAAAGCCAAAGACGTCTTGCAAGGCTAGACAGGTCAGATCCAAACGCTTTGCCTTTCAACAGACTTTGCTTTGTTCGTGCCCATTTTCTAGTTGTAAGTATTCTTACAAAGCCTGACTTCAATTTTCAATTTCCATAGTGTTAATAAGTAGTTTCTGAAACCCCAGATTATGCACAGTCCATGCACAAATAACTCTGGTAATAGCAAAGGGATTATATAAAAATAGTAAAAAGACTGAGTAAATAAATAGCTCCTGGATAAAAATCTGAATCTCTCATTGGCTTTAACATTTAAACATTTCCCCTTGAGTGTGTATCCACTTCAATCTTTTACCTCCCTGAGGAAGTGGGTTTTTACCGTTAAATGGCCCTCAAAGGCACAAAACACAGCAATAATTTATACACACATGCATGTGTATCTATGTATATAACCATCCTCTAAGACATATTTGCTGATGGTAGAATCAGAGCAGTTCTGAAGATCTTTCCAGAGCTGTTTTTCTCTGATTCTGTGAGAAGAAGCTAATTAGGAACCCATTTTCAGAGCCACTGGGTATCTACAGCTGCCACCCCAAAAAAAGCTTACTTGGAGATCAGCTCCTCTAAAAACCCTGGTCTTGAGGCTTATCTCGCCATGAGAAGTGGAACAGTTTACATTAAAGCCATTTAAAAACAATTTAGTGTTCTTATTTTTTGCTAAGCAGTGGGATATATTGTTTTAATTTGAGTTAGTAAGGATTTGACTGAAATCATTGTAAGCTGTTCTTCTGTTTAATGAGTTCATTCCTATTAAAAACATGTCTTTAATAGGTTTGTGGATGTTTCTTTTATAAATCAGACCGTAGAGGCTCTAAAGGGCTCTAAGATGCACAAAGAAAATATAATGCTTATCTTTATTTCCTGTTTTTTCTGCAGTAAGTTACCCAACAGCACATCGACCTATCTTACATAGCACTATTTCTGCAGTCCTTGGGCATCTCACAACGCAGAGAACACAGGAATTTTCTTTCCAATTTACCCACAGGAAAGTGAGCTGGAGAACAGCCCTAAGCCCTCACTATACCCACGCTGGGTCCTGCATTCAGCTCACCCATGAACTGCTCTTCTCCTTCTGACCTATAGCTTTCTCTCTGTCCCTATAACTCACCTGGATTAGCCCTAAAGAAGACACAAAGTGTCTGACAAAACCATGGGATCAGGACCCACATACCTGGTTCTCCCTAAGACTGAGGAAAGACCAGAGCATCTCCTGTTCCCTCCATCCACTAGTGCTTTCTTCCAAAGAAAGAAAAGGGATCTGACATCCCTGGGTCAACCCTAGATATAACCTAGAACCACTTGCACAAACCTATTTTTGGCCAACAGCTTCCCCCTCTTCCGTTCAATGTGTTTCATTAAGTCAGATGCAGTGGCTGATGTTTCAAGGGCCAACGCAGTCTGAGCTGTGAGAACTTCTCCCGAGGCTGCCAAAGAGGTTATGTGAAAAACGTCGCAGCAGAAGAAATACACTGAGTGCAGCAGGGAGCAGGAAAGACAAATATGGAGTTGAAGATGAGAGGAAACGCTCCAGTGCCAGATTTCAAACTGCACACAGGGGCATTTGCTCTCCTTCTTTCTTGTGCAAAACTCACAAACTGTAGCACTTGATGTTTCAGGAAGCCTTGAAAAGAGACTTGGTGGCACAGGCATTTAGCAATCCAGTCTCCCTTTCCTTTAACTAGGACTGGAGACCTTCTCAAAGAAAATCATGCATGATTTTTTTAGTAGGAAAGGCATTATACAAGAAAGGAGGTGTCACCCACCTAATTTTAGAACCATCCAAAGCCATATATTCATATATATGCACTATATGTTAGGGAGACCACTTGCTGGTATTTGGAAATTAAAAACAACCTGTAATATTGTGAAGCACTAAAGCTCTTATCTGGAGATGCAGTCAGGAGAGAAAATGAAGAGGGGGAATCTGTAGGCAGATTTCTGACAAAACCTGCTGTTTATATTCAGGCAAGGCAAGGAGGCGAGTGCCAAGATTCCTGCAAGATTTTCCAAACTCAGTGCCCGCAGTTTCGTTCCCACATCCATCACTTGGCACCTCTTTGGAAGCGCAGAGGGCCCTGGCTGCTCTCCCTGGGATGCGTGCAGGGATGCAGCACGCTGACACTGCTGCATCTGGGCTGGAGACCTCCCCGGCTCCGCGCGTCCCTCTCTGCCTCTCTCACACAGATGTGTTTGGCTTGGAAGCGAGGGCAGATGGCATGAATTCATTTATTTCTACTGCCTAAATGGAAAACAAACCCCACAACGGGACATGCAAGAAGAGGCTGTACTCTGTGTGCTGATCCCAACATCCTCACAGCTATGGCTCAGTCCTGCAGGACACTACCACATGGAGACTATGGTAATTTTAAAGAAGAAAAAACAAAACAAAACAAAACAAAAACAAATATAATTTTGCAAGGTGGGGGGGGTATACATTTAAGTTTGCATTTGGCAGAGCAACAGACTTTATCTGTCTAAAATACACCACCTAAGAGTGGCACTCTGCAAAAATAAGCCTTTGCTTCTACCTCCCCCGCTGCCCACTCTTTTACTGGAGCTCAGAGCTTGTGTAGGGTCTGGACAGGTGGAGCCATCCTCCTCCTGTAGCATCCAGAAAAGGAGAATAAAAATTGTTCTCCAACAGAAAGAAGAAATTCAAGGAGGTTGACAGGAGCAAGGACACAGCAGTGAGGTCCCAACAGCCATCTTTTCATGGAAAAGACCAAAGACCGATCAGTAACCGCCAGTGGGTGGGACAACAGCTTTAAACCATATTTTAAAGAAAATGCCTGTCTTCGCCCTGGTCCTGTGCAGGACATACAACCTCAAGCCACACTCTCACCCAGCTAACCTAGTGTTTTCCTTGGTTGTTCCACCTCAAAGCTGACCAGTTCTGGAACTGTGCAACCGTTCATAACATCCCTGTCGACCTAAAATAGAAGGCAAAGCTCTTCCGTTGCCAGCTCTTCCAGCATACGTTCTCACAGTGGGTCATAGCCATCTGCATACACACAGACACTCTTTTCTGTAATCTAATAGAGGTATTTTTCTCCCAAAGGCTAAAAAGCAAAACCAAAAACAGCAGGAAGAAAGAGTATTTCTATAATCAAACACTCAGATGGTACATTCATTATCTGGAGAGACATGTAGGCTGCATCTGAAGTTGTCCTGATACCATGCCCACGGTGATGTCTTCAAGCTTGAATTCCCCAGCCGTTTTCACCACTTGGCTCTTGGGTCCATCTGTGTTCATCTCCTGCATGCGCTCCAGCTGGGCCACCAAGCGAAGCATCAGCAATGCTCATCTTTACCTGGCCAGCCCCTGCTGAGACCCTCCACACAGGCAGACAATGCCAGATCACAGCCTGCATCCTCACCCCACAGCTCCCACAAAGCTCCCCCTCAGAACTGCACCGATGCTCAGCCTCTGGCATAGAGGATGGTGCCACCATTGCAAGTCCATGGTTTCTCATAGCTGGGCCATGCTGGATCCAGAGGGCACTTTGTGCACTTCTGTGTATGGACAGATTAGAGGATGTGCAGAATACAGCTGGGGCAGACCACCAGTAACAGCCATGTCTGTAAAGACACTGCAGGAATCCTCCACAAAGAGGAAGGAGCGCTGTACCATCAGCTACACCAGTAACGAGCAGCCTTCCTGCAAGGGCAGACTGCGAGGCCCCCATCAAGGAGGGTCCCCCAGCACTGACAGATGCAGGGACAAATCACAAGCTCATCTAGATCTCCTGTGCTCAGTCATGGGCCACCTCTCTGGCACTGTACACTGCAGCCAGGCTCCCTCTGCCCCGGCTTGCAAGTCTGGATATGGCCCTACTACCCTTGCCATCCCAGGCCAGAGAAGGACACCTGACTTCACCATGCACTTGCTCTTGGGACAAACCCAAGCCTCTACTGAGAAGCATCAGTGGTGAGCAAATGAGTCTGTTTTTGAGTCTTCCCAAGGGTTGCTGCTGATGTTACAAGCACATGCTCAGTTCCACCACACACCCTCTTCTCAGGGACACCCTGCACAGGCCACAGAATCCAACAATGGTTCTTATTAATGCAACCATCTTCCAGACATCAATGCCCACCCAGCACTGGACAGGGATGTGCCATCACCCCAGAGCCAGCATCTGCACCACCTTCAAACTGCAGGGAACACAGATGACTTGCTCCATGTGGAAATCTGTGACACATACAACAACTAAGGTATCCAACCTTTACTACAGCAGCAGCCTTCCTCCTTCCCCAAGCTATGACTCTGAGATGCTTCTGGCTCCCTGTGTCACTCATCCCATGATCTGTCCTTATAGGGCTCAGTTCTCAGAAGCAAGATGAGGAGAGTGATGATGTGGACATACATATCAATGGCAAAGCAAAAAATATAGCCAAAATGCAGAAAAGCAAAAGCATAATATATGAAAGAAAAACCTGGTCGGTCTGATTAGGAAACATTTCAAGTGACAGTAAAATAAGCTACTGGCAAAAAAAAAAAAAAAAAAAGAAGAAGAAAAGAAAACAGGGGGGGGAAAAAGTCACTCAGAGACTAGTATAAATCAAAAGAAGACAAGGAAGAGTACCTGCCTAGGGTCTTAGTGCAGAGTCAGCCTGCATGTCAAAAAGGGTTGAGATCCTGAACTCTCTATTGCAATCTGTGACCTTCTAGTGCTCTGAGACATAAAAGATCACAACAGCTCATGTCACAGCCAGTTCCTTCCAGGGCATTCAGATGCCTGCTGGAGACCTGAGGATTGTCACACCTGAGCATCATGAAGCCCCCATCACTCTAAAACTCACAAGCACCCAAACCCCCAGTGCAGAAACAAGATAGACTCATCAGTGCCTCCCACATGCTTTGCTGCCCAGCGTGTCAGTCATGTGGCTGGGTCTATCTGATGGGTATTCAACTCTAACCCAGCCCTCTGACTGTACCCGGAGACAATGAGTATGACAAAAGGGGCTAGTTCTACATGGATGCCTCCAGCCAGCTTCTGCCGCTTTATGAGAAGAGAAAGCAGCATTGATGACTTCAAATATGAAATTGCCCAAACAAAACCCAACCTTGGATCTCTAGTGGTATGATAATACAGGGTTACAGTATGACTAAAAGCATAAAGACAGTGTCTGATTCAAAGATTTCCCAGTTTAGGTGCCACATGCTGAGATGCCTTCATTCATACATGATGCTTCATGATAAGACAGAGACAGAAGCTGGGGGATTGATATGACAACAGTGAAAAGCTCTTCACCAGTGGCTTCAAAGCAAAGTCCAAAGCCACTTTTTCCTTCCTTCTCTATATTGGGAACCTTCTATGAGGTGGTAGGGGCACTATACCAATATCGTGGAAGATACACTTGGAGGTGCAAGACCTTCAAAATGCATGATGAAACTCAACTGTCTGAGCGGGGAGGTTAGCAAAATTGGGATTGGCAGAAATAATCTGTTAGGAAAAGCAGAAAAAGGCTTTCTTCTTTTAATCTGAACCCATATGAGATGATAACAAAGCTGCACCAAATTTCAGCACTAGAAAATTGATTTCCTGTTGCTGCTACTGGCTACAAATGCTACACTTTTAGACATCTAATGCCAAAAATCCTTATTTTTCTTTCTACATCTTGGTTTCTTCCATTCTATTTCTGTTTATTAAGGGGAGTTGCCTTACACATTTTAAAAGCAGTAAAAGAATCACCCAAAGGGGTAGCTGTTTATTCCATTTTATCTCCAGCAGAGGGCCACTAAAATGATCAGAGGGCTGGAGCACCTCTCCTATGAAAACAGGCTGAGAAAGTTGGGGTTGTTCAGCCTGGAGAAAAGAAGGCTCCAGAGAGACCTTATAGCAGCCTTCCAGTACCTGAAGGGGGCCTAGAGGAGAGATGGGGAGGGACTCTTTACCAGGGAGTGGAGAGATAAGAAGAGGGTTAATGGTTTTAAATTGGAAAAGGGGAGATTTAGATTAGATACCAGAAAGAAATTCTTTCCTGTGAGGGTGGTGAGACACTGGAACAGGTTGCCCAGAGAAGCTGTGGATGCCCCATTCCCGGAAGTGTACAAGACTGGGCTGGATGGGTCTTTGAGCAACCTGGTCTGGCGGGAGGTGGCAGGGGGTTAGAACCCAATGATCTTTAAGGTCCCTTCCAATTCTAACTATTCTATGATTCTGTCTCCAAGTTGGACCTCTGAGCTCCTCCCCCTTGCCTCCATTACCCACATTCACCCTTATTTTCCTCCTGAACTGGGAAAAAAACTCATTTTACTGCTATCAGTCTCACTCTCTCAGGGGGGATGGAAGATTTCTCTGGGTGTCCATATTTTCTGTGTTCATCTATCTAACTGCAGTCAAGGAGCTCCCTGCTTTTTTGAGTGAGGACTCAGACAGCAAGCCAACTCCTTCAGTCAATGGTTTAAAGCTCACAGCAGAGTAGATGCCGCAGAGCATTTCCCTCTGTACTGAAATCAGAATCTCTCTGAACTAGAAGCAACTTTCTTAAAAGAAACTTTCTTTTGCCACTTTTGGAAAAATATATATTTTTTTTTCTGACAGTTTTTGTCTAATTGTATTAGCTCATTGCAATTCTTAAAGCTTTGCAGCCTGCTAAGCCTTGGAGTCCCCTTTTTGGCTCTGCATGAAAGCAAATATAGACATGGACAGCTCTGAAGCAGCATGTCTGTGTTAACGCTCTCGTGTAGTCATTTTCCACCCCAGAGGAAAATGTTTCTAAGCAAAGAGTGTTACAGCATGAGACACAAACTGTGATCTCTGGAATGAAACGTTGCATTTTATTAACCTCAAATATAAAGCCTCCCTGTGCCAGCAAGGAAATTATACCATTCTAACCAAAAGGAGTTTTTAATAATTATAGTCAGAGAGGCAGTAGCTGTAGGAAGGTGAAATAACCTCCCAGTAAAACTCTGCTGGTGTTAACGAATTGTAAATTAGATACTGTGAGCACCTGCCCAATGCTGTAAATTGTTTGCTTTTGAAAGAGTCTGGACCTTCTTCCTCTGGGTAGAAGGATAATGAGACTTGATGTTACAGTCTCATTGCAAGAAGAAGGAGGATCTAATAGAATAATCGCGTGAAACTGGAGACAAATGTCATGGCAATGCCCACGAGGTGGGAAGCTGGGAGGTGCTGTCAGGGAGCTGCAGGTCACCTTCAGTCTTTGGTAAGAAGAGACCTCATGGTTTGGAGATGTGACACTGCGCTGGGATGAAATGAGGAGCTTCCATCCAGTGGCTGTCAACACACAGGAGCAAGGGGAGAGCTTGAAGACTCCCACTCCTGGGCATGGGGGACAGGGTCAGGGGCAGGAACCGGCCAGCCCAGGAGCAAAGCAATTAAACATCCTGCTGAATGGACGGGCAGGGAGTGCTGAGGATGGGCAGCCAAAGTGAGAGTGCTGACAAAGGCTGGGGACTTCAAAAGCACACAAGTGATATGAATTGTACTGCTGTGTTATTACTCAGTCAGGTTTCCAGTTTCACTTGAAAGCAGACTGCTGCACTTTGTCTAGTGCCTTGCAGTTGTCAAAAAAAAAAAAAAGGCAAACAAAATATCCATCTGTGTCAAAAAGTAGGACAAGCAATACAAATGCTTAATGGCACGTAGGAAGGGCTGAGCAGTTTGGGATGGTTGGGCTAAGGAGAAGACAGTGTGTACACAACATGATGTAGATGAAATGATGACTCAGACTTGAGTAGGTAAATTTATCCCCAGAGTGCCATAAACTGGAACAAGGGAATGTCTGATGACACTTTTGGAGCACATCTGAGGAATGGGCTGCTAGTGGTACAAACCAAAATTAGTCAAAGATAAATATCCCAGGAGGAACAGCTCATCAGGTTTTTCATATGCTATCAACCACAATACCCACACCTATATTAAATTATAAAATTAAAAATAGAAGGATAGAAGATCAAAATAGAAGAAAATTAAAAAGAATTAAAAATTAAAATAAATAATAAAATAAAAAGAAGAAAAGAAATTTTACTCAATTAGGGTACAAGCTTCTCGGCATGAAAAGATTAGGTGGAAATCAGGGTACTGAGCAATTATTTCCATACATTCCACTGAGTAATGTATTTCAGCGATAAACTTAGGAAGGATTTTTCTTCCAGAAGAAAGTAATTACAACATTTACAAATTAAATACACCATCGAGCTTGGCTGGAGAAGACAACGTTGGGTAGTTAGCTGTGTGAGAGAGAATGTGGCTTTTAGTGGTCATTCTTCTGCTTTTGCTGCCTGAGACTCTCTCAGTTTTTCTGTGCAAAAGCAGTCATGTGCACGATACCCACACAGACATAGAAAGGAGCCCCTCACCCAAGGTAATTTCTTCGGTTGCAGTGAGATGTGCTCAAAACAACTGTTTCACAATTCTGCCCTGCTGTCTGGAAACTCAGCAAGAGCAAATCAGCCCACACTCCTTCTCTGGGGCACTAGGACTCCTAAAGACCTCACATTTCTGCCCCTGAGAGCCAAAGTTACTTCTCACGTAGGGACACTATTGCCCACCCTGTGGACAGAATAATGTCCTGTCATGACCGGGCTTCTGAGCTGTGACCCATGTCACCATACTTCCATGCACAGATGTGGCAGATGAGCAGCACCAATCATAGAATGGTTTGGATTGGAAGGGATCTTAAAGATCATTGAGTTCCAACCCCCCTGCCATGGTCAGGGACACCTCCCACCAGACCAGGTTGCTCAAAGCCCCCATCCAGCCTGGCCTTGAACACCTCCAGGGATGGGGCTTCCACAACTTCCCTGGGCAACCTGTTCCAGTGCCTCACCACTCTCTCCCAGGTAATGCCTTTATGACTTTCTGGATGGGGCCACTTCAGAGAGCCACCAGACTGCAATTAACAGTAGCAATAATAAGAGTAAGAAATCTAACAGCAATTGCCATTGCAAACACAGCCTATCAGTACATCAAAGTGCAAGCAGCGACACTCATCAAAGCAAAAAGCAATCAAGATACCGACGCATAATGAGCTGCTGCTCATGACTCAGCCACAGGCTGATGGATGGCTCTCAGCCCATTAGAAAATATGAAGTGAAAAGTGCTTGTTTCAACCCCTGTAAAAGTGTTTTCTCACATAAAAGCAGAAGGTTTGTGCTAATGGAATTTATTTCACACTCGCAGTGGCCTGAGAGTACACACTTTCTGCAGCTAATCAGATGAGCAATATCACGGCAAATCAGAGTCACCCAGTGCCATGTGACAGTATAAGCACACCGTGAAGATCTAGACCTGGCTCTGGGTTTTGGACGTCCCAAATTCCCCTGATGGCTCACACTACATTTTGAAATAGTTCCAACTCAAAATCAAGCAGAACTCGATTCCGATTTGGACTAACACTCCTCTCTCATCGCCTCTGGAGATGTTCAGATGCAGGGTTCTGGTTCAGGTCCGTTTGGGAGATAACATAAGGAATGATTTATCAGGAGCTGCTATTAGAGGAACTGGCAGCAAGACTGGTAGGATCCTTATGCTGTCACTAAGCTTTGACAAGCTGGCAGGAAGCAAGCGTAGCTGTGATCAAATGACAAAACAAAGAAGCTTCTTTTTTTACTTTTAATAGCTGAATTTTGTATTATAGACCAGAAATTCAACCAAAGAATGCCAATGAACAGGTTGGAGAGCTGGGCAGAGAAGAACTTAATGAGGTGCAACAAGGGCAAATGTAGGGTCCTCCACCTGGGGAGGAAGAACCCCAGGCACCAGTATAGGTTAGGGGTGGACCTGCTGGAAAGCACTTCTGAGGAGAAGGATCTGGGGGTCTTGGTGGACAGTAAACTATCCATGAGCCAGCAATGTGCCCTTGTTGCCAAGAGGGCCAATGGGATCCTGGGCTGCATAGGGAAGAGTGTGGACAGTAGGTCGAGGGAGGTCATTCTCCCCCTCTACTCTGCACTGGTGAGGCCACAACTGGAATACTGCATCCAGTTCTGGGCTCCTCAGTTCAAGAGAGACAGGGAACTGCTGGAGAGAGTCCAACGTAGGGCAACTAAATGATTAAGGGATTGGAGCACCTCCCTTACAAGGAAAGGCTCAAAGAGCCAGGGCTCTTTAGCCTGGAGAAGAGAAGGCTGAGGGGAGACCTTATCTACATTTACAAGTATCTAAAGAGTGGGTTGAAGGAGGATGGAGCCAGACTCTTCTCAGTGGTTTCCAGAGATAGGACGAGGGGCAACGGGCACAAGCTGGAACATGGGAAGTTCCATTCAAATATGAGGAAAAACTTCTTTCTGGTGAGGGTGACAGAGCCCTGGAACAGGCTGCCCAGGGAGGGTGTGGAGTCCCCTTCTCTGGAGATCTTCAAGACCCGCCTAGATGCAGTCCTGAGTGATGTGCTCTGGGCAATCCTGCTTTAGCAGGGGAGTTGGACTAGATGATCTCTAGAGGTCCCTTCCAACTGATAATTCCATGATTCCGTGAACTCTCTGATGTCCACTGTTTTAACTGATCATGCATCTTCATGCCAGCAGAGGCTGCAGTGTGGAGAAAAGTCCCATCCCACCTCATCCCATCCTATCAACCCTGTGCCACAGAGCTTGCAGGAATGGGTGGTATATGAATATTTGAAAGTTAACAACCTTGGTTGGAAACCCCAAACGATCTTTCTGAGATAGGGCAAGCAACACAGTGAGAGATACTATCTGGGACTGTTGTGAGAGAGAACCCCAGCTCCAGAAACAGGCTGGCCTCTCCTCCAACGTTTTCCTTTCTTCACTGGGAGCCACCAGCTTGGCTGTGCAGCTCTTTGGGGGCTGCACAGCCTTTCTGAGCTCCAGTGCTCTTCCCCTCATCCTGGCCAAACTGGTCCTCCCCAGCCTTCATGTATTCTCTCACCTGTCCATCTCAGCTCCTCTTCTGTTTTCCTAGTTCCTACCCTGTCGAACACACAGCCCACCTGATCTGTTGCTTTTTGAAGGTCCTTCTCTCAGTAGCATGGAAAAAAAACACAGTTCTGTGGGAAGCACAGCAACTATCCTGGCTCCTGTCCTTAATTGGTTCTGCTGTTTATCTACCTTTGCTCCACTGCATAACCACACAACTACACCACAAAATAATCCCTTCTACAAATAAGAACGCACCAAGATTCAGCAGTCTGCCCACGTGTGATGTTCTGGGCTCCCAAACCACAACTTAGAGAGTTTAGTCTTAACTTTCAAGTATCTCCATAGCCTGGTTTATCTTCCCATTTCCTCTTCTTGTCTTTTAGATAATCTAATCATGGCCTCTTAGTGACCTGCTCTCTCGCTGTTCTACATCTTCAGGTGGCTGAGTAGTTAATTGTTATGCTGGAGGCGTCAAAAACTGCTTTTTGCTGTGTTAACCTCCGTGGCATCTCCTGCATTCATCACCTTTCAGAGACAGTGCAGAGTCCCAGGGGGTCAAACCAGTGTCACCTTTTTAGGTCCAGCCATGAAGAGTGGCACCGCAGTGCACAAAGGAGCATTTCTTTTTGAGCTTACCTGCCTCTTCAGAGCTGCTGCACACCACACTAAGTACAAGAAAATGTACAAAGTGCAGTCTAGCTTGACCTTATTTTTTCCCTCTCAGGTGATCTAACTTTGTCCTTGCCAATGCCTGTCTCCCTCTCCTATCTGTTCCTTACCTTGTCTTTTTAGATGTAAATTCTTTGGGGGTTGAGACTTGCCATGGGTATGCACTGCTGAGCAAGGACTGCTTGATCTTAGGAAGGCTCTTGAGACATAGTTGTGATTAAACACCACTTTGACCAGAGAAAATCACACAATTCCACACAAATCCTAAATAAAAAATGGTCAAGGAGACAACTCAAACACCAGACCGTGGATCCTCCCCACATTTCAGCTATTGTTTTTGTCTTTGAACTCTGTTTTGGACCATCATTGCTGTCTCCAAAACATACCTCTTGTAGACACTCACTAAAATGTTGAGCTTGTTCCATAACCTGTTTCTGCCTCAGGATGCCTTTACTCAGCCCATATGTTCTCCTGGGAGCCCCAAGTCCTTAAGGAGTGAGAATATGCAGCGGGGATCATAGAATCATAGAATCATCTAGGTTGGAAGGGACTTTCAAGATCATCTAGTCCAGCCATCAACCTAACTGACAAAAACCATCACTTACTTAAACCATGTCCCCCAGCACCATGTCAACCCATCTTTTGAGCACCTCCAGGGAGGGTGCCAGGGATGGGTGAGTTACAGGTCTAGGCTTAAACAAACCAGTTATATTCATTTAAATTTGTACACAAACGGTTGGAGAAGACTCCAGGCAAGACCTCTACATGGAGGCAGACATTCGCGAAGTGGCTATTACGATAAGACATTTCTTACTGGTGCAGAGCTCCTCGTTCAGCACATCCTCTTTCTGTGATGTGCTGTCATTGTTACCAGACAGTGGTGACACTGCTTTAAAGCTCCCGCCTTCAAACGCATGCAGCTGCCGTCTGAGGGGGATAAGAGCACAAATCGGATCCCATTTGATTGCAGCACCTATCCTTAGCTCATTGCAGGGGCTACTAAAAACAGAAGGATTAGGAAATTCATAAACTTTGCATCACGGTATCCACGCAGTATCAGAGTAAATGCATAAACATCAGCTGGCAAACCCACTCTTGCTGAAGGCTGTTGCAAATCTCTTATGTGCTCTGAAGAACTTAGACACTCTGGATTAGTAATAGCATCACACTGTCTGTTTTAACAGTCTGTAGAAAATATTCAGCAATTTGGATGAGAAAGAGAGGGTGAAAGGTCTCTGCTTATCAGAGTAACAAAAGCATAAATAATCACAGCAGATTGATCAGCTTATGAGCAATGTTTTCCAAAAATCACCACAAGTGACAAGGCAGATTAATCAGTTTTGTTTCACTTAAAGTTGTTTCAGAAAGAATTTTATGTGAATGAAACCTTGTGGAGTCAGCAATGCTTCTGTGAGCCTGGGAGAAAAATGGAGTGTATTTTTTCAGGATGGGAAGGGAAAAAAGGGTGCATCATATTTATGCTCCACGTGTTTCCTTCTAACTCGACGACATAACAGATTCACCTGTGCGGGGTGGAAATTTCAGTATGGCCTCCCCCAGGAGGTTCCTGCCTGTTTTGGCAGGACGTGCAACACTTTGCCACTGAAGTGTCCCCCACACTGCTCCCCATCCCTTTTCTTTCCTTGAGCAACGCTGACCAGTTCTGGAGTCTTTTGCCCTTATAGAGACATTTCCAAATTACCCATCACTGGGCTGCAGGTTATCCATGTCACAGACGCCAGGCCAGGGAGTATGTATTAGCTCAGACCATACTCCACAGAAATAAAGGTGGGTTTGGGTTGAAGAGTATGTATTAGCTCAGACCATGCACCACCTCCTTGGGGTGCATGGTTGGCATTAACACACCTGTTGGACTCAAGATGGTCTCACACAGAGCTTCTTGGCTTTTGGGGTCATGGTGCAGACAGCCTAGAAGGAGTCAGCAGTTGGCTGTAACACATTGCATGCTGGATCTGCATTTCAGATCCAGTAACTCTGGAGGGATGGGCTCATCTTAGAAACATGGAATCATAGAATTGTCTAGGTTGGAAAATACCCTGCTCGGCAAGGCGGTGGTGGCAGCAGCAGCGGTGACAAGAACTGAGGTAAGCCCAAGGAGAGGGTTGGATGGTTGGATGAGCACAGAGGGGTTTCTGAGCTCAGGGACATGGGGAGAGCAGCCCCTTGGTTGCCAGGCAAGGCAGCAGTAGCCTCTCTGGAAGGTGAGGCAAGGCATGCAAGAACGAAAACAACCAAGATGGTCTCCACTCGGTCTGGAGCCACAGTCAAGAAGAACAGAGCCTGCCAAGGTGACCTGCCACGGAGACATGCAGCTGTCCAGGTGATGGGCTACAGGGAGTGTCTGTCACTCCTGCTGGAGGACAAAGAAGTCAAGGCCTGCGTGTGATGTGAGCAGATCCATCATCAGATGGATCATCATCAGATCCACCATCTGAGCAGATCCACCATCTGCCCCACCTGGTGGCTGAGCTTAAAGAGAAAACAGAAAGACTAAGGGGCATTAAGGAATGCGAAGAGGAAATACCATCATTAGGGAAAAAGAAACAGGGGGAGGCTCCCCGAGAGGAAGAGGATCTGTATCCAACCCCAGTCAGGCTAAGGATGGACGCCTAGGCAAGAACAATGCAGGGAGTAAAGTTCATGCTCAGGGGAGCAGAGGAGCTCCCCCCCTGCCCACTGCCCCCTGTCCAGTCCCTCTCAAAAACAGATATGAGGCTCTGGTCGAGGAAGGTCAGTTGAGTGAAAATGTAGATGAAGAGCAGCCAAAAAATGTAGATGAAAAGCAGTCAATAAAAAGTACACCTCAGATCACTTCCACACCCACAAATTAAAAAAGGAGAGTTATAGTTGTGGATGACTCCTTCCTAAGGGGGACAGAAGGCCCAGTATGCCGGGTGGACCCTCCACAGAGGGATGCCTGTTGTCTCCCTGGAGCCCGGGTTAAGACATCACCAGGAAACTTCCTGGCTTAGTGCGTCCTTCAGACTACTATCCACTAGTGGTTTTCCAGGTAGGTACAGAAGAAACTACAAACTGCAACTCAAGGTCAATAAGAAAGGACTTGAGGGAGCTGGGAAAGGTGGTCAGGGGATCTGGGGCACAGGTTATCTTCTCATCACTCCTTCCTGTAGTAGGTAACAATGCTGGGAGGAACAGAAATATTCAGGCAATTAACACGTGGCTCCGTAGCTGGTGCCACCGCCATAAGTTTGGGTTCTTTGACAATAGAATTGCCTGTACAGCACCAGGTCTGTTAATGCCTAATGGGAGGTGCCTCTCTCAAAGGGGGAAGAGGGTTCTTGCTAAAGAGATCGCAGGTTTGATTGACAGGGCTTTAAACTAGAGGGGAGGGGGGAAGGGGGTGATAAGCTTTGGAGTACCACACCAGGGTTGGAGGGACAGGGTCCTAGGAAGGGCCTTCAGCCTGGCTCCCCGAGTCAAGCTGATGACCCTTCACTACAGTCAAAGTCTTATGGTGATGTGCCAGCAGCTCCCAGAGCAGAAGCAGTGCACAGAGAAACACCTGACAGACACTCCGGGGGGTGTTCCCCTAAGAAGGCAGCGCAGCCAACAGCCCAGCTGAAGCACCTCTACACCAATGCATGTAGCATGGGCAACAAACAGGAGAAGTTGGAAGCTACTGTGCTGCTGGAAAGATATGATATAGTGGCCATCACTGAAACCTGGTGGGATGAATCCCATGACTGGCGTGTGGCTATTGAGGGCTACAGGCTGTTCAGAAGAGACAGACGAGGAAGGAAGGGTGGAGGTGTTGCCCTTTATGTCAAGGAATGAATAGAGGGTGAGGAGATGTCCCTAAACCCCTCCTTGGTGTCAGATGAGAGAGGTGAGAGCCTGTGGGTGAGGCAGAAGTGGGTGAGCTGGCAAAAGTCATTGCAGGGCCACTCTCCAAACTGCAGAAAGGCCAATGTCATCCCAGTCTTCAAAAAGGGCAAGAAAGAGGACCTGGGAAATTACAGACTGGTCAGCCTCACTTCCATTCCTGGAAAGGTGATGGAACACCTCATCCTGGGTGTCATCTCAGAGCATATGGAGCAAAAGAAAGCTATCAGAAGTAGTCAACATGGATTTACCAAGGGGAAGTCATGTCAGATTAACCTGATAGCTTTCTATGATGGCATGACTGGTTGGATAGATGAGAAGAGGACGGTGGATGTTGTCTACCTTGACTTCAGCAAGGCTTTTGACACCATCTCCCACAGCATCCTCATAGCTAAGCTTAGGAA
>JAOQGH010000001.1:205090469-205105946 GCA_025769975.1 Gallinago jamesoni
TCGAGGCTGCCCGAGCGGAAGGCCAGACGGAAGACCACCTCCCCATGCTGGTTCCTGATGACAAAGCCATCTGCCCGTAGGTCCATCAGCTCCACTTGCAGGTCCATCAGCTCTGTCTTGAGCCGCTCTGCCTTCCGCAGGGACATTGTGTAGTAGCACCAGGCCACCACTGCAGCAATAAGCAGGATGAGGCTCAGGAAGATGGCACCAAGCATGGGCTTCTGCTCCTCTGGTGTGATGTTTTCAGGCAAATGTGTTTCTTTGGCATCATCCTTTTCATTGTTTCTGAGTTTTCCCACGCGGTGGGTAATCCGACTGTCCATGTTCCCTTGGTTAGAAGCTTTCCTGATGAATTTTTATTCCAATTGGTGGACATAAAATTCAAAGTGCTGCACGTCGGGGATCAGCCTCTCCTTTCCACAGCCTGGCCGCTCACACCTGCAGTGTTATTCCATGAAACAGAAGGGTGATAAACACACACATGCATAAAAAAAAAACAAAAAACAAACAACCCAGGAACAGTTAAATTGTGGTGAGGGCCGTGGCTCCTCTCCTCCCGTTCTCAGCCCTTTCTCTGCGGCTCTGGAAGCCTGTTCAGCTGGGCTGAGCTTTTTGGGAGCGGGGCCGTGCCAGGATTCCCGTGACCCTCTCTTGGCTGCAGCCTCGCTGCCTCCCGCAGAGCCAGGGCAAGGGGATGAAAGTCAGGCCAGCGCCTGGAGGAGAATGGGGCCAAGGATAGGGGCTGGTACCTGAGCATACAAGCCGGATGGACATCACGACCCAATCTGTTTTTACACGAATGACACACCCTGACGGATTTCAGCACCTCTCTGCAACTTCTCTGCACCAAGTGCAGGCAGAGAAATGCTGCGCTGAAGTGCCCGGGCTCTGCCTGCCATTCTCCACCACCTCCTGGGGATGCAGCCGGTGACTGGTGTTTTATCTCCCTGCACTTTGCTCCTTCCCTGAGCTGCATGGAGACCCAGGGACAAGGGGACACACAGGCTTTGTAGCCAGCACTGCAGTGCTGCAGGGTGCCTGGGCAGAGCCCTTCAGCTGCGTGTCCTGGAGACGTCACCCCAGGACAACCCCCTTTGCCTGGAAAGGCGAAAAAGAGGGTGTTTCCCTGGATGTGCTTCTCCATTTTTATCCTAATTTGGTTTCTGTAACTTCCAGGCTTATGCCAGGCAAGATGCTACAGTGCAGAGGGGGGTGGAAGATATTTAGGCACAGAATTTTGGGATGGGAGTGTTAGATTAAAGTTGTTGCATGACCGGGACTACATCAAAATCTTATTTTGCTGAGAAATGCACAAGAAGACAACACACATCCCAGCTGCAACGAGTGTCACCAGGCACAGCCCAGCTGTGGGCACCCGCAAGGGCATCCTCTGCCAGCAAAGACGACAGGCAGGGGAAACTGGGGCAGGTGGCTCCAAGCAACGCACTCTCTGTCTTCCCTGGCCCCATCCTGGGGTCGGTGTGATCCGACAGGATGAAAACTTGCAGGAGCAGCCTGCACGGAGTGGAGGAAAAAGAGCCAGCCTGCTCATCCGAGCCTTGCCTGGCAAGACATGCCGGGCGTATTTACCCGCACCGCCGTGACATCAGTATCTAAGTATACAGAGATGATAAGCTGCCCGGGGAGCCATTAGAAATATCAAAGGTCACCACATTTGGGATCAATCGTGGCAGCCTCCCAACCACCTGGATCAGCCGCTTGGTTAGTTTTTGTAACGCGCTCCCAGGGAGAGCGAGGCTTTGCTGTGAAAAGGAGCCAGAATGGATAAAACCCTTCCCGAGTGAGCCCTGTCCAGGGTAAGGGGTGAGAGAAGAAAGGTCACTGCTGCCCCAGAGAGATGGTGACTGGGGGACAGGGGCGGTTTTGGGGAGCAGATTGGGTTACAGGAGCGCTCGGGGCTCTCTGCCAGCCCCAAAGTGCTCAGACCTGGCAGGCTCCCCGGCGCTGGCCTGGCTCCTGACACGGCTTCACGGCTCCAGCTCGGGTGGTTTCCAGCGAAACCCTGGTGTTTTTGCAAAACAACCTCTTCCCTTTGAAGATGTTTTTATGTGCTGGGTCACTCCTCGGTTGCCACCCTCGGAGCTTTCCTCCTCTTCTTCCTTCTTCCTTTTGCCCTCCCACCCAGCTTGGAGACAGGACTCTACTTCAAGATGAGCCCCACCATTTTCCAGTGCGAAAAAAATAAGGAAGGGAAAGGAAGAGGGAAACAAGTTTTTCAGGACTTCTGGTTTTGTTTTTGTTAGTTGTTTTTGGTTTTTTTAATATTAAGCAACAACGTATTTTTTAAAAAAAACAACCCACAGGGACATCAGGACTCAAAAATCACTCCAAGAATAAAATGTGTGGGAAGTTTCCCAGCTTTCAGTGCAGTGATTTCTCTCCCAGACAGCTGCTTTAGATCCCTTGGTTTCCCCAGGGGCAGAAGACCAGCGGCAGGAATACAGTACACAAGGGAGACAGAGCATCTGGTCCAAGCTGTCCTGTCCCCAGGGCCTTTTGGGTTTTCCTCCCTCCTGTGATACAGCAGGATGCTGTGCTGGTACTCCAGCCCTGCCCCTCACTGAGGAGAGGTACCACCAGGGACATGAGGGTGGTTGGTGGGAAGCTGACACATCTGGAGGCAGAGCAGGATAAAGTTGGGATTCTCAGGATATATCCCACTGTGGTAAGGGAGTCCCTGAAGCTGCAAACTCTTGTCCTTCAATGCCTCATGAAAGCATTAAACATCTGCTGGCCAAGCCAGCAGCCTGAGAGCTGCTTGGGGGCGTTGAGGAGTGCTGCCAAGGGCCACACATTGGTCACCCAGAGCCTGGACCCAGCATTTTCCTTGCTCCGTCTGTGGGGTTATGGCATCACGGCATCCCTTCCCCGTGAATATTTAACTGGTCCTTGGAAAACCTCTCAGCTCCAGTGAATACTTCATTAACCCAGGCAGAGTGACTTGCTGGAGAGCAGCTCTGAGGAAAAAGACCTGGGAGTTCTTGTGGACAACAGGATGACCATGAGCCAGCAATGTGACCTTGTGGCCAAGAAGGCAAATGACATCCTGGGCTTCATCAAGAAGAATGTGGCCAGCAGGTCGAGGGAGGTCATCCTGCCCCTCTACTCTGCCCTGCTGAAGCCCCATCTGGAGTACTGTGTCCAGTTCTGGGTTCCCCAGTTCAAGAAGGACAGGCAACTGCTGGAGAGGGTACAGCAAAGGGCCACAAAGATGATTAAGGGCCTGGAGCATCTCTCCTATGAGGAAAGGCTGAGGGACTTGGGTCTTTTTAGTCTTGAGAAGGGGGATCTGATCAATGCTTACAAATACTTAAAGGGAGGGTGTCAGGAGGACGGGGCTGGTCTTTTCTCAATGGTGCCCAGTGACAGGACAAGAGGAAATGGGCACAAACTTGAGTATATGAAGTTCCACCTAAACATGAGGAGGAACTTCTTTACTGTGAGTGGTAGAGCACCGGAACAGGCTGCCCAGAGAGGTGGTGGAGTCTCCTCCTCTGGAGACATTCAAAACCTACCTGGACAAGTTCCTGTGCAACGTACTCTAGGTAGACCCGCTCCACTTAGGGGGTTGGACTAGATTATCTCCAGAGGTCCCTTCCAACCCCATGTGATTCTATGATTCTATGATCATCAAGCCCTACCAGTAACCGAGCACCAACAAAACCATCGCTAAACCATGTCCCTAAGCACCTCATCTACCTGCCTTTTAAATACCTCCAGCGATGGTGATTTAAAGGTCTTCCTGACCTCTGAGGTCTCCAGTGTTCACTAAGACCACGAAAGATACATTTTGCAGATTTTTTCAGTGCTAAAAATATAAGATTGAGAGTTTTCAAGAGAGTGTGAATATTAATGCCTCCCTTCCAGCATGGCATGAAGTAAGAAGCAATGCAAAATCACATTCTCCACTGTCTGTTACTTAATGCACACACATTATACTGGACTATTACCATGATTCATTTCCTTTGTCACCTCTTCCTCTCTCTTTTGATGTATTTTGTTTTGTGCTACGCAGTGGCATGTGGCAAGCATAAAAAGCCCCCAGTGAATATGGGCTGACTGATGAGGTAGAAGAAGGTTATTACAAGGACTGGTAGAAGTTTAGGCTGTAACTGCTGTGAAGATGGTACCTGTCTCTGGAAAACAGTATGGACGATAAAAAGGAATAAATAAATGTATCTGTTAAACAAGATGGGCAGTTTGGGGTTGTTTGTGTCCCATAAAAATAAATGAAATGGTTTGGAAATAGTGCAAAGAGATATGAAGATGGAGGACTGCTAATGAACTATGAGCTACTTCTTAAATCACTTACTGGAGTCCTTCAGCTCTGGCAGGAAATTCAGCTGCCAGAGTGAGCTAGAAAGGCAAGCTGAACTGCTTAGAAACAGCTATGATTAATCTCAAGTGGGATTTTATCTAGTGTTCAGGGTGAGGGAAAGGGAGGCAGAACAACAGCTTTATGTTTCCTATTCTGCAAGGCGAATTGCTGTGTGAAAATTGAAAGGTCTGCACCAGCAGAGCTATCTTGGCACAGTGGGTCCTAGAGACAAGTGAGCTTTCCTGCTGGCTCACCTTTATAAAGGATTCAATCATGAACACAGAAGGTCAATACCTTGGCAATTGTATTCAGCAGAGATGGAGACCTCCAGGCTTTCCAAAGAGCCACCGTGAGCTTGGGAGGTCTAAGAAGAAGGCAGAGCTCAGTAGGAGTGTGAGCTCACTGCCCATCAGTCATCAGTACATCATAAGGCACGGACTATCAGCAATCATGCAGTAATTATTTCAATAACTATTAGGTGAGGGTAAATGCTCCTAAAGCCTTTTTCCTGGGGGGCAATTACCTCTTGGAACTGGCATGTTGCTTATACAGATAGTTTTATTTTTGGTAAGTAAAGGACTAACCAGTTTTGAGCTTAAATCAATGACATCTGCCATTCAGCATGCTAAACAACAGCCATGGAACACAACAGATTTATTATTTACATAGATATCTCAGTTTCTTCAAAGCTAGTCACTGGCTGTGCAAAAAGGTAGCTCAGAATCCATTATTTTTTCAAGTAATTCTTATAATTGGATTATTCCCAATGTGAATTACTCATAAAAGGCTCCCTCCCTTGCATGAGAGTACATTTTTCTTCTGCTTATTGCTAGTGAATAAGCCTCAGGAAAATGTATGAATCTTAATGGAAGTGAAAGAAAATGAAAAAGAAGCTCTAGTAAGCTAGTTTGGATCCAGAATTCAAACCACCTGAAATCCAAGCATGTTTGGATTCGAGATGTTCATGCGTGCTCATCCATCATAAGGAGTATTCCTTTACTTGAAACAGAATAGAGGCAATTTAGAATAGAAAATGCCTTCTTGTAAACTATTTTTAAAATGACCCTTAAGGAAGAGTGAATTCTTGCTGTGCAATTTGCAAGATAAGTGCATTTGAAGGAATCCACTGATAAAACAACATGATGAAAGGTGGCAGTGAGTGATTGACTTCATGCTAGCCCGCAACATCAGAGGCAGCTCAGGCAACCATAAATATATTATTCTAGAAGAATAAATACAAGAGAGACTTAATTTGTAGAGACACCACTGTTTGTGCATGTGCACACACTGTGAGGAAATGCTGGAGACAAAGAGTCAGGAGAGGACAACTAACACAGGGCAGAAAGGTTCCCAAAACACTTAGCCCAAGCCATCTCTCTTTGGGCAAGGTGGGAGCTGTCAATTAAGATATCATAGAAGACCACCAAAAACAAGGGCTGGTGCATGTTGATTCAGGTGTTCCATCTCACTACATCACTCCAACAGATGATCTCTAGCCGTACAGCAGCTCTGGGGACAGAACAGCTTCACAGCTGGGCAGGTGGTGGTGACAAGTGGCGTGAGGTTTACTGATCATGTCACGTGCAGGAAACAGGTTGACTCCCCTTTTGGAAGATTTCTGTAAAGAATCAGCAGGGCCATTGCTGCTTCCCTCTGGCAGGGAGGGAGTGCTGCTGCTCTCTGGCTGCCCCAGCTGGGATGGCATCAGAACAGGAGGAGACCAACTCATGCCACTCTCTTAAAACCAGAAAGACACCTATCTAACCCCAAATTCTATACTATGAGTATTTAGGAAGTCATGCCATTGGGTGATCAGCAGAGGTGTCACAGACCAGACCTAAATAGCTGGGACACAGGATGTTCACCCTCCACAGATGGAAGCTGCAGCTACCACTTGTCCGTTATTGTATAAGGAGACCACAATTTGATGTGTTCAGCTTTCACGCCTTGCTCACAAGGTCACCCTTCTTTCTGACTCAGTGAATTTCTGGAACCGATTGATTTTTTTAAAGTGCAGCCCTGCACTAAGCAGGTTGGCTTGGTTTTGTTTATTTGGGACTTTTTTCCCTATTTGGGAGTTGCCTTCATTCAAGCTGCGATCTGGTGACCTTTAAAAAAGACCACACGCTACACAGAATGAGATATTTGTTTTGCCCCTTGACACCTTCATGGAGACACTCCCACATCTTTTTTTTTTTTTTTCCCTCCATGTCATTGCTGGTCTAAGCACAGTCTGACCCCAATTGCTTATTCATGTCTCCCAACACACGCCTTCATTTGTGTGGATCCACCACGTTAAGGTCGGGATGGGAAATCCAGCCAGTGAGCTGAGCTCCCACCACTGAAGTTTTGTGGCAACGCGATGCGGCAGTGAGGCTGGGAGTAGGAGTTCCTCCAGCTTACGTGGCAGCTCAGAAATCTATAGGAGCAATAGATCCCAAGAGATCAAAAGCTCCTTTCATGCTTTTCAGGAATACCATCATACCTTGCACTCTGTGTGCCACCCCTAAACATGACACTACCATCCCATCAGAGAGTTGGACCCAACTGAATTTAGTTTTTAAATCCATCAGCAGATATGCTGCTGAGTTACCACCTTATTAAGTCCAAAGTGTCAAACTTCTGTCTTTGGCAGACAGAAGATTACTAAGTTTACAATTCCTTGGAGTTTGAACCTGGCACAGGAGGTCTGAGGGCACAGACAGCCCTGTGCACCCAGCAGAGGTATGCAGTATGCCACAGACATGGAAAAAAAATCCCCTATGTTCAAAAGAATAAAGAAGGTCTATGCAGACAGTCCCAAATTTGTCATACAAGTTAGAGGAACTTTTCTATTTGACTAATTTCCAGAATTAGAAAGCAAAGCTCTGATTCCACCCTAGAGGATTTGTTCAAAAGACAGAGGATGTCAAAATCAAATTCATTTACTAGATGGCAGATTAATGAGTAAAGACCACGGGTAATAGATAAGGGAGTTCATTGATCAGACAAGGGGAAATAATACACTGCTGAAGGAATCCTTTCTTGTGCTGAAGACAGGAAGAAAGACAGACCTTGCAGCTATTATCCTCTCCTTTAAGTGCGAACAATACAGTGTCAAGCTATGCGAGCAGGGTGGTTTTCAGCCACTGGCCTCTCCAGAGAACTGAAAGCTGTGGTTGGAAGATGACTCTCAAACTCCACTTTAGTTTGTCTAACACAAAAGAATATAGAACAAATAGACCCATGTAAATTTTAACAAGACACTAATTATATATAGTACCTTATAGCACAATGTGTGCATCAGCAATTTTCTGTCACAAATTCCTACTTTTGAACCCTTTCTGGGACTATTTTATATTTTTTACCACCTGTGGCTTTGCAGATTTGTGTGTGTTGGATATATACGTGTATATAGGTGTGGAGATGCATACCCACATATTTTTAGAGGAAAACCTCACATTTATCATGCATGTAATGTGATGCATGTAACAAGTACAGCATATTCCTGGAAACCACTTCCAAACGTGAATGACATAAATGTGATTGGGAGCAGTCAGCATGGATTTAGGAAGAAGAAATCATGCTTGACAAATCTGACAGCCCGCTCTGATGACACAACCAGCTTGGTGGATGGGGAGAAGGAGTTGACGCTGTTTAATCTTGACTTTAGTTAGACTTTCGACACTGTATCTCATAACATCCTCATAGACAAACAAATGAAGTACAGGCTAGATAAATGGACAGTGAGGTGGACTGAACAACTGGGCTCAGAGTCACAAAGTCCAACTGGAGGCCGGTCACTAGAGGTGTAGCCCAGGGACTGGCCCTGGGGATAATAACTGCTTAACATCTTTGTCAACAACCTGGATGATGGGACAGGCTGCACCCTCAGCAAGTTTCCAGATGATAAATTGTGAGGAGCTGTTGATAACGCCAACAGTTGCACTGCCCTTCATAGAGGGACCTTGACAGGCTGGGGAAACAGGACAACAGAAACCTCATGAAGTTTATCACTGGGAAAGTCCTGCCACTGGGGTGGGATAGTCTCAGGCACCAGTACGTGCTGGAGGCCAACTGGAAAGCACAACACCCCTGAAAGGCAACTAAATATTATGCCCATAGCAAAGGTAGAAAAGGTAAAGCAGAGCAAGGACAGCAAAAGGACAAGTCTTGACTCCCCTGCTTTAATACCTAGACAATTTCCCTCCATTAACCAGATATCAAACAGACTTCTATTTTTTCTTTAAATGTCTTATCTAACCAGTAAAAGAATGAGCATGACTGCTTAAAAATTCTAAAACAGACTGGTAAGAATGAGAAGGTGATAGGACCCGAATTTCTGATGAATCTATTGGTCTCTCAAATGGCCTGAATCCAGTATCACCTCTAGACATTAACTGGACTTTTGCTATCAACTCTGTTCTCATCATGACACTTTAATTAGGAAAACAATCTTTGATTCCTTCTTTTCCTATAGATAAAGACTGCAATGTATCAAAAGGGATATTTCAAAAGGACACAGAAAGCATTCAAATTAAAAATTTTATTTCTGGTAATGAGAATAATTGCTTTTGAACTGGATCAGTGTAATACACCAGATACATCTAAGACCATTTGGCTGTGCTTTCTATGCTATTAAGTTACTTAAGAGATTGATATTATGGCTTAGATTAGAGAAACATTAACAGAACTGAAACCATCCAAATGGCTAATTTCTTTTTGATATAACAATTGATTTTTCTTGAACTATCAAGAGTCCAGTTTTAACTTGCATGTTCCTAATTTTGTTTCCTCCTCAGAGGGAGCTAGAGCAAATCTTTGAGGAGTTTTCTGGATGCCAGTCTATCTATCTTAAACACAAAAAATCAGCACAGCAAACTTTCAGTAACATAAAACATACACAAACTCAAACACTTGACTTTTACTGGTGGAGGGACCCATATCATAAGCATCTTTCAAAATCTCCCAGAAGTTGCTGAATTTGCTGGTGTAAACCTAGAATTAACAAGATGCCTTCTATTTGCTGTATATTTGAGTAAGCAGCATGAACAAGAAGCAGGATAATAACCTTCATAGGTGGCTTTAACTGCTCTCCTGTTGTCATCCTCTGGGCTTTGTTTGTTATGATTCTGCACTTTTTCCCATTTCTTTGAGTTCCAGGAGAATCCAGGTTCCTCTATGAAAAAGCACTGTTCTTCAGGACTAGAACCCGGGGGCAATGCTAGGTTAGCCCTTACATTCACATCTTTGCCAGTACAGGGAATTTACTGGTTTGCACAACGCCTCCCCTAATGCCCTTGCAGCCTGATGCCGCTCTGAATTGTGAGGGGCTCGGCAGGCACGGAAGGGTTGGACTTCGCTAACCCAGCCTCCGGATCGCAGGAGCCAAGAGGACCTTCAAACCATGAAGGAGATGCTTAAAAAAGGAGGAGATGGAAGAAGCAGTATCTACCCAACTCAGTCAGAATGTCTTCTTCTGGATCATTTATACATAACTGGGTCAGGCCTGGCAGCTAAAGGCTGCAAAAGGGAGGAACTGTTTTTCTGTGGATCTTGAGAACATCCAACATTTTGGTTCCCAGTCTGACTCGGACTTTTATGGTCATAAAACACTGTAGCTGTTTGTATTGGAAGAATCTGTATGAGCAGCATGTCACTGCATTAAATGGCATTGTGTTTCTATGTAGTCCTATTCCAAATGCAGCTGACTTGTGAAAAGGCTTAAGAGTCCTTCAGGGACTTATCCTTGTTGGTTTTGCAGAGAAATACAATGAGAGATTTCATGCAACTCCGTTGAGTGCAGATTTTCTCAATACTGTGATATGGTCAATTAATTTTTAAAGCAGCCACTAATAGAGTTTGCCTGTAAACTAGATGTTAGTCTTATGAGAATAAATAGTGACAGATTTTTTTCAATTAACCCAAGAGCAGCACAGCAATTAGTATATCAGTATTCGCTGTTGTATTGCATGTCCTCTCACATCTGAATCATTCTTCTGCTTTTCAGTTTGGATGTCTGCAAAAGATGCCCAAGCACTCGCTGCTCCAGATAACAAACAGAACATTAGTTTGGAAGGAAAAGTGGATTTTATTCAAAGTCCTGCATCTGCTCTGTTGTGTTGTTAAGCCCTCCTCTGCTTTCAGTTTTCAAAGATATAGCTCATTAATGGACATTACTATCTGCTGATATTTCTGAGTAAGAAGAATATTTTAGTATAAAAGGGTTATTATGGTAAATGCACGAAAGTATATTGATTGACTTTATCTTCAGCAGAGCCAAGAAGTAAGGGTGCTGGTAAGAAAGCTACCGAGTAATTTAGCCAATCCTCAATACTATTCCCACCACTATTACTGCAAAAGAACCTGCCTAATTAGGGGTCTATCGGTTCAGAAGAAATAAAAAGACCTTAATTCTGATCTTGAACATGCAGTTTTGTATTGGTATAATTCTATTAATTTCATTCTTGTTACCCATTACTTAGTGTACATCGGCATCAAGAAATTTATGAGAATATTATCTGCCATGTCTCTTGATATTTTGCAAAGACTGGCAAATCACAGAGAAGGTGAAGAAAATATGCCTGTAGACACTTTTCAGCTGGTTGTGTCTCTGTTGCACGCACTACACTGAATACAGTAGATATTATTGAAAGTACAAAGTAGAGAGGTTAATTATAAACCATTATATAGCCATTAGTATACCAGTATTATGCAATTTTTGTGCCAAAAGTGTTTTAAACTCTTCTGCCTTTGGAAAAAAAATTGCATTCCTTTATGAAAAGTTTATAACAGCAATTTCAGAGCACATGAGAAAAACATGAAAAGAAATCTAAGCAGCAAATCTCAATTCCAAAACATTGCCAGGACAGATCCTAGGGTATTAAACTAGCCTTAAGCATCCTGAGTATCAATATCTATATGTGAAATACTCCTTATAGGCTCTCTTTCTACTCACCAGGGATACTCAGTCACTTTTAAGTTGTGAGACATCTGGCATATTTTCAGCATCCATTTTAGAATGAGTTGAAGTGCCTGTTACTCTCCGATTGACTATTAAAGCAGATTAGATGATGAGATCATATGTGTAGGTGTCTCCATTTGGTCAGAGGAAGCCCACCTTTTAATATTATTTTGAAAAGGGAATGTGGAGCAGTAGTGAATTTGTGGGAAGCTGTAACACTACTAACTCATTATTATGGGCAGCAGTCTAATTTGTCCTGCATCAGGAAGCACCAGTCAAAATATTTATCTGTATAAACACAAGGAGTTTTGGACATTCTGTTCCACCAACCCACCATTTGACTTCTCTGGGTATTCATATCTGCTGCATTACTTATAACAAAGAGCTGGCAAGATGTTAATATAAGATGCCAGGCAGGTTTGCTCTATCCCCCTCAATACCGTTCCAGGGTGAAGAATAGCCAGCACTAAAGAATTACAAATACAGCTCAGAAATTCAATTCAGTGGGTAAATCAGTGATGATCTTCAGGTACTTCCCATGTACACAAAAGCACTCCCTTGGGATTTTGATGGCCACTGTTATAAGATTACTGAGTAGCCTCAAACATCCAGCCCAACCACCTCTGGAGATAATGGATGTAGGAAGAAGTCCTGCATCAGTGACAACATAAGGTTTAATATCTTGTGATTCTACTGGACTAGAAAAATGAGATTCCAGCTCTCCAGCAGGGAACTGATCAATTTCTTCTAATACTTTGACACTAAAAATGTGGCATTGGAGATGAAATTTCTATTTTAGGCCTTTTTTCATGGGTTTCTATGATGTGTTAGTTGTAAATTATCACTCCCCTAAAGGCTTTCACAGCTAGACCCAGACTGTTTAAGACAAATTACCAGCAGAGGACAAAATCTTACAACTCTTAGAAATTTTCTGTAGGTTTTCCCTATTCAAATATATGGCACAGTTGACTTGTTCAGAGTGATCCTGGAGTTCCATCTCTTCTCCCTAGTCTCCAGCTAAGAGTTACAGACAAGAAATGACAAAGGAAAACTCTTGCCCCAGATTTGGCACCTGATCAGCAACCTACAGCCTGGCCCTTGCAGTGCTGTTGAAGAGCATCCAGCAAACCCAAAGACTGGTAAGTTCAACACACCCAGAGCAGTCTCAGTCTCGCGTTCCTCTCACTAGGAATGGTGCTCCCTTATTTTAACCAGGTGCCTACATTTTATTCAGATAAGATTTAGGGTCAAAGGACACAGTTTCTTTTATTAACCAGAAGATTAAAATGAATTAAAATTGAGATAATTGGAAGAGTTATATGGAAAAAGTCCTGTGTGACCCACACTGGAAGATTCTTAGATGGATGTCTTGTTTTTACTGTTAACTGGATCCCTCTTATGCTGGGGATACTATGGAGGTAGACTTACCTACTGAACTTGGCAGAGGCCTCCAACTTCCATTATTTTTTCCTTTCTAAAAAGAAGGCCTAACCATTGATTTTCCACAGAAAAGACAATATGGGAGTAAGTAACATGGGTGATTACTTTTCTTCCTCATCTCAAGCTTACTTCACTATCATTTGATCTTTTGCAACTTTGTGATGAAAAAGTGGTAGAAATTTGCTTTTCAAGGAATATATCAGACAGCCCCTACTCAAAGTTCAGAGTGAAATGCTTCAGTTCAGTCCCAATTCCTACCTTCATCTCCCTCTAGTACATAATTAACCCAAGGGTGGGAGGGAAGATTGAGAATTATGTGAAGCTGATTCACTTTCTACATGCACTAGCGAAAATATAAAGAATTACTGTATGCATCAGTGGCATTAAAGAAGAAATTAGTCTGAGATCACTCATAAACAGATCCAGTCAGACATGATTGTTGCATGAATGGGAATGCATAAATTAAGCTTTGCCAAAGGTTACTAGTAATTTATAGTTTGGGCTTTTTGGAAGCTCCAAGCATGATGCTATTTACTTGTATCATTTCTTGAACAAGTGTGCTTAACAGGGCAGGCACAGGCTCTAAATGCTACCTTGTCTCTCAAATATATCTTGATTGATGAGCAACTCTGAGATGTCATAGGCCAAACACTGCCTTTGAAGTTAGAAAACATCTACTGATTGATGCTTGCCTGAAGAGCTGTCATAGGGAACACGGAAGAAAGAATAATTGTCATAACATGCCTAATATTGAAACGTGATGTGTTCCTTTTTCATCATTTCCAAAACAGAGTAAACAGAAAGATGCTCGATGACAAAGCATTTAAATATGGATAGGCTTTTTTGACATGCGTGTGGAAATAACTGATGACTTTGTTTTAAAGAACACTGTAAATAAGTAAAAGAACTAAAAGAATGAAAAGAAACACAAAATAAGTATGTTTGGATCCCTCTGATCTTTGGCAGTCACTGGGGAATTCCACAGCTCTGCCCTGTGTGGGGCACTGATTAAGTGTCACCTTTTTTATAGCTTAGGAGCTTTGCAAATCAAAGTCATTATTTTATCAGGAGCTGGACAGAAGACCTATTTAGTAGGAGCAGTTATTTAGATTCGAAAGATGGCATTCTTCCCTTGCTCCTACAAATGCCTCAGCTTTGTGCTGAGGAGGTCATGTGCTTTCTTAAAGGTAAGAAGAAACAAATTGTGACCATATATTCATAGAATCATAGAATGGTTTGGATTGGAAGGGACCTTAAAGATCATCACATTCCAACCACCCTGCCATAGACAGGGACACCTCCCATTGGTCCAGGTTGCTCAAAGCCCCATCCAGCCTGGCCTTCAACACCTCCAGGGATGGGGCATCCACAGCTTCCCTGGGCAACCTGCTCCAGTGCCTCAGCACCCTCACTGTAAAGAATTTCTTTCTAGTATGTAATCTAAATCTCCCCTCTTCCAATTTAAAACCTTGTCCTTTCAGTACACTTCCTGACAAAGGGTCCCTTTCTGGCTCTCCTGTAGCCTCCCTTCAGATATTGCCCCAACAAGTCATGATGAACTTCAATATGAGCAATTACATCGCCCGTATTTCAGCAGAGTGTGAAACCTGTCTCTGAATTTCCCCTCCGATCTCTATTTACTGTGTTCAAATACCTCCTTCCTTCCTTTCATTTGCCATATCCTTGATTTGATGGCCTTCAGGCCGTAAGAGTGGAGTTTCTTCTTGACCAACTCATTCTTTGATTTGACTTCACTTAATTATGAACCCCACCACCACTAGAGTTGACTTTGCATTGAACTCTCTCACTCCATCTTTATTTTCTGATTCCAATAATGCCAAATTTAAATACTTTTTCTTTATCTAGAGGACAAATTTATCTTTGGGACAAACAGGTTCTCTAGCGCAGTGATCTCATCTCCTATCTGGTACATGGGTTTTACATTTCATGTACAGCTGAAGAGATCCATATGTGAAGTCACTTAACTTGCAGATATCTGGGGCAAATGGTAAGATGAAAAAGAACATCAGCAAGCCATTGTCGGGCAGCATGAGGGAAAATGTGAGGAAGATACACTACAGAAGCAGATACCATTGTCAAAGTAAATGAAGTTCCTTCACCCAAGTGAGAGGAAGGAGATCTGGCAGTGCCCCAGCTACGTGGAAGCCCCTTGCCTAAGCAACCAAATTAAAGCCTGTAAGTAAGGTTTTCCAGAGCATAACTTTTTTGCCCGAAGAGACAGCATGTCCATCGTCCCACTGCTGCCTTCGCCAGCACTGACTGGAGGTTACGGGTCAGGAACCTTCACCACTTCTGTCACAGCTGCTGCCACATTACTGAACACATCAGCAGCAAATGGAAGACAAAAATGATGTGCTGCTTTATGGAAAGTTCATTGCCTTGTGCTAGATGAGGGCATGTCTTTGATGTGATCATCTTCTCTGTCTCTTGCTTAATAGCAGGAGAAACATGCTGCTGGAAACACTGTCATAAATCTTAGCGCAGTCGTTGGGGAACAAGAGCTGATGTCATGTCGAGCTGAATGTTTTCACTCCCATAAACAACAGGAGGAAAAATTATCTCACGGCAAAGAATTGAATTCAACCCTGACGCACAGTGGCAACTCAATTAGTTAATGAGCTTTTAAGATATTTAGATAATGACAGATAGAAAGTCTGCACTCTGCAGCACCGAGTTGGGTCCTTTAGAGCACTATTACAATTAAATACTATTACATTTAAATACTAATACACTT
>JAOQGH010000001.1:205106046-205117432 GCA_025769975.1 Gallinago jamesoni
CACTCTGCAGCACCGAGTTGGGTCCTTTAGAGCACTATTACAATTAAATACTATTACATTTAAATACTAATACACTTAAATACTTTTTTAACTTGCTTGCCCCAGCTCATGTTCTTCGTACAGGGCAAAAGACCTCTTCTTTCTTCTACCCCTCTTTTCCTAACTGAGTCCCTGGCTGCTGTCTGCACCTACCATCTCCTCTGCTCCTGTCTGGAGGAGGAACTCAGCACAACGTTCCCTAGCAAACCTAAGAAAAGTAGTCCCTCAGCGGCAAACCCACCTCTTCCCAGCACAGCAAGTGGTCCTCTTGCCAAACACAGCATCCCCAGCCACTTAGACTCCTGTATCGGCCAGCATGCTGAGAGGTACAACGGAGCACAGGCCGGCTCCCAGCATTCATGGTATGAGGTGCACTGTGGCTGGCATGGGGACAGGCTGAGAGAGCTGGGCTTGTTCAGCCTGCAGAAAAGAAGGTCCCAGGGAGACCTTGTAATGGCCTTCCAGTACCTAAAGGGGGTCTACAGGAGAGATGAGGAGGGACTCCTCATCAGGGAGCGTGGTGATAGGACAAGGGGTAACAGTTTTAAACTGAAAGAGGGGAGATTTAGGTTAGATATTAGAAAGAAATTCTTTACTGTGAGAGTAACTGGAACAGGTTGACCAGAGAAGCTGTGGATGCCCCATCCCTGAAAGTGTTCAAGGCCAGGCTGGATGGGGCTTGGAGCAGCCTGGTCTAGTGGGAGGTGTCCCTGCCCATGGCAGGGGGGTTGGAACTCGATGATCTTTAAGGTCATTTCCAACCCAAACCATTTTATGAACCTATGGTATGAATTAGGAGCAGATGAAATTACATTTACGTGATGCCATCTGCAAGAGTGCTGGGGAAGCAGCTGCAGTGCATGACATGGCTCTGCAGCCCCAACCTTATCACTTGGACCTTCCTTCTCCCATGGCACTGCTTTGCTCTCCCAGAAGCTAACTGAAAGTATGGATCATCACAGACCCTGGAAAACAGCTCACCGGTTCAGACCGTGTAGTGTGTGATACAGGTTGGCCATGTTTGTCATTCTAGGTCTGTTCCACAGGAGGAAGCTCAGGAAAACCATAGACCATCTGAGGTCCTTGAAAGTTTAGAGGTTTGTATGTTGTCCTGGGCCTTGGTGTGGGGATGACTCTAATTTTGAATAACTTGCCAAGCCTACAATTCAGATATTATTGGCTGATTTTCTCCGTGTGTGGACAAGGAGTATGTGTGAGGGATGGGGGAATGGCACAGGAGAAGGGAAAGCAGGGGGACTACGTAGAGTCCACGGGAAAACAAGCACCACTACTCCACGTGTAATGTTAGCAACCCAGCATCAGTAATTTTGCTTAAACCTATAATGGCTTCAAGACAGGGGGGCACATCCTGGCCTCTTAAAAGGAATTGAAATGTTTTGTTATCTTTCCTACTTTATTACTTAAAAAGCCAAAAGTGTTCATTTCTTCCCCCCCCCCCCCCCCCCCCGGAGGTGTCTGCAGCCTCCCCGCAGCTGGTTTCTTGGAGCATTATGGGATGTAAAATAACAGCCCAAGGAGCAGCTGGGAGGAGCCGCTTCCTCAGTGGTTTTTGACTGTTCCAAAAATAGTGGCCTCAAGCTGTGTATTCTCACGGGAGGCATTTCTGCCCACACACGGTTCACCCCCACACCATTCACTGCGGCAGCGCAGGTCAGCTCAGGTGCCTCAAACTTCTAAAAGCCTTCTGAAGTGAAGTTTCTCCTGCAGTTCCCCTCTGCACGCCTTGGTGCCCACAAGGCACGCGTCCAAGGTCAGCTCCCTCTGCCAGCAACCTCCACTCTTCATTTCCTCCTCCTGAGCAAGAGCCAGGAAGGGCAGAGCCCTCACACCCTCCCTCGGGGACTTTGTCTTTCATTGGCCTCTTCCCTTTAACCAGACCAGCGCTGCACATTCCAAACAGCCAATTTTAAGACTTCACAGTGGTGAAGTGTTGACCCACCCGAAGTGAAGGTAACAGAAAACGTGAAGCCAGGAGGTTATTTATTCATGGCACAGTCAAATTTCATCATGCATGAGACATCCCCACTGACACAGATGTTTCTTGTTGTAGTTCAGATTCAAGCTATAATCTTTAAACTAAATGCAATTTTTTATACCGGAACACAATTATCCAATTAAATACATCCAAGGAAGAATAAGCCAACCACACACCATACACATCTGTTTAAACTCTCATCCATCAGTCATGTCCAGGAGGCACAATGAGCTATTTGCCAACTAATTACAAACCAAATATCACTCTGTAATTGCTCATCTACCAATTTTAAATAAGGAATGAACTCTGAGAATATTGTGAGTAACCAGTACCTAAAACCAGTAAAGTCCACTGAATAAATCATTCCTGATTAATTTCTTCCTCAGCACTATTATAGTGCCAGGGACAAGTAGTTGGAAATTGGAAATAATTTGTGAAGAACCTTAGGATAAAATATTTTTTACCTGAAACCCCTTTTGGAGTTTCTTAGCCATGGGTCTATCCAGGGAGCAGATCTTGCTAAGAATGCTTTGCCGAGAACTTTGATTTTTATTGCATTCTAATGTGATTTTAAAACTCATTAAAACAACTCCTCTTCTGCTGCCAGCAACGAAAGCCTTAATGTTAAGAGTCCCCTGGAGTCCAGAGCGTGGATAAGCACCGTTGTTTTTCTCTAAGCTCAGCCTCTGTAGCTACCAGCTCACAGACAGAACAGAAGCTTGCTGCCAGCAGCAACCTGGAAGCCAGATTTCTAGATAATGCACTTGCAGAAAAGACATGGTCCTTTCTGTACAAAAATGTGTTAGTCACAGAAAATAAGCAGCTGCGTGTTGTGTTCTGTCCAGGGTGTAGCACAGAATATGTGCTGAGCATTTCTTAAAGTCGCTTCTTCCACCTTTTATTTACCAAGCGCTCAGATGAGAAACATCCAGGTGAACCTTATTGTTGCTTATATATTTGCAATGCAATGACGAGTGCATCTTTTAACAGCCATACTTAATTTTCAAATATAATTCCTCTCTTAAAAAAAAAAAAAAGCCAACTCTTGGAGCCTCCGTACTTGATCAATGACTCCACATCAAATTTGTCCAATTTGCAAGTAAAATCGATCGGGTCTTATTCCTACCTGACAGCATATTCAGCAGAGGATTGGGAAGTCAAATTGGTTGGGTTTTATTGACTTGCAAATTACCCACAGGTAGTAACGATTTTGTGATACAAAAACTAAAATAGATTGCAATGCATTCTCCTGTAGCGTATGAATTTTCCATGGAAATTAATAGAATTAAACTTCAGGACTTGTCAATTTAAAATATGTCAGTAAAGGTAGACAGCTCTGTTGAGTCAGCAAGGGTGAGCTAGGCTTTATCTGTAACTGCACTAATATTGAACAATTGCAAATTTAATTATTGAATAAACTGCTTGTACAACAATTCTGCATTTTAATTAAAGCATATTATGAATGCCTGAAAAATATATCCAGCTAAAATTTATGGACAGAAATTTCACAGGTGCAGTTGTAAACTCTTAAAAGCTCTTGTTCTCAATTAAAATTAAATAACTGCACTGACTTATCCCATAATTCTGTAAAACTTTTCATCTTGCCCTTACTATTAGACTTGATAACCAGTACCACAATTTTTCTAACCTTTGTGAGTGCAAAGGAGTGCTTGATTCAGGAAGAACCTTAAATGGAAGCAACAAGATCCTTCTTTCATTGCACGTGCAGCAAAATGGAGAAGGTGCCCTTACAGCAAAAGCAGGAGATATTTTAACTTCCACCTGAGGCAAATGAGGTAAGCACCTCCATGATGTGCAGATAACCTGCCTACCCTGGCAGGGTTAGCCATGCTATGTGGAGTTTGGTCTGGTCTCAGAGTCACTGAATCACAAAATCACATGGGGTTGGAAGGGACCTCTGGAGATCATCTAGTCCAAATGCCCCGCCAAAGCAGGTCCTCCTAGAGCAGATTGCACAAGAACATGTCCAGAAGGGTTTTGAATGTCTCCAGAGACAGAGATTCCACCACCTCTTTGGGCAGCCCATTCCAGTGCTCTGCCACCCCCACCCTCAACGTAAAGTTCCCCCTCAAGTTTAGATGGAACTTCTTAAGTTCAAGTTTGTGCCCATTTCCTCTTGTCCTATCCCTGGGCACCACTGAAAAAAGACTGGCCCCATCCTCTTGACACCCACCCTTTAAGTATTTAGAGGTGCTGATCAGATCTCCCCTCAGCCTTTTCTTCTCCAGACTAAAAAGACCCAAGTCCCTCAGCCTCTCCTTCTAGGAGAGATGCTCCAGGTCCCTAATCATCTTTGTAGCCCTCTGCTGTACCCTCTCCAGCAGTTCCCTGTCCTTCTTGAGCTGGGGAGCCCAGAACTGGACACAGTACTCCAGATGGGGCTTCAGCAGGGCAGAGTATAGGGGCAGGATGACCTCCCTCGACCTGCTGGCTGGCACTCTTTCTGATGTCATTGGCCTTCTTGGCCACAAGGGCACATTGCTGGGTCATGGTCATCCTATTGTCCACCAGGACTCCCAAGTCTTTCTCCTCAGAGCTGCTCTCCAGCAGGTCAGCCCCCAACCTGTACTGCTGCAGGGGTTTATTCCTCCCCAGGTGCAGCACCCTACACTTGCCCTTTTTGAATTTCATCGGGTTCCTCTCTGCCCAACTCTCTAGCCTGTCCAGGCACAGCCATCTGGTGAAAAGTCAGAATGTTTCTGCTTATCTTCAGGTATTCTGCATGCGTAAAGACCACACAGACTGTGGTCAGTGCAATGGCATCATCTGCATATGTTGGCAAAGTCCCAAACTTGCTTTTGTCCATGACCAGCTAGCCCTTGACGCTCTCATGCAGTTTCTGGATCAGCTCTTATAGGAGAAATCCCTTTGGACTTTTCCCTAGGAGGGGAGCTTATACGAGACAACACATCCGTCATAGTCACAAGAAGCCTCAGGTCTCCAACTAAGGCTTGGCCACAGTGCTGCGGGTGTGAGAATCTTTTTACAGCATTTCCCCTAAAAAACTAGCGGACCTCTTCAGGACATGAATACCTGGTGAAAGCTGTGATGATTTATTGGCTGTGCACAGTGGTGAGGAGACATTTATTTTGAAGAGTGGCTTCAGAGTATCCTTCCCTGCCCATCATACCAGACTCTCATAATTTATACATGACTATAAAGACCAAAATGCCCTGGATCCTGGACTCCTGACTGACTCCAGCCCATGCTAGTGCGTGTCAAGACCATGTGCCTTCATGCCTTTTCACCATGTGCTGTGCAACCAGGCAATCCCAAAGAGCTCAATTTGGGACCTCTGTCACCAGAGTCACCCCAAGGAGGACCCTTTGTTATGCATGGTCTTCAGCAGGCACCTAGAGTGCAGGGCAACAGCAGGGAGACATTTTTCCTTCTCAGAATTGCTCTTGATGTCTCTGGAAATGTTCAGGGTGGACCAATGCACGCCTTTTTCCACCAACAATAAATTTGTTATTGCTCCCTGCTTGCTGTTGGGGGTTATGGTCCCGAACGCTGAAAAGAGGCATTGAGATGTCTTCCAAGTGAAGAGATGCCCCAGCTGAATTTCATAAATGCAAATGTCAATGTTCCAGTGGGGAGCAATATTGCACAATGACTATCCCCACTGTAAAGCTAAAGTGAGAAACAGTTTACAACCAGCGTTAGTGCTGTCTTTCCCAGAATCATCTTATAATTCCCAACAGGGTAGTTCTCGTTACGACTGTATGGGAGTGATGCGGCTCATCTCGTCTGTTTGGATTGTGAAGTTCCCCAGGTGCACAGAGCTTTGTCTACCCTCCCTCTCGGTAGTTTGGCACCTATTTCTACTCAAGCCAGACCCCAAAGTGAGGCGAAGGAGCACACAGACCCCTGAGAGGCCTGATCAGATCTGTGTGAGCTCTCACAGCCTGCCTAATGCTCCAGCAGCCTACTCCTAAAGTACAGGTGTAACTGCTTAGAACACAGGAGGAAAGAGGGACCATGTATTGCCAACCTCTCATATAGCAGCTTCGTGTGACTCCATTCACCCGGGTGTGTTTCTCAGTCCCTCCATCTGACCTGATGTCATGGTTTCAGCCAAAATCATTGCAACCGGACGGACAGATGGCCCTTTCCCCTGCCCCTCAAAAGAGAGGAGAGGAAGAGATAAGGAGATAGAGCAGTTTAGACTGAACTAAGCTACTTTAATGAAGAATTAATATTAAAATAAAAAAAAGAAGAAAATAATGAAATGGATACAATATATATACAAAACCGTATCAAGCTCCCAGGATGACGGTCCCGTCACCGGCAGGCATTGGGAAGTCCCAGGCTGGGCTCAGCAACAGATGGGAACTGGATTCCAGCTCTGGAGTCAGGAACACATGGATAGGGATCAAAGGCAGATGAACAGACAGGGTCCTCTTCAGACATCAGCCATCACAGGAAGAGAGATAAGAAGAAGCCAAAGGAGGGCCTGACCCTTTGATCCCTCAGCTTTTATACTGAGCATGGGGCAGATGGGATGGAATACCCCAGTTGGTCAGATTTGGGACACCTGTCCTGTCTGCTCCTCCCCACAGGTGGGACCCCTCTACGCTTTTCCATTTCCTACCCTCTAACGGGGCAAATAATGAAAATTGGCTGATCTTGGTTGTTATAGCAATCAGTATAAGCACGGCCTCTCTGCACACCGTTCCTTGGCATGGAGCACAAACATTGGCCTTATCATCCTGAGAACGAGCAGTTTTCTCATCAATATGCCATTAATTTCAGGGAGTTAGAGGAGGCCTAACTAAAATGTAAAATTATTGAACACGAAATTGGTTCGGTTTTACCTCAAACCGGGACACATGAACACAGATCTCCTACACCCTGGGCAACCTCATTGACCCTGCAGCTGTGCTAAGAAAGATCATTAATGTCTCTTCTTTAACAAGACTAGTTCTTTTCCCACTGCTGCTCATGGAGGTATGCATCACGGGCACTAAACTCTGGAATACAATGTAAGACCTTGAACATAAGTGCGTGATAAGAAAGCATATATTTGTCTTAATTGCGTAATAGGATCATTAGTGTTAATAACAGCATTACTGTAGACGTTAGGGTTTAAAATCTCTCTATACTAAATCACAAGGGTATTTTAAATTAATATGTGCTTGCCAGACAGTAAATCTTACAACTACTTGCACTTGTGACTGGTGCTGAGGCTGGTAACACAGGAGGAAGGTAAGTGTGCTAACAGCTATCAGTAAATAGTCAGAGAACAGACTACACTATGGAGTATATAACTATTGCCTGTATCCTACAAATCTACACAGAAAACTGTATGGTGTAGCGATAAGAACAATACTCTTAAAAGCTCAGAAAGAGAGAACTGATTGGCCAAGTTGAGATCTCAGGTATTTGTTATTTTGGAATGTGAGCATAATAACTGCAGGGATTTTACTTGGTTACTGTGCTTACTTGATGCTAGTGCTACACCTGTATCTAGATTCTACTGTGCATGCACCTGTTTTTTTCCATATTGCCATAGGACTGCTAAGGAGAAACTCAATTTAAAAAAAAAAAATTATTATCCTATTGCTTATCCATTATCTCCTAATTTCTAATAAAGTGGGCAAGAAGAAAAGGAAACCTGGAGCCTCTGTAATACTGCCTGGACTTTGTTCGTTATGGGAAAAGAAATATGACTAATACTTCAGTCTCCTGCCCTATTGAATCTGATTGTTCTTACTCAGTGTCTTGCTTCTATAATATATGAGATAAGCTAATCTGTTTATCACTACTGGAGGATCATCTTTGCAATAACTCTTACCCTGAAAGTCATTTATATGCATAGATGTCTGAGTGTGCCTTCCCAATAACTCCTGCGCTCTGGCCGACATATAAATATATAAGCTTCTCTTGCTCATTCTGGCTGTCAACAAAGAAAAAGGGCAGTAATGACCACTCAGAAAAAGCTTCTTCTCACACATGCTAAAGTTCATGATCTGAGGGAATCAATAAAAAACTCCTTTGCACCCTTTTATATTTACGGGACCTGAGTGGGATTTTTTGGTTGTTTGTTTCACTTTTTTTTTGTTCTTTCTCTGCTACTAAACCCTTTGATTCCCAGCATGTCCCAGAGCTTCAGCTCAAGTGGGATCCTAAGCTGAAATGGAGATGACCTGGAATAGATTAGAATCAGTCACCTGGAGAAAAAGTAGTTGTATTTTTTTAAGAAAAAGAAAAAAATCTTAAAGATACCTGCATGCACAAAACTTCACTGTGACTTTGGTAAACAAAGCAGTTAAAGCTCCACATGTGGTCAAAAAACTATGTCATTGCAGAAGCAGCAGAGACTTGGTGAGACTGCTCACACACCTGGGCTGCTGCCACCGAGGGATACAAGCTCTTCAGAATGGATGGGCAGGAGCGTTGAGGATGAGGGTCACCATGTGAAGGAGCAGCTCAGATTCATGCAGGAAGCTTCTCTACAGGATGGACAACAGTCAGGTTGGGAGCTTATGGAAAAGAGGGCAGTAAGAGCAACATTGTGGTGGGAGTGCGGTAGAGATGACCCAGGAACAATAAGGAAGTGGACAAGCCTTCTCTAACCAGTTCTGGGTCACATGCCCTTGATCCCATCGGGGACTTTAACCTCCCTGATACCTGCTGGAAGAGCAACATGGTAGAATGCAAGCAGTTCCGGAGATTTCTGGAGTGTGTCAGGAATAACTTAGACTCATAGAATAAAATCACAGAATCATAGAATCATTTTGGTTGGAAAAGACCATCAAAATCAAGACCATCACTGCCAAGTCCACCACTAAACCATGTCCCTCAGCACCACATCTACCCATCTTTTAAATGCCTTCAGGGGTGGTGACTCAACCACTTCCCTGGGCAGCCTGTTCCAATGTTTGACAACCGTTGCAGTGAAGAAATTTCTCCTAATATCCCATCTAAACGTCCCTGGTGCAACTTGAGGCCATTTCCTCTTGTCCTATCTATCACTTGTTACTTGGGAGAAGATACCAAGCCCCACCTCACTCCAACCTCCTTACAGGTAGTTGTAGAGAGCCACAAGGTCTCCCCTCAGCCTCCCTTTCTACAGGTTGAACAAACCCAATTCCCTCAGCTGCTCCGCATAAGACTGGTGCTCTCAACCCTTCATCAGCTTCGTTACCCTTTGTATAGGTACTGGATGGGCCAGTCAGGAGTGACACACAGCTGAATCTGCTGCTCACTACCATGGGACAACTGGCTGGGGACACAACGATCATTGGTATGCCTGGCTCTGGTTACCATGAGACAGCAGAGACCTGACAGGCTTTGTCCAAGGGGTCTGAGAGAACTGGCCGATGCCACAGCCACAGTAGCAGCCACCTTTAAGAGATTAGGAGAGGCCCCCAATGACTGGGGAACAGCAAATATATCACACGTATCTTCAAAACACGCCAAAAGGATGTTTCAAGGAACAGCAGGACAGTCAGTTTAACTTCAAACCCTGGGAAATTCACCCAATCTTCAGCTTTATTCCAAGAGCACACAATGAAAATTGTAGGAATGTCACTTTTGTAATCCTAAAATATTAGACCAGATGTGCACTCAGTTAATTTAACAAGGGCTGAAAACTCCTATAAATTACAGCATCCAGTAGCTCCAAAGAAATTAAAAGAAGAGGGAATGGTGAGACACAGAGAAGACAGTCTTCTTCTGCAGTAGGCGCCAGGCTGTTGTGCTGGGATGTCTGAGGACATCTTTGTTATGCTTTTTGATGCACACCCTATGTTGGCACCTCAGCGCCAGGCACACTGGTCCAGTGGTCAAGTTGGTCCAGTGGTCAAGTCTGCTGAGCAGAACAGTGCAAAAATATTATTTCACGTGAAAAGGCATGGTTTACTGTGCTCAGAGCTATTCAGAAATAAAGCTCAGATATTCTAATGTGGCCAAATATTCAGATACAAAGTCCTTGAGCCTGTCTGTCCCTTTTGCACTAAGAATTTTTGTGTGGTTGTTTATCCTGATATAAAGTGGATCTGAGAAGACTTGTCTCATGGGAATCACAGAATCATAGAATGGTTTGGATTGGAAGGGACCTTAAAGATCATCGAGTTCCAACCCCCCTGCCATGGGCTGGGACACCTCCCAGTAGACCAGGTTGCTCAAAGCCCCATGCAGCCTGGCCTTGAACATTTCCAGGGGTGGGGCATCCACAGCTTCCCTGGGCAACCTGTTCCAGTGCCTCACCAATAGAAATGGGGGCGAGCTTTCTATTCCAACAGAAAGAAACAGATCCTCTGCTCAAGAAGTACTTTTTTTTTTTCTCTCCTGCCACACATAGCAACACCTGCACTGCAACTAGTTATATATGGACATTACTGATTCTTACCAAGTTCAAAGCGTCGGCATTGGAAAAAAAGATGTAACACATGCTCCCTGCTGCAAAATGCCAGTCTTCCCCACTTCAGGAGCCAAACACTGTCATGCCATAATTTATCCCGTCAAGTGGGAGCGTAACCGCTGACGAGTCCATCCGTACTGCACTGCACTGGCTTCAGAGTCAGCTTCAAGCAGCCACCGCCAGGGTTCAGGCAACCCAAAATGAGACAACTGGCAGGTACCTGAATAACTTCAGGACAACCACACGCTCATGTCAGGCTGTTAAAATTAGCCAGACTTAGGGCTTTTGAAATCAGAACTCTCTGTCTTCCTTTGGGTCACTAGTTTAGTGTAATTCTGTATCAAGTGAGCCTGGACACCGATCTCATCGCTCCTGGGTGCTGCTCTGCTCTGCTCACGTTCTGATGGAAGAAAACAGGCTTCAGTTCAAATATCCATGATGTTTAGACTGTGATTATTTTTTTTATTATTTTTTTTTTAAAGGGACTTCACAAATTGAATATTTTTTTACAGAAAACCAGCATTGTTTCACATTCAATTAAAGGTCTTTAAAATTTTGGATCCATTCCTTTCCTGTCCAGAGCTGGCATAATTAACCTTCCCAGGCTTTCATTGCCCAGCTTGATGGCATTTTAAACACAGATTTATTGTTGTTTATCTGCTTCACAGAATCACAGAGTGATATGGGGTTGGAAGGGACCTCTGGAGATCATCTAGTCCAACCCCTCTGACAAAGCAGGTTCCCCTAGAGCAGGTTACACAGGAATGTGTCCAGATGGGTTTGGAACATCTCCACAGATGGAGACTCCACCACAGACAGTGATGAAGAAGCACACCCACAATGAAGTTCCATAGTTTGTTCTTCTACAAACACCAGTGACAGCATTTTAGAGAAGAGAAGAGAAGAGAAGAGAAGAGAAGAGAAGAGAAGAGAAGAGAAGAGAAGAGAAGAGAAGAGAAGAGAAG
>JAOQGH010000001.1:205121338-205158881 GCA_025769975.1 Gallinago jamesoni
AAGAGAAGAGAAGAGAAGAGAAGAGAAGAGAAGAGAAGAGAAGAGAAGAGAAGAGAAGAGAAGAGAAGAGAAGAGTTGAGTTCATTTGTAAGGGACTTAAACCGATCATTTATTCCAGCTGCCTGACCAATTCAGGGCTGACAAAAAGTTAAAGCATGTTGTTGAAGGCATTGTCCAAATTCTTCTTAAATATTGATGGGCTTGGGACATCAACCATCTCTCTAAAAAGCCTGTTCCATTGTTTGACCATCTGGTTCTACTTTGAACCATTCCCACACATCCTGTCACTGGATCCCAGGGAGAAGAGCTCAGTACCTCCCTCTCCACATCTCCTCTTCAGCTGTAGGGAGTGATGAGGTTGCCCCTCAGCCTCCTTTTCTCCAAACTAGACAAACCCAAAGTACTCAGCCATTCCTCGAAGGACACACCTTCCAGCCCTGTCACCAGCTTTGTTGCCTTTCTCTGGACAGTCAAGTACCTTAACATCCTTCTTAAATTGGGGGCATTTAAACTCTGTAAAGTATCATATAAGATGTTATTTATTAGAGCCAAGTCTATAAAGAAAGACAATCTTACACCCTTTTAGATGCTGGGAGCCCCGTGTGGTCCAGCATCAAACAGCCTTCCAACCCATCCATTGTGCAGATTCCATCCCTTATAGAGATTTTGATCATTTGAGCTATTACAGGATTTTCTGACAAGGAAACAACTCCATTCCTCATTTCTACTGTCAAACAGGAAGAGTGTGCATCAGAAGTCCTCGCTGTACTTTTTAATAGAGGCAAGGCCACGCAGGTGGTGTGATTCTATGATTTTATGATTCTATCACCAGTTGAGATCTGCCTGCCGGGTCCGAGAGCTGGCTGCGCTGGGGATTCACGCAGCAACGGCCCCAGCCCTCCACCCCCAGGAGAGCCCCCCTTCTCACGTCACCTTGCTTTGAACCCCGACAGCAACACCCAACATCCCCTTGTTCTTCAGTCCTCCCTGCAAGTACCTGCGTCAGGAAGAAAGCACGGCGCTGCCAGGGCTCATGCATCTTTCATAGGCCCCCGTCTCCTTCGTGCTAGAGCTCTCGCTTCCGTGAAAATATTCCTCATGCTCTCCTGGGGTGGAAGGATTGTTTAACTGTGTCTGCTCCTGCACGCAGAACCATGCCCAAGTGCAGCTTGTAGACCTGCCACCAGACTTCCTTGAGCAGACTGGCATGAAATGGTTTGGTCAGATAGTTCAACCATCATAAATTCCAAGTTCAGATACTCTAGACTACTATAAGTGTCAAGTCCTGTATCCATTTTTTTTTTCTTTTTTTTTTAATGGAACATTTGGAGTTTTCCATTACAGAAACAAAGTTTTGAGACCTGTGATTTTACCTAAACGTAGTTTTTCAACTGTTAAAAACCAAAAATGAACTGTTTCGATTGACAGCTTGGATTTACTGTTGGGGTTTTTTTGCCTTGGATCAAGGCCAAATAAATTAATTTTAGTGCTCTTCATTCAGGCCATGAATACAAAAAAACAGGTGTTTCCACAATTCTGCCCCTCAGGACGACGAGAAGAGTTTCCTTCTCTAGGAGGAATTGACCACCAAATTTTCACACTCCAGTTAACTCCTACCAGAGTTAAATGAAAATTGATTTTTCTCTCGCTCCGCTGCTTTGCCAGGTTACTTTCCTGGATTTGCTTGGCTGTTCAAATTTTGCTGCTATTGGTGACTTAGGAAATTGTTTTATGATGCAACACTTACAATTGTGCCTGCAGAGTTGTTCTGATTTGAGCTAGTAACCTGCCTGGCCTTCCTATCTGCAAAGCTAGAACACACAGATTTGGTCTATAAATTGATATAAATTGAAATATCTTTAGGTCTGTTTGTCAAGCAGACAGGGCTCTGCTGACATACTGCTCTCAGAGCCCAGAAGGTATCGAGACCCCCTAGGCCAGGAAACATGTTGAAAAGTATTTTCTGACAGATTCATGGAGAAATGGAAATATTACACCAATTTTGCCCATGTTGCAGCACCTATTCAAGCCTATTATCTGGGCCTTACACAGGAGCCACTAAAGAAATGTTTGGCTCTAAAGCAGCCCAAGGATGTTCATCACATCCTTTTGAGGTGCTCGCTGTCTCCTAAAGCTGCCTCCTTGGTGCTGCTGGTCAGACTCACAGCAGATCTGTCTGGGTGGCTGATCTGCCCCAGGACCAGGCAGCAGCAATCACATCCAGCCTCACAAATGTACCCCCAGAAACAAGAAGGTCCACATGTCTTTCCTCCTGCCCCCAATGTGTCAAAGGCTTCCTGAAGAAGGCAGGTGATAATTTCAGCCTACAAAACAGAAAAGAACCTTCCTTTCCTCCCCAAAAGGGAGAGAAAGTAGATAAAATGGAAGCTAAAACTGTTACCTCTATGCTCCCTCCTTTCACCAACCCAATTCTAAGAAAGGAAAAAGCAATGGCTTTAAGCTAGTAAAAACTGTAGTAGGTTCTGCTTATACATCTACCATTGAATAATGTGATTCTTGGCCCTGGTGGATAAAATCCTACCAATCCAAATGGGAAATATATTCTTTGGTTAAGATACTGGTCCATGTTTTAAGAGATTTCAGTTCTAGCTGCATAACCATCCTGGCTGTGTCTAATAGCCTGAGAACATGCTCCCCTTGAACCCAGAGTCTGTCAATATGAAATTCACTCTCAGGTGTTGGTTTCAAGCGCATTCTGAAAGATAAAAGGTTTAGCCTGGTCTACTTGTTAGTGAAAGCCCATGCACATCCTGCTGGGGAGCTGAATATCTCCAGTAGCCATGAGCCACCCCCAAGCAAAAGAAAGTGAGAGCATCACACCCAGTAACACTGAAGCTGTGCTTTACACTTTCCATCACAGTTATACATTTCATAGAATCACAGAATCATAGAATTCTCTAGGCTGGAAGGGACCTTTAAGATCATCTAGCCCAACCATCAACCTAACTCTGATAAAAAACCACCATTAAACCATGTCACTAAGCTCTATGTCAACCCATCTTTTAAATACCTCCAGGGATGGTGCCTCCACCACTTCCCTGGGCAGCCCATTCCAATGCTTAATAACCCTTTGTGAGTGTGCCTTCTGCTATGTTGTTGCTGCTGGACCTTTTTAATGCTTTTTTTATTTTCCACTCCCTCCTCCTCCACCTCAATTTCAAATCCACCTTAACAACATCCACCATTTAGCAGAGGAAATTCATTCCACATCTATAGGCATCGTGCCCTAAGCGTTGTGTGGGACGCAGGCTGCCCACCCACCGCAGGCAAAGCAGACAGCGCGGTGCCTGAGCAGGGATGCTCCCTGATTTTTATCCTGCTCTCCAGGAACAAAAGGAATTGTTTCACTTCTCCATTGTGTCTGCTGTCTGTAAACCTAGTCTTCAGCTCCTCCAAGGAGAAAGTCAGCAGCCAGGAGGGAAATATCCCATGCACCGCCAGCTGGGTATAATTCTGATTTAGGATTTACATTCCTAAACCCAGATTAACCTTTTCCTGAGTAAGTATCTTGTCTAGCTACCGAGGGAGATCATTTCAGCTGGAACTTCAGTAATGCAAACAAATAACAACAAAATGCTCTCTCTCTCTGTCAGGAACATGAGAATGGCCATTTAAAAGATTTTTTTTTTCAGCTGAATCATCCACATACAGGTATTTTTTCTGTTTTTTAAGGAAGAAATCTGCAAATAGCAAAAGGTATTTTAAAGGCATTTGAAATAAATAAAAAGGATTTGCCTTGGTTGAAATCAGCTTTATAGACTAGCAGCCTGAAATCCTTGTAAGTCTAGGGCCTCTTCTCACCTTTGTAATGTGAGTGACTCACAGGAGGATTCAGTCCACACTTTGCTCCAATCTCTCTTTTAAATCATGATCGTTTTGTTCAGAGTCAACGACAGGAGAAGCCCACTTTCTCTCCAGAGGGGTGATTCATTAAAAGTAAACTTGCAACTGTGTTCATTCCTTTTAATTGTTTTCTTCACGCTAAATTACGCAAAGACAGGAATCATTAAAACTCTGAGGTGGAGAAGAGGCATTAGATTTAATCCCTTCCCATACCCAATTTCTGCACTGTATATTTCCTAAGTGATTCAATGTCAGGTGAGGAGCTTTACTTGTCAGGTTATCCGAGTCGCATCATCAGGAAATTTGTTACAGAAGTTTCATTTTCCATCCTTAACTTAATCCTATTATTCCTTAATTTAATCCTGTTACAGCCAGTATTGCTTCCATGTCCACACATCAGCACCAAAACGAAGAGTTACTTTTGAATGTGGAAACTCAAATAATTTTATTACACCTCCTACAGTAGCACAATTTCTAGGTGGGGTCTGTTCTCGGGGGCGGTTCATCTCAGCTATGGAGGGAATGGTGAGCAAATGCTAGTTTACATGTGCTGGTTAATTGGTGTTTATCAATTAGGATAGTGTGAGTAATTTTCCTGGGCGTACAGGAGGCCTGGCACAGGACATCCACAATCATAGAAAAATAAAGCAAAATTTCTTCTTTGCACTCCTCCTGGATATTTCAGAAATTCCCCATGGGCTTGTCTTAGCTCTGAGGCATGGTCTCGGGTTAATAGTTTTGATTAAAGCAAAGGAGGCAAAGAAAAGGGGAATCAGAACAGAAATAATATCTTAGAGCAAACCAATCCTTTCTTCAGCTTTATTTCAGTGTTCTGTATAATTTGTTTCCAACTGCTATTGAAACAGGGGTTGGCTGCTTTTCAACAGCAAAGCTTAACTATATATATCGTGTGTATATAGACACACAAGCATAAATATATATGACACATATGCTATTAAAACCGCAAAACCCAGCATACACAAGTACCATAATGCCAGATTAAAGGTCCCCCGTGTTATTACTCAGTTGTAAACGACATGATCACACACTACTTTCCTTAAGATTCATTCAATGCTTAATTATGCACCTCTGTGGTTCCCAGCACTCACACTGCCGTGGGTTGACCTTCCACTTGCAGAGTTAAGATGAATTTGCAGCATCTTCTAGTCTCTCCCTTATACAATATTGAGATAATGGAGAAAGCAAAGAGTTTGACCCAAGCTAATGCCCTGTTACTTAAAGGTGTGGGATTACCAGAGCTGCCAGCTCAGAAAGATCTGAACCGCTCTGCTTAAAATTCTCAAATTCAGCCACGAACAGAATTTCCAATTTGGAAAATTTCAGCGCAAATGATTAAACTGTAGTAAGGAAAAAGACTGTATACTGGGAAGTGACTAGACCCGGGCATCGCAACCAGAAAGCCTCTGTGCCACCCTCAGTCACTGAGCATCTACAGAGCTCTGAGCGGTGTCATGCCCTCGTTTCCTCAGTGGTTCTCCCTGTAAATGGTACAGGCCGGCAGCTTTCCCACTCTACTCCTGACAAAAGACCTCACCTGTTACACAGAACCATCATCTCTCCTTCCCGATGTTCTGATTTTACTGTAAAGGAGTCTGAATCCCACCTCAGGCCCTCCCCAAGTCAGCCTTCCCTTGGCATTCCCTTATTTTATCTTTTTGCTCTTTTGATCTTAAGCATCATTTCCCTTCTCACAGGCCTAGGCTGGAGCTGATGATCTACCAAACACTTATTCAGAAGTAACTCTCCCACCACATCAAACCTCGGTGGTTTATCATCGAATCACAGAGTGGTTTGGGTTGGAAGGGACCTTTAAAGATCTTCTAGTCCAACTCCCCCTGCCATAAGCAGGGATATCCTTCACTAGATCAGGTTGCTCAAAGGCCCATCCAGCCTCACCTTGAACACTTGCAATGATTCACCTTATATAAATTTTAATTAGAATTTTCTATTATAGTGGGAGAGAGCTGTATTGCATGTCACCTGTAGGTACTGAGAAGCATTTAATTTCCGAGGAAGGGAATAGAGATATCAGAGAGTCTGAAACTGACGCAGCTCCAACCTCATACTGGTGGCTGGACGGCCTGTTTCTTCACCTTTGGATGTGTTCCTCATGTTCTTGCACGTACCTAGATGGTGTTGATATGGAATTTGTGGTGCACCTTTCTCTAAGTAACCACTCCATGTATTCTGTAAATTGAGACAATAGTTACAAGGTGCTTCATAGCTTCAAGCTCTTCTTCACAACTCCAAAAACTGTATTTTTTCATTTCAGGAGCTGTGATTGCAAACACGTCACACAGCTCCAAGAACCAGGGAGATTAGATGACTGTACATTTGAGTTTTCAAAGATTTCAAGATTTAATTTGGCCAGGAGAGGGAAGCTGAAAGAGCCAAAGCTTGGTTATTAAAAAGACTTATCATTAGCTTCCATAAATCTTGGCCCTTGTTGGGACAAACCTATTGCCCCTAACATGAGAAACAGCAGAACAACCTGATCAGGGAGATGGCTTACATTTTCTGCATATCTGTTACCTAAAGTCAGTAAAACTGTCAAAAAGGAGCATTATAACCTTAAATTGGACTGGTTGCTGGGGAATGAGCATAACTTCTGCTCTTTTAGTAGAATTAAACCGAAGTCTATAGTATTTGCTTATTCATCCCCATTTACAATCACTGCAGCAAACCAACCTGGAGGTCACCGATGCAGAAAGCCTTCACTCGCACGGTTTGTGGGCTCCTGGCCAGGAACAAAAGACTTTTTATTCACGCACTGTAATGAAGCAGGGACCACATTTCCTGTTGGGGAAAATGATCAGAATTTGAACGAAATCAACTGAGATTCGGTTTCCACCGAATTTCAACCAGCGTAAAGCACTTTGGAGATTGCTACCAAATGAGACTAATACTTTTGCAGCAAACCCACTCTTAATTTATAACCATGCTAATGGCGACTGAATTTACCTAAATGTGCATGTGTTCTCATCATAAAGTCAGCAACTCCATAATTCAGTTAGCTACTGAGTAAGACTGGCTCCTGGGGACTGTAGGTCAGGCGTGGGCTCTCTTATTTTGGTGGTTTAGACACTTCATGTTTAATTAACATTTGTGTAAGATGACAGAGCTCTTCAGTGTAAACTACTGTACCTGGAACAGGGGAGAAAAACGACCTAATTTAACTCCATTATGCAACAGCACATATGACTCGCTGCAGTCATTTTGGAAGGTCTGTGGCATTTTGCAGTTGGCTGCTGCAGATCTAACCATTATGGCATTGCTGAGAAGACAAATGTCCTCACAGGCAAATGTCGTTAACAGCACGATGGCTTGCAGGGCAGATGGATGAAACAAGCATCTAGAAATGAGCAGCTGCTACAGTGACATGTCTCCCTTGACACAGCCCCGCCAACCCAGGATGACTGTACCCTCTGCGTGCTGAGGGAGCTCTAAATGGAGATGTCTTCACATCTCCACTTGTCTTGAAGCAAGCGGGTATACCCTTCTGAAGCTCATCTCTTAAATTTTTTAAGATCCCAGCTGGATTCATATTAACTCGCAAAGAAATATATTTGCTCTGTTTCCAGGCTCATAAATACTTGACCACTTTGTGAAAAGCTCTTAGTCCTGGTATAATCTATTCAAGCAAGAAGATCTGTGAAAACAATGGTCTTCAAGCTGTTCCCATGATGCAGAGCACTGCAGTTAAGCGGGTGCTGTTTGTGCCTACATGGAAATGCATCAACGTCTATGTGGTCTAAAAACACTGGAAGTGCACTGTGTAACCCAAGGCAAAGTATTTTGGACTCCATCAGAATTTCTGAGAAACTTCAGGAGCCATGAAAAACTGTCTCCCTGGGAGCTGTCAGCCTTTTCCATAACAACTTGCCAATAAGAGCACAGTGACTTTTATGAAATAGTTTATGAACTTGTTCATAAACTTATGAACTTATGTTCAGCTTATGAACAGCTTCTTCGGTACATCTGGGTCCTTCAGGATCTTTGCTAGACAGGCGAAATGGGTCTAGCTGGGATCATAGAATCATACAATGGCTCGAGTTGGAAGGGACCTTAAAAGATCATCTAGCTCCAACCCTCCTGCCATGGGCAGGGACACCTCCCACTAGACCAGGTTGCTCAAAGACCTATCCAGCCTGGTCTTGAACACACTTCCAGGGATGGGGAATCCACAACTTCCCTGGCAACCTGTTCCAGTGTCTCACCACCCTCAGAGTGAAGAATTTCTTTCTAGTAGCTAATCTAAATCTCCCGTTTCAATTTAAAACCATTATCCCTCGGCCTATCACTATGCTCCCTGACAAAGAATCCCTCTCCAGCTCTCAGAGTCCCTCTCCAGCGCTCTTGGACAGAGTTAAGTTCTTCCTAACAGCCCTTATGGAGCTTTGCTTCAGATTTGTGGCTGAAACAATGTTGGTAACACACACAAGTTTTGGCTGTTGCTGAACAATGGAGCTCACACAGCATCCAGGCCTTTTCTCTTTCCTACTCTGCCCACCCAGCAAGGAGGGGACCTAGTCAGGACAGGTGACCCCAAGGTATATTCCACACCATATGATGACCTGCTCAACAATAAAAGCTCTGGGAAAGAAGGAAGAATGGGGCATGTTCATGGTGTCTGTCCTCCCAAGTAAGTGTTACGAATGCTGAGGTCCTCCTGGCCAAGAAGTGGCTGAACATCTGTCCACCAATGGAAAGTAGTGAATAAATTCCCTTTTTTTTTTTTTTTACTTTGCCTGTGCACGTAGCTTTTGCTCTGTCATTACCTCAAACTACAAGTCTCCTCACCTTCTGTCTCAGTTTGAAGTAAAACAGAACCAATTTTCTGTTCAGTATTGTACATTTTAGCTAGGCCTCTTCTAACTCTCTGAAATTAATGGCATATTGATGAGAAAACTGCTCGTTCTCAGGATGATAAGGCCAATGTTTGTGCTCCATGCCAAGGAACGGTGTGCAGAGAGGCTGTGCTTATACTGATTGCTATAACAACCAAGGTCAGCCAATTTTCGTTATTTGCCCCGTTAGAGGGTAGGAAATGGAAAAGCGTAGAGGGGTCACATCGGTAGGGAGGAACGGACAGGACAGGTGTCCCAAACCTGACCAACTGGGGTATTCCATCCCATCTGCCCCATGCTCAGTATATAAGCTGAGGGATCAAAGGGTCAACTCTCTTTCTTCAATGGCCGATGTCCAAAGAGGACCCTGTCTTTTTGTCTGCCTTTGATCCCAATCTGTGTGTGCCTGACTCCAGAGTTGGAACCCAGTTCCCATCCATTGCAGAGTCCAGTCTGGGACTTCCCCGGTGCCTGCCGGTGACGGGACCGTCATCCTGGGAGCTTGATACGGTTTTGTATATATTGCACCTATTTCATTATTTTCTTCTTTTTTATTTTAATTCTTCATTAAAGTAGTTTAGTTCAGTCTAAACTTCTAAATCTCCTAATCTCTTCCTCTCCTCTCTTTTGTTTTGGGAGGAAAGGGCCATCTGTCGGACTGGTTTTGGTAAATTCAGCCAAAACCACGACACCTTCCTTCTCTTTTCTTCCCACTCCGTGAGAGACGGGGGCAAGCGAGCACCTGGGTCAGTATCTGGCTGACCCACAAGGCATTTTCAAGAGCAGCATGGGGCTTGAGTTAACAACAGTTTTGATTTGAGTGTGCTCTAAGCCGTTACAGCTATTAACTGGCAGGTTCTGCGATGGTCACGGTGCTCGCCCGCTTCACTGTAGAGTCCAGGGCTTGTCGGTGGTTGCTTCTGCTCTTTGCCGTGGTGCTTATCGCTTTACTCCTCTGCGCCTGGACACATTTTGATAAAAGCGATGGCCAGGCCCCAGGGCTGGCGTATGGTCCCGCTGCTCCTCTGCTGGGCGAGCTACCTTGCAGAGAGCATGAGGGATTACACCTCCCTCAGCTCCTCCGGGATGGACGTGTCCAACTCTGCTTCATGGGCTCCCAAGTTTCTCGTACTTCTTCATGCATGCTGTATGCTAATATCATCTAGCATCGTTGGGTTGTTGTTGTTGTTGGGTGTGTCCTGGCATAAGAGTTCTTTACAACTTGTTGGTGAGGTGACAAAGAGATGTGCCCCAAGGGGGTCAACTGGGTTTGTGGGAGGATTTGGGCAGGTGCCTACAGCAGTTACCACCTCCCATAGCCTGCAATTTTATGCCTGAACAGGCGCATCTGGAGCACTCTGTCCAGTTCTGGGCTCCCCAGTTCAAGGACAGGCAACTGCTGGAGAGGGTACAGCAGAGGGCTACAAAGATGATTAGGGGCCTGGAGCATCTCCCTTATGAGAGGCTGAGGGACTTGGGTCTTTTAGGTCCAGAGAAGAGAAGGCTGAGGGGAGATCTGATCAGCACTTCTAAATACTTAAAGGGTGGGTGTCAAGAGGATTGGGGCCAGTCTTTCTTCAGTGGTGCCCAGGGATAGGACAAGAGGAAATGGGCACAAACTTGAACTTAAGAAGTTCCATCTAAACATGAGGAGGAACTTCTTCACTTTGAGGGTGGCAGAGCACTGGAACAGACTGCCCAGGGAGGTGGTGCAGTCTCCGTCTCTGGAGACATTCAAAACCCGCCTGAACATGTTCCTGTGCAACCTGCTCTGGGTGGACCTGCTTTGGCAGGGGGGTTGGACTAGAGGATCTCCAGAGGTCCCTTCCAACCCCATGTGATTCTGTGATTCTGTGTGATTATGTATAAACCCGCTGAATTGGCACACCACTCGAAGGAATGTTGCCTTGCCTAAACCAGTGAGATCCAGCGACCTCTAGCAATGTTTCAGGGCTTGACCTGTGCCCCAAGCTGAGCTTCTGTCCAGCACCATCAGAGGAAGCAGGCTGAGGAAGTGACAAAGTCACCAAGGAGAAGGAAATCATTCAGGCCCTAAAACCCAAGGTTTTAAAGGAGCTACAAGATCTGTGGAAAGATTACGATCATAAGCCAGGTGAGCAGATCGCTGCCTGGTTGCTCCAATGCCAAAATACGGGATTGCTGTCAGGAGTTAGCAGGCAAGCCAGGCAGCTGGGATCCCTAAGCAGGGACACTGGGATTCACAAAGTGATTGGAAAGGGAACTGGAACCTGCAGCCTTTGGGCATGGTTCCAGTTAACTGTGAAAGCCAGTTACCTCCTCAAGGACAATCTGGTATGCTGCCTGGGCAAGTGGACCACCACTGAGGAAGGTATCAATGCTTGAGGGAACCAGAGATGGTGGGACTATGTCCAATCCATGCAGGAAAAGGTGGTGTGTAACTCACCAGTGTCATATTCCAACACCCTGGTGCTAACACACTGGCCAGATTCTGAACCACTAACTGTGGAGTGACTGTTCCAATGGCTCCAGGGGTTCAAAGAGAACCTTCCCTCCCCCTCCCTACCATGGGCCTATGTCGCAGCTGTCAGGGATGCCCCACGGAGTCAGCATCAACCCGACAGAGGGAAAGGCGTAGCGGGGTGTACACCACACCACCCTGTGATTCCTCCTGCACGACCAGAAGGACATGAAGAAGTGGGACAATGTGCCCACCTCAAATCTAGAAGCCCACATGAATTGCAAGGAGAACCATCGCTAAGAAACACCCATCCAAGAAGGATGACACTCCCATTGCCACCAAGATAGCGAAAGACAACCAGCAATGCCCCAGATGCAGAAGAAGAGCTGAGAATACTTTTCCTTCTGGCCTTTATGAAGGAACTTCTGGTCTGAGACCACAGGACTCAGTGAACACAGCAACCAGCAATAAAGGGTACCTGTCTCTGGCCAGGCAGAGAAAAGAGACAACCAGATTTACTGCATGGTGTGGATTCAATAGCTTGGCACATGGGATCTTAGTGGTGGCTTTTATGGACACCAGTGTACAGTGTACCCTAATGCCATCAGAGTACAAAGGAGCAGAAACCATCTGGATTTCTGGAGTGACCTACACTGGAAATGTAGGCTTGGTGAGCCCATGAAGCATCACGGATGTTTCTAGGGAGGATGCATGCTGCATCTAGGGAGAGATGTAACATATAGATTGGGGTCATGATCAAGGGGTGGACTTGACCACTGGAGCTATCACACAGGTAGTAGATGGCAGTGCTATGGAGGCCAAAGATAACTCAGAAAGACAGGCAAGGGGAGTATCAGGCAATCCAGCACTGAAGTCTTCCTTACCCAACTGATTTCCATACTAGAATTTTATTGCCTTCAGCCACAAGCTGAATCTACATCTTGAGATTTCACAATGGTGAGACGCTGACACAGGATTTGGGCTTCTCCATACTACAGGATTACAAAGAACACACAATAGCTCCTGCTGATACAAGTCAGCATGTCTACATTGAATACAGCAGCCCCATTGACTTAGACGAGGCTTAATCAAATACATCTGAGATCCCACATTTTATTTCAGTATCCTCTTTTTTCCTTCCCCACTGGGGTCTCAAACAATGTTATTCAAGACACTGACAAGGACGAAAGCCAACAGTGTCATTAATACCAACCACAGTTTCAAAGTCTGTCTTTCCACTGCCCATACTCCCATCTAAATCAAATTTAGATAGGTAAGATTTATCTGAGCCTGATGTAACTAAATTAATCATGCAGAGCACTGACCTATTCCACCACAGACCCCTGTGCCCCTAAAAGGTAATCTAATTTACTGCAAGTGTGCTCATCTCACTGGAAAGCAGACTGTGAGAGGTACTCCAGAAGGAAGAAAGCTTTCCAGAAAGCATGGCTCAGTGAATTCCTTTGTATGAGGAACACAGAATCTATTTTGTTGTTGTTGTTTATCTGCAATGGAATTATTCTCCCACTCCCTGCTTTTCTTCTCGATGTATTTCAGAAGCACAATTAAGCTCCTAAGCTCCAATCGGTTCAAAACAGAGTGGAAGGCACCAACCCTTTCCTCTGGGTTTTCCGTAAAGAGCTTGAGCAACTCCACATCCCAACAGCAAGGCACCTTTGGCAGAGGAGAGAGAAATTCTGCTGGATGCTTGGTAGCAAAATGCTGAAGCACGAGAGCCCGTTGAGCAGCCAGCAGTGGTACAGCCTGCCTTGGAACACCCAGGAGAGCCAGAGCACGACGCTTTGACCTGAGTAGCCATGGGAAAAGAGGCTTACACCGCAGACATCTCCTGTTCCTAAAAATATACAACCCCAACCAGCGCTGAAATGATTAGAGGACATTACTATGATTAATAGCAAGTGTCTTCTAGACACCAGCTGACTTCTGTCCCAATCCACGCTGTTGGACCTCACTCACCTTTGCCTCCCAAGCTGCATCTTGCACTTTGGCTTTGTCTCAGCAGTGTGGTGAGGGAGGCATCAGAGCCAGTTCTGCTTCCCGTGGCACAGCCCCCAGCAGTACTCCCCTTTGGCCCCGTGAAGTGTAGGAGAACAGGGCTGGGAGTGTGGGTGTGCAAGTATATAATGGGGAAGGGATGAAAGATCGATGGTCCCAACACCAGGTAAAAGATGACTTGGGAGAGGATGAGGGACTTGTGCTGCACTCAAGACATTTGGCCACTGTATCATGACAAATTTCACAGGTTGAGTCCCAGAGAGATTTCAGCACTTTCTCCAAAAGTTCCTGTCTAGCCTCCTTCCCCCATGGCCCAAGGGGGCTGCAAAACTTGGTGGTAGTGCGATGTTCCCTTTTTCCAGTTTCAGGACTGAGGTGGAGTTTCACTCACTGAATGAATTTAGTGGTGGGACTGCTACAGAGCTACCCAAATTACCAGAAAGAACTCCAGAGAAGCAGAGTGGGCACCATACAAACACAATAATGGGACAACGCAGACAGCATGATGCTTTCAGACTTCAACAAAAGCTGTGTGAGCAGTATCTGATCCCCAGAGACTGACAAGGGGCTCACAGCAGAGAATGGATTAACAAGCGATGGATTCTGCCTGAGCATCCATGGAAATAAAATCCACACAAGGCCCCTGCTCCACCAGCTTTGACAGGGAGGCACAACTTATGGCGTTTAAACAACCACTTGGACACTTTTACCGTTTTAAACTCCTCGTTCTCTTAGACTCTTTTCCATTTGTTGAGATTAAACAGCATCTTGCTTTGCTGTAGCTGTTGGTACACTGGTCACAAACTCCAGAAGAGGTTTACAAGGGCTGAATTCAGGGACCTCTGCTCACTAACATGGCTGCCACGGAGGCTGCCACAGCCCAGGCCCCTTCTAAGGGCAGGAGGCTCAGAAATATTCAGAAATGAGCGAGCAGAGGGAAAGGGTATTTGGCACTCAACATCTCTGAAAATTGAGCAGCAGTTCAGGGGATACCCAGCTTTGAAAATCTTTGGTTCACCTAAACTCAAGAAAGGAACTTGCTAGCTCTTCAGTGGGAAAATCAGCCTCAGACTGGGAAAGATCTCCAAGAAAACAGGAAGAAAAAAATCAGGTATGTGTGCTCGATGTTTGCAGAAAGACTGGACTCAAGACAGATGGACCTTTCCAGCCCCACATACCAATGACTTGACAGCATCACCATCAAGAATACTGAAACTTTGATCTTCAGCCTGAAGTCAAGTGAAGTGGCAGGGAGCTCTCATGAAGGATGCCAGATAGTAAAAAATATACACTATATAAGAAACTAGGGGCGGGGGTAAGGTTAAAAAATTAGTTGTCTCACTAGTTTCCCTCTTTCCAACCACCTCATCAGTTTCAACGTTTTTCTGTCAGGGATCCACATCTGCTTGCCCTCATTTTCATCTGAGAGGAGTGCCTTCTACCCGGCAGCATCTTCGGAGAGCATGGCAGCACGAGTAATCCCTGCTGCAGGCCCTCATCCAGATGGATGAACAGACACCGCAGAGATGTGTTAACTTGTGTGCACGCAAAAGCTGTGGGATGGCTGGCTGAGAGTGTAGGAAGAGCTGCCCTCCACCGTATTTGGATAAATGACAATAAATAAAGCAGAGCGGAAGGGTGAGTCGATCAGAAGACATCGTCAGGCCCTGTCTGGCTGTAGGCTGCTGCCCTCCTATGGCAAGCTGGGACAGCCGTCCTTAGCTCCAGAGCAGCCCTCTCTATCACAAAGATGAACCCAGTTCAGTTGCTGGTACCGGCTGCCAGAAATTACAGCTCCCAAACACCCAGTTTGCTGGCTGACTGTCTGTCTGAAGTAGGAAATGAGCACCCTGCGGCAGCACTCAGCCTTTCTGTCCCACAAGGGAAGCCTTTGTGGTTGCTGCTCAAGGAGCAATTGCCATCCCCAGCCTGTGTGTGACATTGTTAACGCTGAACAATGCTGTCCCTGCAGAGAAGGCGTAGATTTGGGGCTCTTCCTCCTTAGTGACAGCATTTTGTTGCTATTGTTGGGGTTTGTTTTTTTCTAATGTCTGTTTCTTGGCAACACAGGAGTTGTTGACTTGGAAACTCAGTGCTTTAAATCAGGCGAGGCTTGCTCCAGCGTTTCTGCTGAATCCTGCATCTGTTACCATGGCAGGGCTGTGAAGTCAAACCTCAGCACAGGTAACAGGCGTTTGCTTTCCTTTCCTACTAACCCTTTTCCAGGGAGTTCCTGGGCTCCTTGCAGCCTTCATCACCCTGGTTCAGACAACTGCCAGTGGTAGCAGTGCTTCTCCCCCCAGATATCCAGTACACATCTTCCTTCCACTTTCGTTCTCATCCTCAAAGTCCTCTGAGTGAAAGCCATGCCCCAAAAGAGGAAATGCCTCTGAAGAAATTAAGATTCCCCTAAGTGGCTCTTGTGAACAGAAGGAAACAAGGCAGGACCGAAGTGAATCCACTGAAACAGCAGCTTCTTCCACGGAATGGAGACAAGCAGGTCATGAAGTGATGCCAACATGGCAGCAGAAGGGACCCTCAAGTAACAGAAAATCAAAGGTTTTTTCATTACCAAAGAGACTTTTCTGCTCTGAAAGCCCAAATATTTACATGTTCATCTTGAAGTATCGCAGTCTACTAGCTGGGAGAGAAGCAGGTCTCTGGGAAGAGCACAGAGGGGTGAGTTCAAACAACCCACAGCTACCAACAACGGCTGACAAATGCATTTTTTTTAGTCACAGATGACTTATATCACATCTCTCAAACTTTACTATTTCAGTTAGAACTTTTTTAGAAGTACCGCTGCCAATCTTCTTTTTCGGTCTGGACTCTTATTTTAAGATGTATCTTCAGTATCCCTGGACTTCCATGGTGAAGCAGATGTCTGAGAGAGTCTGATGTATTTTATTGTAATTAGCACAAACTGAAAAGCAAGAATGCAGTTACGCAAAAAAATATTCTCAGGCTGTGAAATCTGCGTTTTGCTCTCATAAGGAGTAAAACAAAAACAGGTTGCAGTTTGAAAGCTTCCGAGTTCAAAATCTGAAGGATCCAGAGTTACAGTTTCATCTTTCAGAACAGGAGCCAGGGCTGGTTCTGCATCAAAAGTTGGAGATACTGGTTGCAGCCAGAACCAGGCTGAGAGAGGTTCACCTGTGGCAGTTGCCTGCAGCTACAGTAAGTTCAGGACAGGGAATAAGGGGAAACCAGGCTAAATCACGAGCCATTCATATCCAAATAGAGCTGGGAAAGAATAGGGTCCCTTAGACTCTACATAGTCCTCTCCATCACAAATCTAAATGTAACTCTGTATAGAGGCATGAAAGTTAACATGTAAGAGAAATTTAGGGCTTTATTCTTTTCCCAAAGTGCATCTTGGAATTGTGCATGTGCAGTACAGGCTCAGACCTCCTGTCACTAGAATCTGCAGGTTTGCAGCCTCTACAGCTGAATTTGCCTGTTCACGCCATTTGCAGGGATGCCCTAAACCTGCACCTATTCAGATCTGAATTACTCTGAATTCTGTTCGGTCCACTGTAGGCCATCTGCTTTTTCTCTGGGCTCTGCCTGCCCGGAAATCATTCTGTCCTGAAAGCAAGCAACGTCAGGGCTCTTACAAGGAAGGTCTTTTGACAAGCTCTCCTTTGCTTGGCAACATTAAGAAGTCTGTCTTACTCAAACTCTGGTTTAAGCACTCTGGGGAATGCTCAAAGCACTGAGGACATCTTCCTTGACTCCTGCATACACCTCAAGGATGCTCCATCAGCCTGACAACACACATAAGCAACTCAGCTGGCACCAAGGCTGCCCTACCTGCTGTTCCACAGCATTGAACAAGCACAGCCACCCCACCTTCAAAAGTCGTTTCAGCCAGACTCCTTATGACAAACCTCCCCAGGGGGGCACACGCCATCTAGCAGCATAGTGAGGTGTCCTTTATTGTAATTTGCAGTGCAATACCCAGGATGTGCTTCCCTTTCTGGGCTGTGCCAGAGCACTGCCCACCTCTGGAGCCCTTAGACCACCCACTCACTCAGGCCTCTCTCCGGACATCCCTTCTCTGTACATTTCCCAAGCAAGATCAGTCTGCAACCCTTTTTCCCCCCCTATGCCCTCCTCTACCTACTGTGCTTTGCGGGTGTTACAACTCTGCCTGTTCCTCTCGGCTCTCAACGAGCACGAACACCTTTTACCCAGGCCTAGTGCCAGAGGCCAGACCGCTCTCTGCTGCCAGTGGCCTAAAACCCCACCCGACCCAAGCTCATTTGCTACGGATCAACCCCTTGCACATCTCCAAGCCTCTGCCAAACTACGAGGAACGCTTGTGGCCCGAAGCAGCCAGACTGCTGATGCCAATTTGAGCTTATAAACGAGGAGGACGGCGGCCCGTTGAATGGCCAACATGGCGGCCGGCGAGTCCCACGCCGCCAGAGGCCGCTGATCTGCGCGTGCGCAGCCGGCGCTGTGAGTCCTCCCCTCCGCACGGTGGCGCAGCTCCGTGGCCCCTCAGCCCTGCGGGTTCTGGAACTACAGTGCCCAGCATGCCCCGCGGGACCCGAGCGGAAGCAGTTTGAGGCCGCGCTTGTGCAATGGGGAGGATGGGAGCGAGTGGGCGGAAGCGGCGGGGTGGTGCTGCCATGAAGGGAGTGGGGTCCATCGCCGCCCTCCTCGCCTTGGGCGGCGGCTCCCGGTCGGGCCCGCTCCGGGCTCTGGTGCCTCCGGTCCCGCGGAGAGGTGAGAGGCACCGGAGGGAGCCAGAGAGTCAACACAGGGGAGGAAGGCGGCTCCCGGCCCCTCTGAGGGGCGAAAGCGGCAGGAGGGGGCACCTCGGCCGCGGCTGCACAGGGCGTTTGGCGGCCTGGGGCAGGTGACTGAGGGCGGTCGCGGGGGCCTGTCCCCGGTGCGCTTGAGGGACAGCAAAACGCCTCCCGTGAGGGTGCGGCGAGTCCCGGGGAAGGGGTATGGTGCCCGGGCGTGGGCGGTTATGGGGACTGACGGGGTGCTGGGGACGGGAGGAGCGATGGGAGTCAGCCGGGGGTGCAGAGAGTCGTCGCAGAACGGTGTCTCGGTACGGTCAGTGAAAACGGCAGTGAGTTTCAGAACATCTTTGGGCTGAGAGCCCTCTAGGTAGACCTGCTTTGGCAGGGGGGGTGGATTAGATGATCTCCAGAGGTCCCTTCCAGCCCCTTGTGATTCTGTGAGAGCCCAAAGCTGGTGAGGAGTCTGAAGCACAAGTCTTACGAGGAGCAGCTGAGGGAGCTGGGGTTGCTCAGCCTGGAGGCTGAGGAGAGACCTTCTCGCTCTCTACAACTCCCTGAAAAAGAGGGTGTAGCGATGTGGGAGTTGGTCTCCCAAGTAACAAGTGATAGGACAAGAGGAAGTGGCCTCGGGTTGTGCTAGGGGAGGGTTAGATTGAATATTAGGCGAGATTTCTACACCGAAAGGGTTGTCAAGCATTGGAATAGGGTGCCCAGGGAAGTGGCGCGATCTCCATAGAATTATATGGGGTTGGAAGGGACCTCTGGAGATCACCTAGTCCAACCCCCCTGCCAGAGCAGGTCCACCCAGAGCAGGTTGCACGGGAACGTGGCCAGGGGGGGTTTTAATGTCTCCAGAGAAGGAGACTCCATCACCTCTATCCCTGGAGGCATTTGAAAGGTAGACATGGTGCTGAGGGACATGGTTTAGTGGTAGACTTGGCAATGTTAGGTTAACAGTTGGCCTTGATGATCTTAAAGATCTTTTTCCAACAATTGTATAACTGAGTGAATACAGGGGTGAAGCAATAGAAAACAGAGCAGCATGCCTAGGCAAGCAAAAGCTTCATGCTGTAATATTAGCTTTTCTGAGAGAATGTGTCTGCAATACATATGTTCAGTGAAAAAAAAAAAAAATCCCCTGATGTGTTCAGAGGACAGAGAGCTGTTTTGGCTCAGTGAAAAAAAGAACGTTTTATTTCACAGTAAATTTTAGTATTCTTTTAAATTATTTGTACATAGTATTTAGTGTGCATGTACTTAAGCACAAATATTTCCTTTGTCTCTTTTAATCTTTTTTACAGACTTTGGTTTGGATACTACAGCTGGCTTAGTTATAGTCACTTGTTTAGCTACAAGGTAGTGCATAACTTGATTTATCTACGGTGGCACAATATAACTTCCCTGTTGCTCAAATATAAATCTTTCGAGCAAAGGTGTAGATAAGATACAGAACAACGTTTTGGTTAAGGCAGAGAGCCAGCAGTGAGACAGGTTTCAAATAAGCATGGATTTAAAAGTAACAGGGCTTTTTTAGATAACAAAGAATCTATCAGAACATAATTTATAATGTGCAAGGCCCCACAAAGATACAATGAAAGGAGAAATATACTTGAAATAGTGTATTTTACCTGCTTGAAAAGTGGGAGAAGCAGTGAAACATCTTGTGGGAAGGCATTCTTGTAATAAATAGGGTGGATCTTTACCCAATACCTCTCTCTGAGTTATAGGGTACAGACATCGTATCAATTTGTTTCTCCATTACTTTCTGGTGAACCGGCAAATTAATTCTGAATGATACATTTGCATAACTTTAAAAAAAAAAATAATCTGTACTTTTATCTTTGCATGTGGCACTCTTCATGCTGGAAAGGATAGTTACAGGAGCAAGTAAAAAGAATGTGGTTGAGGGATTCTGTGAAGAGCCAAAGGAATGATCTTAGCTGTAACCAGCAAAAATTTGTAGTGTGTTAGAAGTGCTGATGTTTTAAACATGGAAACATGATTTAAATGATGTTTCTCAAATATTACAAAGTAAATTACTTGCGGTGGTTTTAGTTTTAGTGTTTCAGGATGCATAGCTCCCTCATTATACAAATGTACTTAAGATTGATACACGAGCCCTAGTGAGCATAGATCTGTTACAGAAGAGGGATGGATGGTTTCTGATTTGTGCTGTAACCAAGCTATCAAAAGGACTCACCTTTTTCTTGTAATATCCATGCAGCTTTGCTGTGATGAAAGAAATTAAAATTATTGTATTGTATGATGAGCTAATCAGGTTAAATTGAAATCAAATGTTATCACTTCCAGGTTTTGGTGCCACGCTCGTTAGGAAGTCGTATGATGTCAGAAGAGTTGAAATCACTCCCCTTGAGCAGAGGAAGGTAACTTTTGACACCCATGCTTTAGTGCAGGATCTGGAAGCCCATGGTAAGTGATATCTGCTAAATACTTCAAAGGAAAACTTTTAGTTTAAGTACTAAAACTTCGACTGCTATCAGTTTTCCCGAAGTACTAACACTTATAAAATGTTTTGGCAGGCTCTGGAGGTGGCTGGTGAAGGAGAGGCATCTAATACTGTTTGATGCCTTCTGTAACAGTACAAATAAACTGTTATGTCAACTTAACCTGATTTGTAAGGCAAGTTTATGTAGTGTCTTCCAGCCAAGGAATACAATACACTCAATAAATTTAAAGTAACAATACCAGTTAAAGAAATGTTTTCTACCAAAAATGAAGCTTTAGTAGAAGTTCCTTCTACAAGCCTGCTGATAATAACTTAAGGGTTTTTTCTCTAGCTAGAAATATTTGCAGCAGCCTAATGCCATGATTCACTCTTAATACCTCCACTTTTTTTTTTTCATGAGTGTGGCTAGCTGAAGTCAGATGAAGTGTCCATCCAGCCCTGGGTTCTGTCTCCTGACAGCAGCTGTGAGTCACTGCCTGCAGAAGAGTGTTAGAATGGGGCAGATGCATGTGACACACCCTTTTCTACTTTCTAAGTCTCCAGCTGTTTTCACCCTGGAAGTATTTTGGGTGTGAGTTTTAGTTATTTTTCACCCTGGTTGTTTTAGTCACCTTCAGTGGAATTCTTTTCACAAGCTTATTCAGTCCCTGAACCATTATAAACTGATTAGTACCCAAAACATCCTTTCTCTGCCATTCTCTTTGTCCAGCTTTTTAATACTACCTTAACTTGTCATCTTTCAATTCTCTTCTAGGCTTTGGGAAGGCACAAGCGGAGACCATCGTATCAGCTTTAATAACTCTGTCAAATGTCAGCTTAGACACTGTCTATAAGGATATGGTTACACAGACTCAGCAGGTAAGAATTAATCTATGGTGCACATATACAGCATTGTGTAGCTCATATTTGCGTATTTAAAAGACAAGCGAGCAACTGTGCAGTACTATAAAAACTTCAGATAGGTTTTCCTAAATTTCCAGTTTCCTAAATTTCACCTAAATAGGTGTTAAGAATGGTAATATTTTACCCCTTTCATCTCACAGGAATGTTTTCCAGATGCAGCCGCAATATGTAAATGTAACACAGAGATTGCTTCGTTTGCTTCTGTGAAAAGCTCTGAAGTGACACAAAAGTTTTAACTGCTTTACAGCGGTTGAGGGCAGAGGAGAGATTCAAAGAGGGGTTCCTGAGAGATAACAAAACCACCTGTCAGTATTTTTATTGAACTTTAGTAAAGACATCAACTCAGTTCTGAGACATAATATATTTGTCCTACTTTACTATTCATAAGTTAAACAATACTGTTAAAACTATTTAATTATTTTATTCTGCATTTCAGTCTCCAAAGCTGCACCTGTAGTAAAAGCTAAACACGGTTAGGGAGTGGGCACACACCCCCATGTGGTTGGCCAGAGCCACTGCCATGCCTTTGTCTGATTGTGGGTTTTTTGCCATGTGCCAGCTCTGTCTCCCTGACCTGGGCACAACTTCTGAGAAAGAAGAGGGCCAGGAACTGTTCCCATCAGGCAGAGTGGACAGACCCACCTTGATTTAGGAGGAAGGGATTTTAGCCAGCTGGATGTAATTTTTAGTGCATCATGTGCCCTCAGGGACAGAAGTGGGCTCTGAATTGTTTAATTGTTGGTATAAACCTTGCTGTTTGTGCTGGTCAGGTCAGCACCTCTGCCTGCTCTAGCAACGCACAGAGGTGTCTCCTTCACTGAGACACCCCCAGGTCATGTTTGTGGCCATGTCTGGAGGCAGTGAGTCAGTTAAGGAGCATGGCTGGTTCCTCTGTTGCCAATAGAAGCAGTGACAAGTTTTGCTTTAACAAATTGCAAAAATAAAAAGAACTTTTGTTATTTTCATAGGCCAGACATCTGGGCCAGGATAATAAAGCTTTGGTGCACAGTAATGGTTTTAATAATTACTCAGGAAGGCTGTGCAAGCTGAAATTACATGCTATTCTCCTTCAAGGAGTTAATGCGATCACGCATTCATTGCTATTTTATTTAAACTGCTGAGCCTTACTTCCAACAGATTTTTATTTTACTGGCATTGGTAACTTTTATTAAGAATAAAACTTTTTTTTTCTGTAAGTCTCAGAATACAAAAAAATTTTGTCTCTCTATTTTTGTCATCAAAATGGAAATCTTTCTCTTTGGAGATCCTATTATATGTTAAAAAAAGTCAGTATCCTGAACGTAATTTGAATGGAGTTGTTTTAGGCGGAAACACTGGGTTATATAGTGTATTCTGTGTCAAGGCTGAATCACATGGAGCTGGAAGGGACCTCTGGAGATCATCTAGTCCAACCCCCCTGCCAAAGCAGGTCCACCCAGAGTAGGTTGCACAGAAACTTGTCCAGAAGGGTTTTGAATGTCTCCAGAGAAGGAGACTCCACCACCTCTCTGGGCAGCCTCTTCCAGTGCTCTGCCACCCTCAACGTGAAAAAGTTCCTCCTCATGTTTAGATGGAACTTCTTATGTACACGTTTGTGCCCATTTCTTCTTGTCCTGTCACTGGGCACCACTGAAAAAAGACTGGCCCCATCCTCTTGACACCCACCCTTTAAGTATTTAGAGGTGCTGATCAGATCTCCCCTCAGCCTTTTCTTCTCCAGACTAAAAAGACCCAAGTCCCTCAGCCTTTAATGTTTTAAGAAGGGAAGTTCATTGTGTTCAACAAAGTAGTCAGACTTCAGTAGACGTTGGGTCAGGCGTGTTATAATGAATTTAGTTGAACGTAGAATCTGAGAAATACTGTTTGGTTGTAATCTGAATGAGAGCTCTTCGTTTTGCTAGCTCTCAGCTTCAAAAGCAGAACCCCACAGAGATATGTCATTTTCCGTGCTAAATAGTAGGGTAACTGCCTTATGCTCACTAATGGAGTATTGCTTTTGAGATTCTAAAATAGAAAGTTCCTTTCTTTATTTTCTTTTTTCGCTCTGTAGTTTACAAGTAGCAGCTGAATTCCAAATTAGGAATTCGTTTTAGGAAGGCTTTTTTTGTTGCTTTTCAGCAATGTTCACTAGTTTGCCTCATGCTTAATGCTAAGAGGACAGTCTGATTTCTGTATCATTAAGTCTTTGGCTTCTGATGACTTTGTGGGCAAGAAATAGAAGTGCTGCCTTAGGAACTGGATTCAAATCAACAATTAATGCTTCATAGGCTACTGATCATTCATTGAAAATCAAAGAGAGTGAAGGACTAACCAGAACTTTTGGGTCTATTTCATTTTGTAGCTACTTGAACTAATAGCTCTTGCTTTTGTGCTTACATTCAGAGTTAGTGTATTAAAGCAAAAGAAAAAGCAAAAAATCAAAACCTCTTGAGTCTTTTCAGACAAATTACAGCTATAAAATTCTGGTTTTCTGTCAATTTCTTCTTGGAGAGTCTCCCCGTTTTTATCGTTTGCAGTAGCTAATTTCATAATTTCAGACCTAAAAAATCTTTACTTTCCTGTACTTACCGGAAAGTGGGCAATTTAATCATTGACGTGTTTTATTGTTTCTAAGGAAATAACTTTACAGCAGATAATGGCACATTTGGACTCCATTCGAAAAGATATGGTCATCCTGGAGAAAAGTGAATTTGCAAACTTGAGAGCAGAGAATGAGGTAGTAATAAATATTTTTAATGAAGCAGTTAATTTGTACTATATGTTGGGTTATACCTGTTGTAAATTTTTGTGGAATAAAATATGAATGTAAAAGTAATTATGGATACTTTTATCAGAGTTGAAGTATTTGTAGATTACAACTTGTGTGATGACATAAAAATATATTTCACGTGATAAGACTTGCTCAGTTCTGCTTTAAAGAAGAAAAAAGCTAGATCCTGTTGTGTTCTGTACTTTTATTTAAGGGGATTCTGGTAGATTCTTGTGACCATTAACCATACAATGCAGGGAGAGCAGTCAGCTGTTTCTTTGCAACAATTTTGTGATAATAAAAAACTGGTGATTGAGACAAGTGCTTTTGCTTGCTAGCATTTTGGTATTTTTTTCTCCTGTATTTAGTCTCATGATTGTCATCATTACATAATAATTCCTTTATTTTGACGAGAATTCCTAGCAGATTATATGTGGCCATACAGATTGACCACACTAGTTCAGGATATTTAATGAAGAACAAATTGCTCCGTTGGGAGAAAAACTGAGGAAGAGTAATTGCATGCATGCTGTGGTAACACTTACATGACTGATTTACTTGGTCAGGAGTTTTCTGAATTTGTAAAATTGTTTTTTCTTTTCCTCCTCTGCACCTAGAAAATGAAAATTGAATTAGATCAAGTTAAACAGCAGCTAATGGTAAGTAAACAGCAAGTACCTACACACTCCTGTTGGGGAAAGTAAATAGGTTTTTTCATAATCTTTAATTTGCTTTAAAGAATGAAACCAGTAAAATCCGAGCTGACAGCAAGCTAGACATAAACCTGGAAAGGAGCAGAGTGACAGACATGGTAAGCTGGTCATTGAAGATACTCATATCAGTGCTGTGTCTTGTGTTCTGTTACTACAGTTGTGATTTATTGTTTATTCACAGTTTACAGATCAGGAGAGGAAACTGATGGAAGCAACTACAGAGTTTCATAAAATAGTGAGTGCTGAACAAAGCTCATTGTCTCTTGAGCAGGATACAGTTACGTGTTGTGTAAACCCCAGACTGTGGTGAAAGTAATAGATTTGTGAATGTCATAAAGCCAAAGGCTGGGCTGTGTCACCAGGTCTATTGTACACCAGGTGTTTATTGCCAAGGTCTGTGGGATTTGCACTGAGCTGCACCAGAGGGATGGTTCAGGGGCCAACAGCCGAGCAAGTATTTCAAGGGCTGGAAGTCTTCAAAGCTGCTGGCGGGCGCTGAAGGCTACAATGGACGTGTCCCATCGTACCCCTTTTCTGGATATGGCTTGTGAATGCTTAAACCTTTCTTTTGCAGAAATTTAGGGATACTACCTATGGGCTACAGAATGCCTCCTTTAAGAGGCACTGGCATATGAGAGACAAAAGTCTGTATGATCTGAGTTTTCTCTTTTTCTGTCTACCTCTTTAATATTCTTTCTGGGTCATATTAAACGCTGCTGTGTGTCTTGTAAGCTCTCTTACCAGATACATATTTTACATCAGTGATAGGTTCAAAATTGGTATGTCTTGTTGCTGGTAGCATGGTATTCTTGTTTGGTTTTTCAAAGATGAGAGGGCTAAAGATCATCGTCAAATACATGTTCTCTCTTAATGTTTCAGGATTCAAGTACCAACAGTGTTATCTCAGAAATCAGTAATAAGATTGACACGGAAATAGCTTCCTTAAAAACACTCATGGAATCAAATAAACTCGATACAATACGTTATTTGGCAGGTATGTAATAGGCAAGGAGGTGGGCAGCAGTATTGTATTTTGGATGTACAAAATTTTATTCAAGAAAACGTGCAAAGTTAATTCAAGAAGTCAGTTGTGTAGCAGCAGGTAACTGGGAATAGGCGGGGGATGATCCTCCCCAGGTGCAAGAAATGTGTCAGAGAACACAGAAGAGAACGCACAGACACTGCTGCAGCTGGGCTAAGATTGTGCACAGAACAGGGATTAGGCAGATCATGGACATGATCTTGCGTTTGTTTTGGTGGTTGTTTTTTTTTTTAAAGGATAGGAAAGAAGCCTGAACACCTTGTCTAGTCTGACAGTACCTCTGCTTGCAGCAGGGCAGCCATGTGTGTGGCAGAGCTGCTCCCAGAGTTCTCCTGCCTTATTTAAGTTACCCTGAAAGTGTGCTGATATTTGGGACTAGTGTGAGAGTGACCAGTTCTGCCTCCCAGTCAGTCCTCCACAGACACACAGTTCCAGTGTGGCAATACTGGTACTTTCCCCTGCCAAGCAGAACAAATTTCAGTCTGATCTGAAGTTGTCATCTGAATATATACATACATAACCAGTGATGATATTTTTATTGTATTAGAGCTGGATTAAAAAAAAAAGTAACCTATTATATTTGGAAGTGAGAACAAGTTATTAGCTTTATTCTAACACTAATTGAAACAGCAGATTAACAAATCTGAAAGACAGCTCCTCGGGCTTCAAAGGCGCTGCCTGGATTAATGCTGTGTCAGAGAGGGGTATTGTTCATTCATTGTCACTTTGTTCAGTGGGAAATCCATTTTAATTATGTTTAATGCAAGACCTGGCACAGCCATCTCTCCTGTAACACATTTCTAATAAGATGGGTGACAATAGGAAAAGTTACTGTAGCCTGTTCTAGTTCTTAAGAGGTATCCCTGAAAACATAGTTCCTCAGGCTACTGAATGTGACATCCCATCTCACCTCCTGGCCAGTGCTATGGTGCAGGATATTCCAGCCAAGACAAGTCACGGTCTGCTAAAAGTATTCTGTCACACCTGCAGCAATTCAGGAAGTTTAGGAGGTTCTGCTCTACAGTTGTTATCATTCTTTCCTCTGTTTGCAGTTAATTTCCTGTATGTAGAAGGTGATACAATTTTGCATTCCGCTAATTATTTCCTTTTCTTTTTTTTTAACAGCTTCAGTATTCACTTGCTTAGCAATAGCCCTGGGATTTTACAGGTTCTGGAAGTAGCTCTAGATGGAATGCCTGCATCAAATACAGATGGAGAGAAGGCCACCCAGGCAGCATCAGTTCAACAAATGTGTTTGCGCTGTTGCTAACCTTGGTACCTTTTTGTTTTGATGTTCTTACTGTGCACTAAAAACGTTTCTGAATATATAATGCTAAAGATCAAAATAATTGGGGGAAGGTAGGCAAATAGTGATATTTTATTGTCCTCTATTGAATACTGTATTTATTTCAAAGGACTTCTTATGCTAAATCAGAAAGTGTTTCCTAATGTGTTTTAATATTAGTTTTGTTTTCTTTTGGAGCATTCTCAATGGAATGTTCTCGGTCTCAGCTCCTCTTGAAATGGAAATACTGAACATTTGATAGGCCCCTGAAATGGGAATACTGTCCCCTAGTTAGTATTCCCAATATGGGAATACTAATGCCAGATTCCAACAGATCTACTCTGGCCCAAGTAAAGTAATCTTAAATATAGAATCTGGATTTTTGCCTTCAGTCTGTTCCTCTCTTTCTGATGGATTGAAGCCTGGCCCTTTGGGGTTTTCTATTTATATATAAACCCACACTCCGAGGCCTGTACTAAAGTATCCTTGTTGTTCTTGAAAACTGGTTTACATAAATTTAAAATCTCATGTAGAACTGAAATGTCTCCAGAGATTTATTTTATTTAGTATCTCTTGCAATTTCTGTAACCCCCAGAGGTAAACAGAATGGGGAAAACTCCTCTGTCTTTCCAAAGGAAATGCCTCCACTCCCAGCAGCTGTGTTTCAGCCCTGGGGCAGATAAGTGTTCTTAACTCCTCCAAGCAGGGCAGAGTATTTCCAATAAACACTCATGTATTTTCTGGGCACAGGATCTGACTTATAATGTGGAAATACTCAGCATCTCAGTGGTGCCAGTGTGGTGGTGGTCATCTTCCTCCCATCTCCACACTCCTCTGGACTGTTCTGTGATCCTGTGGGACACACTGGCCCTCCAAACTTCTGGTGATGATCTCTCTACCTTCTGCAAGGACCTCACAGCTCTGGTTGCAGAGATGGTACATAGCAGGTAGATGCCTTCCAGAACTGAAGCAGTTTCATCTTGTTGAGTATAAATGCATATGCTTGGTTTGATTCTTTTAATAAAGTAATACCTTAAAAAGACTTCCTGGATTGAACTTTTACGTAAGAGTAGGCACTTTAATGGGGTAAAGAGTATTTAGTACTGAGTAGCAGCAATTTTTTTTGGTTGCAGTTTTATTCTGTTTACAGTTGAACTTGCTGGTATCATGCTAATTCTTATATTCTGTGCATTAAATTATTTATCATCATTTAAGAAAATAAAATTAATTTCTTATTTTTTGCTATATGAGGGACTTGAATACAGATTACCAGACTGTAAACAGGCACAGTGCTATTACACTGGGAGTTGAGGCTGCTTTTTCAGTTGTCTCTGTGTTTGCCCAGTAGGTATGGGTGCTGGCGGCAGGGGTCTCAGCAGGTGGCCAGCAGTCTCCTGTCTCTGTTGTAACTGTTGTGTGCACAAATCCTTCTTCTTGTGAGCTATAACCATTTCTGAGGTTCTCTGAATCAATCATCTGTCACATCATGAAGGAGTCGTTTCCTGGTTCATTTAGAATGATTTGAAGATGAAAATCAAGGGGCCTGGCACTTGTCTGCTAAGAATAGAATAGCTAATAGCTGGGTACACAAACACTTTGTCTTGTCTAGAATATTGTCATTCTACCTCCCCAGTTTGCTTGTCCCTCGTCAGAGGCTCATTCTTCAGCGCAGTCTCACGAACACTCCTCCAGGGCTGCTCGCTGGCTTCTTTACTTTCTTTTTCTCTTTGCAAGACTTGGAGACAGTCTTGGCTTCCTGAAACAAAGGACGTCACGGCCATTAAATAGCAATCGTAAACCTGCTAATTCCTAAGACAGGATTTAAAAATATATGGCTTTGAGTAACCACAGCATATTGTGTTTGAACTAAAGCTGAGGCCAGAGCGTAGTGCCCGAGCGTGGGATGACAGGCACAGTAGGGTGAGATCTGAAGGTCCCTTGGTTGTAGCAGTCACTCAGAGCAGAAGTTCTTGAAAACAAGCCTGCCTGAATAGAAGTTGTTTCCAGTCCCAACTGGACTTTTTTAGGTTGCTACTGATGAAAAAAAGTAATATAAACCACTCTCCCACCCTAAAAATGAGGCACTCTACATCTAGATTTTGAAACCTGCCAGGGAAGAACAGGTAATATCTTAAATTGAGCAGCTGTGGAAGCAGAAAGTGGCTTTTGTTCAAAGGTGGAAGCACCTACCTGGCCGGAGGGTCTCGGCACCATGTAGGAGTATCACAGCTTGTGTATGGTGTCAGGGAAAGCTGGCATTGGTCAAAGGGCAAAAAAGCCCAGGAGGGGAGGAAAGGTACAGAAACAATCCTGCAGGGCAGGGGAGGGGGCGACACAGAAGAAAGCAAGCAGGGAAATGGGATAGAAGGAAGGTGGAAGGAATTGTGCAATGCGGTTGTGCCAGACCACATGGTGTTGCTCAGGCACACACGGGCATGTGAGAACGTGGCTGTGGAGCCAGCACCCTGCACAAGTATGTGACACAGGAAAAGGATCATTATTTAGTAAGGATATTCCGAGCACCTGGACCTCATTCAAACCTGGGTGAAGAAAGTGGTAATGGTACCCTTTTCATCTAGCAACCCAATTTCACCTCCAAAAAATATATAAATATTTCACATAACATACAGGCCGGCTGTCCCCTCCTGCATGATTGCCCTAATAATCAGCTTATAAAGCTGTTTTCTCTCACTCCCTCTGGACCAGTGAATATTGGAACACAGTGGTCACACTGCCCAGCTGTTAGCAGGGGAATGGATATGGCTCCAGCTCCATCTCAGAAAAGCAGATGTCATGCTGGTTAGAACATCCCCCCTGGGATGGGTATTTTCAGCTCCTCAAGGCAGATAGTCAAGGAAGTTACGTGAAGCTCCAAGAACAGCAATGAACAGCCCAGGCTGGCCGGGCCATCAGCCTTTTCCACTGGTTGTATCCTTGGAAGAGCCAGCAGTGTCCCTGCACACCAGTTCCCACACACAACCCACAGCAGGAGGAATTCGGGTGCCTCACCCAAGGCTGCTGATGGACTGGATGGCAAAGATCAGAAAACTGAGGTCTTGATTGTTCCATCAGTTTGCAGGAGTTACGTAGCAGGGAGAAGTCTGAAATGCCAGCTCATTTGTCCCCAAGTCAACATGTGAATGTCTGATCATGGAATCATGGAATTGTCAGAGTTGGAAGGCACCTCTAGAGATCATCTAGTCCAATTCCCCTGCTAAAGCAGGATTGCCCAGAGCACATCACTTAGGACTGCATCTAGGCGGGTCTTGAAGATCTCCAGAGAAGGAGACTCCATGACCTTCTTGGACAGCTTGTTCCAGGGCTCTGTCACCCTCACCAGAAAGAAGTTTTTCCTCATATTTGAATGGAACTTCCCATGTTCCAGCTTGAGCCCGCTGCCCCTTGTCCTATCACTGGAAATGACTGAAAAGAGTCCCCCTCCAACATCCTTTAACCCACCCTTTAGATACTTATAAATAAAGTCTCCCCTCAGCCTTCGCTTGTCCAGGTTAAAGAGTCCCAGCTCTTTGAGCCCTTTCTTGTAACGGAGGTGCTCCAATCCCTTAATCATCTTGGTTGCCCTAAGCTGGACTCTCTCCAGTAGATCCCTGTCCCTCTTGAACTGGGGGGCCCAGAACTGGAGGCAGTATTCCAGTTGTGGCCTCACCAGTGCAGAGTAGAGGGGGAGAATGACCTCCCTCGACCTACTGGCCACACTCTTTCCTATGCAGCCCAGGATTCCATTGGCCCTCTTGGCAACAAGGGCACATTGCTGGCGCATGGGAAGTGTGCTATCTACCAGGACTCCCAGATCCTTCTCCTCAGTAGTGCGATCCTCATTATTCATCTGTCCTCAAGATTTCATTTTTTCAAAAAAAACCTACAGTTTTTCTGTCTTTGCCTACTAAGCCAATCTATACTTCATATCTGCATCTGCTTTGCTGTCAGCAGGCTTGATAATTAAGGTGATAGTAGATGACAGACGAGAACACTCACTGAAATCAGCCACTGCAAACAGCAATCCACTGTTGCACTACAGGGCTCCACCGACTCACTTCCCAGCCTGCCGTAAAAGGGAGGAAAACAAACCAGTTCTCAAAAGAGAGTTCTGAAGCAAAAGAAATAGCTTGTAGCTGCAACTGCTATACATCATGCCAGCTGGGGGTGAGGGGTTGACACATGAGGTTGTGATGTGAGCAGCCGGAAAGGTGGCCTGGTTAGAAGGAGAAAATTACTGAGCAGAAGAAACTGCCTTCTGAAAAATACTGACAGAGAAGGCATTTGCCAGCCTGGGAACTGTGCGGCCGGGATTCAGAAACATCCTTGAAAAGTGCAGAAGTGCAGCTGGCCTCTTGGAAGTACCACTGTGGTACCCAAGAAGCAGAGGCATCCAAGGATAGCACCCATAAGTACAAAAACAAGAGACTGTAAAGGCGGCTTATCATCTGAAATGGTGGAAAATAGTCTGGGAAAATAAAAAGTGGTCTGAAAGAATAGAAACCTCATTATCTATTGGCTGTTATGGGTGAAAAGTAGAAAATTAGAAATAGAAACATTAGCATCTATTGGCTACTTGGAGTGTCCTCCATCTGCTTATGTCTCTGATACAATAAGGGCTTAATTTCTAATCCAAAAATCGGGCACTTCCCATCCTGCACATGCTTTTCCTTGCCTAAACAGGCTGAATTATCCACACAAACTTTCTGTGAGATCTTGGCCTCCCACCAGGGCCACCTGTCTGACTCCAGACTCTGTGACACAGATCATCTTTGAAGGGAGACTCTAATTTTCTTGGTCCTTCCCTGGGCCCACTTTGGGGGTTCAGTTTGCCCTCCCTCTTTTGGGGACAGTTGGATCCCCCTCTGGGATCAGTTTGTCCTCCCTCTGGACAGTTTAGCCCCTTCTGAAATCTGTCCAATTCCCTTTATACCAATATTATATATCTTGATAAGTAATCAGTCATAAGTCTATCATCTGTCATATTGTTGATAAGTTTGCTTCACTAATGCTACATCTGTAGTAACCTGTAATGGTATTGCTACACTATCGATTTGAGTTATTGCTGCACTACTTGGTTATTGCTAACTATCGATTGTTGTTTCACTATTGATTGCCACCATATTATTCATTGAAACTGCACTATTGATTGCTAAGAGTATTTTATAATAGCTTGAGAGATATATATATTTATATTCGCTTTATTAATCATAGGTATACTTGCTGGGGGTGATTTTTGTGGTATTTGTGGCAATCTGTAATAAAGCAGAGAAATTTAGAGGATAAAAGCCTCTGTGTCCTTGTGTATTACAGAGCCCTACAAACCCATAGTTGTGATCTCTACAGACCCGCAAGCCAGGTGACCCTTTAGGAGGTGACAACACCCCTCCTGAAGCACCAGCCCAGTCTCAGATACCATTTACCAGCCAAGATGAACCATCAGTCACTGGATACACAGTGTAGAGGTACTCAGGGATCAGTCTATTCCCTTTTGTTAATATGAAGATGAAGAATATCAGTGCTTCTCTGCCAGGCTGCAAAAGGAAACATATCCTTTCACAGCAGAGACACTGTCAGGAAGTGACAAAAGCTACTGCTCACTTCAGTGTCCCAAGCTAGAAGCTGCTGGCCCATTTACTCCAGCATTCCCATTTACTCCAGCATTCCCCAGCACCGTGCCTGGGAATCTTAGTGAGAACAAAGATGCTCAGGCAACGGGCAGCAGCCTCTGTCCCAGGCGTTGGGGGAGTTCATGTGGCACTCACCATGGGGAGAGCAGGGGGGACGCGAGTTTTCTCCAGGCTCTCTCTAAGGTGGTGTATCTCAGCACGGTAGTCATCCAGCTGGCTCTCCAGCTTCTCCCGCCTGACTCGCTCGTATTCCAGCTGGGCCTCCAGCTCCCTCACAGCCCTGCCAAAAGCAAAGGAGACAAGCAGAGCATGAAGCACATCCAAATCTGCCCTGGCTACTCCAACGGGGTCTTGTGCCTTTTTGCTGAGTCACAGCAGAAAGCAGCACAGCACCCCACACAGCAGCTGTGCTGGGGCGAGCTACAGTGTGCTCCCAGCTCAGAACTCTTAGAAACAACTCTTAAATAGCTGTTTTTCCTTCTTCGCTGCCAGCTGTGCTCAGCACAATCTGGCCACAAGATGGAGACGTCTTCCCACACACTGAGCCAGGGTCTTGGGCAGGCTGTAACCCAGGCCCATCTCCAGCTGCAGGAAAAGGGAGAGGAGCCCGAGGAGCAAGTAGTTTAGTGTGAAACAGGGAAAAAGCATAAAAGTGGGATTCTGGAGGAGTCAGGGCCAGATTTTTCGTTTACATGTGGTGCTTCTGCATCCTTCCTATGGATTGGCTTAGCCACAGATGAGGAATACTCAAATGACAGCCTGCATGACACTTACTCAAGGGAAACTGAAGCACTGGTTGATAAACAGTCGCACAAGATCTCCTCGGTCACACCCACAGCAGCTCCTAAATTAATTGAGATTCCTGGAACTGATTGGCTGAGATGGCATTCACATATATCACTTATTATAACAGGAATTGACCTCAGCAACTGAGTCATTTGAGTTGAGCTGGCTCTCCCGTGTCCCAGCATGAATTAGCACAGCTACAAAGATGGAAAACTGGTAGAAGGAAAAGGGAGACATCTGCCCCGTAGATTCAAACAGCACGGCAGGAAAGCTCTCAGCAAGAGCTACCGCATTTCCCAGACTGAAGTATTTCTGACTCACACAGCCCAAAGCTACCAGGCTGTATCGGCCTGACCGACGCTGTAAGAATGGTCCCTGCTTCTGCCGGGAAATCAGTGCTCAGGGGGACAGGCTGACTTCTTGCAACCTTCAGATTAATGACACACATGGTGGCAATTTTTTTCATGCAAAGCAGCCTGGTCAAAGCACTGGGTAGTGGCTCACAACAAGCCTCTTACAGCCAGAAAACATGCACTAAGGCGGCAATCTTTAAAATCTGCTACAGTAGCCTTCCAAAGTGCTAACTCCTGCCTTTCATCTAGCAAAATTAAAGTAATGAGGTTTTCTGGCATATGATACAAGAAGCTTGGAGTTTATCCACAGGCAGGTACCCTGAGAAGGGTAGGAAGGTATGCTGAGAAGTGGCATTTCCATTTCAAAAGGCCGACGAGGAGATAGAGGTGCTCTCTGGCCTCCTCAGATGAAAGAGACCCTTCAGAAATCCTCACAGTTTCTCTAGTTTAGCGACACGAGGCACAGAAAGCAAAATTCCTTAAAAAGCCTTATCAGAGCCCTCTAATAGACAGTTAGATTTTGAGTAGTTGCTCTATCTAAAATGAACTCTAATTTCTGCCATTAGTCAACAATGACTTTTCCATCCTTGCAAACAGATTGCTCTGACCTTCCTACGTAGGCATCAACATCTCAGCAGATCACCCTCCTCCTTTAAAACCAGGAGAGACACTCCTAGAAGTGATGAATCTCATCCTGAAGAACATGTCTAATTATGCCCTGAAAGCGGCTACATCTCTCCAAGGAGTAGACCAGAGCTCTAGGTAATGAATTTGGATGCACATATCTACACTACAGACACATTCAAGTTAAGGAAGATGGAGTTTCAGCCTGGGCTGAGTTAAAGGGTGATCTGCAACCAGAAGAAATCCTGACCTCAGTTTCTTGGTTCATATACAGCTGTGAAAAGAATTATTTCATTCCAGTCTGTGACACCTATTACCTGCTCCAGATCTACACAGACTGGCAAGTCTGCAGTCGTCTTGATGGTGTGCAAGCCCTCTGGCTACAGTCGCCTCTCAGTGACCAAATAAAGACAGTGGTTTGGGGTGGCCCAAACACATAATGGATGTGGTTATCCAGAAAGACTGAGAACAGTAGGTAAACAAATCTCTGACAAGTAAAGGTGGAGGGCTGTCTTTTGGATGATGTGTTATTGATTGAGCTCTAAATCTTTGATAGACAGAAAGGCTTTTCTTTGAAACTTAAGAGTCTGCCCATCAGATCACCCGATCAGTCTAATAGAACCCTTTCATTTAATGGAGATCCTGACAATTAGACAGACATTATGAAAAGTGCTTCAACGTGCATGGGCAAGTTTGCTTAGATTTCTTTTTTCTGTGGTCTGGACATGAGCTAATGCTTTCTTGAGCACAGAAATATATTGCCCTTGATGCAGAAATGTAGCAGGTCACTGAATAATTTCTACTGTATATGCACTTCCACACAAGCCATGCTAAGACTAATGCCTTTTTTCAGATTTATTAAAGTACATACATGTATTTGGCATCCTCAATGTAAATGAAACAGCCAGGACTCATCAGACCTACTGCACATATGCTGCAGGAAAACCTGAAGGCTGGGCAGATAATCTTGCACAAGAAGTGTGGCTCCATCAAACACTTGTGTTGTGCTGTGGGGCTGATTCTGGTGGTAGAAGTCTAGAAAAGGTCAGACAAATAAATTGCTGAAGTCTGTTTCTTTTTGTCCTGGCTAAAGTTGGTAAGTGGAAAGGATAGAATGGCCAAAACAACTTGAGAGTGAGTTAAAGGCAGCTTTAAAATGGGCCTCACAGGGTTAAATATCAGCAGGACAAGTTAATCTTACTTCTCAGCTTCCCTTTCTTCTTTTTTCATCTTCTTCTCCTCTTCAGTTATTCCTCCCAGCTGTCTGTAGTTGCTGTAGGCAATTTCTAGAAGGTGTTGAAATTCTTGAATCTTGCGAAAGGCTCTTACTGTAAGACAGAGTTCTCCAGGTAAGTAAAATGCATGGAGAAGACAGTCACGCTGGAATCTAATAGTCTGGAAAATAGTCTCACAAACACAGAGCAGAAATCATACTGCTCAGCAAATACCGAGCTACGCCTCACACCCACACAGCAGACGGATCTCAAAAACAAGCAGCAAACCTGTATGGCTTCACCTACATGGATTAAAACAGTGTAACAATTATGATCTGATTGCCCTCTGCTACGCTTTCTAATTTTCCACAGTTTTTGAATGCTCAGTGGTACAGACAGCTTGTCAACTATCTCATCTTACAACAAAAAAAAAATCACAGGAGTTGGTAGAAACTGTGCAAGTAGAACTATAGTGTCTTTAAACCAACTTTTTCAAATAAGGAGTTATGAAAAGACAGTGCTTACTGCGTGCATTTCTTTTCTCTGCTTTATCCAGGGTTAAATCTTCTTTGCTATCTGTACTCCCTTCCACTCCATGTCTTTCGAAAAACTTTACGTTGTTTGCATCTAGTTCTTCATCACTAGAGTTACTGTCTCCAGTTCCTTGCGTCAAAAGTTCCACAGCTGCCGGTTGGGCAAATCTGCAAAGAGAACAGTTAACCCACACTGAAATGTCCCCGTTATCTGGAAAAATGCAGCCACTCTCCCTTTGTTTGACAGAAACTCCTTGAAACTCTTCATGTTCCCATTTATTGGAGAGGGTTTCAGGATTAAAGGAAGCACTGGTACAGAGACTATAATCAGCTATCCTGCTTTTTGCAGTATTCTGACAGCATGAGTTCTGCCTCAATGAAATTGTATGACAATGACTCCCACATCAGAGGTATCTTTTCCTTTGCAGGTTTCTTAATTGAATCTCATCAGAAAGTGCATTATTTCATTAGTGCAAAATTCAATTGGCCTTTGCTAGTTCTCATTTACTTTGTACAGCTGGAACATACTGGCTCACAACTTTCCTTTTGCAGATCAGCTACTTTTCATCTTTTATGTCTGACCTTGCTAAAAAAAACATTAAATTAAGTGACAATTAAAACCTTTTATAGCTACAATACATCTTTGCTTATCACTCAGAGCTGGAATTCATGGGCTTGATCTGTGCTTGATCCATCACTGAAAATCAGGATTAATTCCAATAAAGCTGACACGGTATTGATAAATAATTAGTACATAAATAAATGACAAAGCTACAGGAAATGTACTGCTACCTCTTGGCTACATCCTTTGGAGTCTCCCCAGCGTCATTTGTAATGTCACAGTCGGCTCCCATTTCCATCAACCACTGTAAGCAATGGATATGCCCCTGCCCAGCAGCTAAAGGAAGGAAGGTACACACGAGTCAGTAGTATACAACTGAAGTGCTTCACACCTAAAACGTGTAAAAACATAAAACATCCCCCTCTTGTCTTTATTTCACATGCCAGAGGCCAAGTTCACTAACACACCACCAAAGATACTATTTCAGCACAAGCCTGCATTTCAAGATGCTCGAGTCACCTGGGTACATGCAGTTTTGGGGAAGATCACGCCATGTGGTTTTGTGTTTCCTTCTAGTTCCAGAAATTTACAGGCAACTCTCTTCCTGGACATGAGTGAGACTAAACTTGCCTGGTTTCATGCGATGAGCATAAGCCACACAAATCATAGAATCACAGAATCACAGAATTGTGGTGGTTGGAAGGGACCTCAGAGATCATCGAGTCCAACCACAAAAA
>JAOQGH010000001.1:205158981-205192309 GCA_025769975.1 Gallinago jamesoni
CTCGTGACCGGTCGCCAACTGGACTTCGCTCCATTTACCACCACTCTCTGGGCCCGGCCCTCCAGCCAGTTTTTAACTGTTTTTAACAGTTTTTAACATGTTGCAGTAAGGCCTATATATGTCATAGATTTGCAGCAAAACAGCGTCACCTCTCTCCAACTCTGGGCAGACACAGCTGGTTGCCCCAATATCTGGTGTGTGGTCTGTTGGAGACCTTCTCTCCTGTCTCATGGAGAAGCAGAGAAGCCAGGGCTTTGTGCTGGAGCTATAGGTACATCATTTCTTGGGTCAGACACCGAAGGCAACACTTCTTCGCTACAGCCTTTCTTAGTCATCCAATGCAGCATGGCTACTGCTCATCCCACGAGGTGCCAGGAACAATGTGTCACCTATAGAAGATGGTATTGGGCATATCTAGCTGAAACCTGTAAGCTGTTTTCCTCCAGGAAGAAGAAATTCATTTCTTGACAGCACCCCCTTTGGATGTTTGCCATATTTGTTTTCTTACTGAGATAAGGAAATGAAATTACAATCAGACATAGTATTTCCCCATAACACCAACACTGCATGTAAAGATTGGGGATGAAACAATTGTAGGTTAGCACCATTCCAAGAAAAGAAGGTGGGAAAGAACATAGAAAACACTTTTAAAATCAATACATATAAATTTTCATGAGAACTTTAATTATATCTTTTTTAAAATTCTATCATTTATATCTATTCAAAAAGAAATGTAGGAAATAGTGCTAAAAGCATACTACAAGAATACCTCCCTCTTTCTTTCCTATCCTATTCTTCCAGCTATTACTGTGAAACCCTCAAACACAGCAGGACATTTAGTTTTCAGTTGAGATGTCGTTTTCTTTTTAATACAAACTCTTCTTTCTTGACTTCAGCTTGGCTATTTTGTTTTTAAAGTGACACCTACGCATATAAATGTCACAAAATCTATTTTTCAGGATTGCCCTTTTTAGCCCTTAGGAAACGAGATGCTGTTTTTCATTAAGTTTATGTGATGAGCAGCCACTTGAAAAACTGAGTAAACAACTCAACAACAAACAGTAACAAGCTGAAACACGGATCATAATTACTGACCTTTGTGCATGAGAGTGGATCCCTTATCATCCCGTTCATTAATATTGATTACTCCACTTCTCACTAATCTTCTAAGCACTAACAAGTCCCCTTTGAAAGCAGCATCATGGGCTGGGAAAGCTAAAACTGAAAGTGAAATATTTATAATATTTCGAAACAGATGCCAGTAATTCCACTAAACCTGCTCTTAGTTGTCTCTCACTGCTTGCCTCTCTGACAGCAACTTATGCATGGGCACTTCACAGCTGTAGTTAGCCAGGTTAATGCACCCTTAATCATTTAAAATGCAGCTGCATAACTAGCACTGCTCATTATAGACTTGATTAAACATATCTTGGTTACAGGTATCTTATACAGTTGAGAGATCAACTTCATAAACCTGAGATAACAAGTATACCTTTGTTTTACAGTTGTTGTTGTTTTACAGGTGGTAACTGGAGTCATTTGCCCATTTTGAATTTCAGTCTAACCAAATATATAAATTATTTCACTTCTTACTTAAAAACTACCCATACAGACAATTTGGTTTGTGTAGTTATTTTTTAGAGACGGGGACTACTGACATATATGCATATATGTATAATGACAAAAGACTAGCAGATAAGGACAGTAAGTGCCTGGAAAAAGGAGGGAGGTGAAGGAGCAGTTCTCATATCCTTGCTCTGCTGAAGGTTCTCCTTACAGACCTTGCCACACTTGCATCCTTTAGCTCCTCTGACTGCAGCAGCACTGCTGGTTAGCAAGTGGCCTTAATTTCAGTGGGACATTTTCAGTCTACGTTGCTATTCAGTGCAAGTAAGGCATTCTGGAGCAGGCAAATATGAAAACTCATGAAAATTACACAGCTCACCTGGAAGTCTACTGGAGTCTAAGAACATGGATAACTTAGTATTCATTGTTCAACACAGTGTGACATGCTTTATTTCAATAATGGGTAAACCTAAGACATCTATAAAATCATATTGAGTTTCCCAGTCTTAGCTATCAGAAAGCATTGAAAGGAATAGTTCATCCTTACATTGGGAATTTAAATGTTACAATTCTGCTTATACGAGTTTTCAGAATCAAGCATTTGTATAGAATTACAATGCCTATTTTAACAGTATCTTGATCCACACTTACCTTCCTGTGTCTCTGGATGCTCCTCTTCTTTTTCCACACTGTCAATATATTGCAGAATGTTATCTTTATAGAACCGTTCAGCCAAGTCCCTTGGGGTCTCTCCGTGATCATTCCTGGCTTTCAGTGTGTGCACGACACTGGCCATTTTACTGACCAGGAACTTAAAGCAATGTAAGTGTCCTTCCGCTGCTGCCAGGTGAGCTACAGTGCAGGGTGAAACAAAGTATGTCAGAGTAGAGCAGTGCTCTCATGACTAATCAGATCTAGCTCATCTACTAGCACCTGAGCCATCCAACACGGCACAACAAGCACCAGCTGGACAGGGGATTCTTGGCTCCTATCCAGGACAGGGTTCAGCTCTGTGCAAAGGAGGTAAAAGACTCAAGGGTAGGATCTTCAAGAAGACTGTCTGGCAGAGCTGGTTGCAGGAGACAACACAACACCGCCGAGACACCTTTGAGTGCTCACTAGGAGAGTGTGCCACTGCGGTCTCATCTTCCCCACGAACACAAATCTCACTCCTCAGCAGCTCTCTGACAAGGGCAGTCCTTGGGATACTCATTACAGAATGCTAGCAAGGGGTGGCCTTCTTCAGGAGTTGAGGCCATTTGTCCTTTACTCCCACCTCTACTGTGTCACCACAAACAAGTTTTGTCACACATCTGCACCTCAGTTACCCCACCTATAAAATGAGGACAGTGACATTCGCTTTACTGGGTAAAGTATTTGAAGGTACAACCCATGACAGAGGCGTCTTTTCCCAGTACTTCTGTCCTACATTTCTTTCCTTCCACTGTTGTAAAGGGTTTGGGGGGGGCGCTGCTCCACCTCCCCATGGCAGTGACTGCTTCCCTGTGGGGAGGTCAAGTGGTTCCTCTCCTGTCCTTTGGTCTATTATTTAATACATATTTAAATATACCAAGGCTATTAAATACTACTAAAGTGTTGGGCCTACAACAAACTAAGAGGTATAAAACACATGTGCATTATTTTGAAGTTATTTGTATTCTCTAGTCCCATTAAAGGATAGAAGTTGCCAAATAAATGCGTATTATATGTGATCACTCTGTGAAAATGCTCTGTAAAAGTTGGTTGATGTTCTATGGGCAAAAAGACCATGATGACATTTAAGGTCCCTTCCAACTCTAATCACTCTATGATTCTATTATTCTATAATATGATCAAATGGAACAAAACAAAGGCTGAAGGTTCAAGGATCTGTACCTGTCAAAATAACAACAAAAACAATTTTCTAGTAACCAGTATATAGAGAGCATTGAAATAGAACTGTGATAGCATTTGCCACCTCTCCATAAAAGTTTGTTCTCAGGGAAGTGTTCCCAAATGCAAATAAAGCTACCTTCTACACTGCCGCCAGGATGCCCGGCATCATGACCCCTTATTGCTAATACACCACATGTCCTTCTGGGATGCAAGAGCCTCCCAATCTTTAACAAGACCCAGGTTTGCAAACCAGAACATTAGATACCAGTTTACGAGGTAAAAGTGATGCTTAACAGAGGGCAAAAGAATTTAAGAAGGGATTTTAAAAGATAACACTAAACAAGTTATAGAGGAAAAAAGAATATGTTATTTGGAACAAACAATGTGATAAACCAGAAGAAGGAAAATGCTAAAAGGGGAGGGATGCAATGAGAACACAGGGTATGAACAATAGCCTTCAACTTACAGAGGATATTGAGGTAATGGCGTAGGCATTGGACAATGCCGTAGGCAGAGGGACAGTGGAGAACTATGAAGAGCAGGGAATAAATACTGCCCCTTTTTGTGCTAAGGCAACTAGGAGCATGATCATGAAAAGAATACAGATTACAGATAACACAGAATACTGATATTCCAGAAATCAAGATGAAGAAATGGCCGGTAAATGAGAACAAGGCTTTTACCAAATCAGTTCAGAAACAGTGGGGTACAAAAACCTGCATATGAACGTGCCAGAATCTGATCACACTGGGCCAGCTATTAAAGGCTGGCACAAATTCAAAAAGGAGTATACAGCAGCTGAAACTGCCTCCTGCTCCACCCACCCTTCTCCTCCTGTCACCCCCATTGGCACAGGCGTTCCATCACACGCGTATGAGATGCTGCCCACCTACACAGTGCTCTCAGCCTGGCTCAGCCTGCTCCCCATCCCAGCACCCATCAGCTCAGATCCTTTCCAGCAGCAGGAGGTGAACAGGATACTGTCACCAAAGATAAATACTTTGGCTTTCATAAATTCCCCCCATCATCGTAAAAATGGAGTAACTATGTTTATTGCATGGAATCAAATAGCAAATGCTGCTGATGTGCAGCTACAATCATCATCACAACTAATCAAAGGTTAAAAAAAAAAAAAAAGTATTATTTATCCTGATATACCTGGAAGGTTTCCATTGTTATCCACATCATCTATACACGCTCCCCATCTAACAAGAAGCTGCAAACACCCCAAGCGACCATGAAAAGCAGCATAATGAACAGGCTTCCAGTCATTCCTGTCTGAAACATTTACATTCTAAAATGAAAGCAGCAGGTTAATTCATTCATTTATGAATCTTAGACACAAGACAAATTTTATAAATAGGAATCAGCTGTTCATTGTGTTAAGCTATTTCAATCAAAACAAATAGCTTTTTTCAAAGTTCACACCACCTATGCATCTCCCATTTCAAAACACATACTTTTCACAGGTTCTTGGTTTTATTTAAACAATACACCTATAAAAGATGCATTTTTAGACATACTTCTATCACTGCATTAGTCATTATTCCTTAAATAGGCATCTAGCTTTTTTTGCTTTTTTTTTTTTTAAGTTTGTAACTCCTTTACTATAGATTTGTACAACTGCAAAAAAATCACAACCACCACAGGGCCTGATCTTCATTTAATGACCACCTCAGTGGAACATGGTTTACCCACATTATTGATTCTCTCTAGATTTTTGGATCATTTCTCTAATGTATCTTACGATAAAATAAAATTTACCCTCAAAATAAATTCACCAGCAGGAACATACTGACACTAATTGGTCTACAGTCCTAAATCTCAGTTTAATCTAGGGAATGTCTTGTTTGGATAAAGATACCAGACTTTGGCTCTGCACAAAGGAATCGCAGGTGAAAGTCTCTCACCGCTCCACTTCGCAGTATGGTCTGTAAGGTGTAAGACTGCCCATGGGCTGCAGCCAAGTGGGACGGAGTGCACCCACGATCATCCCGAGCTTCTGCGTTTGCTCCATTTATTAACAGAGCCTAAAAAAAATGCAAAGCAGAAGTCCAGTTCACAAGCTGAAAGAGCAAACATTGCCAAGCAGGATGTCCTAGTTTCAGCTGGGGTTTTGTTTTGGTTTTTTTTTTTCTAGTGGTTGCGTTTAGGATTTGTTATGAAAGGAATGTCAATAATGCATATCGTTTATATCGTTTTAGTTGTTGCCAGATGATGTTTATATTTTTCGAGGACTTTTTTCAGCTTTCCATGGAAGCTGAAGAGCAAGCATAGAACGATGGTATGGCCAGTAGAATATTCTGCACCATAGACATCATGCTTGGTATATAAATAGGGTACTCGCAGCCACTGCCAATTCACCAGTTTACCGGCTGGTGCGAGTGACTTGTGTCTTGTATATTCTATTATTATTATTGCAAGTTACTTGTGTCTTGTATATTCTGCTGTTGTTGCTGTTGTTGTTATTATTATGATTATTATTATGATGATGTTATTGCTCTATTAAACTATTTTTATCTCAACCCACAAGGTTTTTTTCCCCTTTCCCCTCCTTTTCTCCCTCTTCTCCCCACTCTTCTCAGGGAAGAGGAAAAATGGACAAGCAGCAGCATGGTCCCAGCTGCTGGCTGGGGTTAATCCATGACACAGAGTTGAGGTGACCAGCAGATAAATGATCAGCGCTGGGCTGACCTCAAGGCAATGACGCTGTGCAAAATAAATCTCTTTGTGCAGACAGCGCAAATGAATGCACTGGTTTTACCAAGAGTGACTTGATTCCAGATGTAAAGACATCAAGATCATAGAATCATAGAATGGTTTGGGTTGGAAGGGACCCTAGAGATCATTCAGCTCCAACCCCCCTGCCATGGGCAGGGACACATCCGACTAGACCAGGTTGCTCAAAGCCCCATCCAGCCTGGCCTTGAACACTTTCAGGGACGGGGCATCCACAACTTCTCTGGGCAACCTGTTCCAGTGCCTCACCACCCTCACAGGAAAGAATTTCTTTCTGTTATCTAATATAAATCTCCCTTTTTCCAATTTAAAACCATTGCCCCTTGCCCTTTCACTACACTTCCTGACAAAGAGTCCCTCTCCAGCTCTCCTGTAGGCTCCCTTCAGATATTGAAAGGCCATTATAAGGTCTCCCCAGAGCCTTCTCTTCTCCAGGCTGAACAACCCCAGCTCTCTCAGCCTGTCAAAGATGAGATAGTCACAGCTCCATTAGGAGCTCTCATAATGAACTTCTCCGAACAGAAGGTCTGCCCTACTTGCTTTCACTTGAGAGCAGTATTTACACGTACCTGCATGCAAGCATCCTGACCTCGGATAGCCGCCAGGTGAGCTGCTGTCCAGCCTCTGACGGTCACCTCTGCCACATCAGCACCGTGCCACAGCAACCAGTGAAGGCACTGCCCAACCAAAACCAAAGGTTTTTATTTAACTATTCTTATCAGGTATCTGAGGCACGTTTTAACTATAATTTATCAGTTGCCGTTACATTTCAAAACAGTATTGGAATGCTTCATTATGGAAATGTGATGCCCCAGAGCACCCCTTCGCCAGACACTTGTGCATTAGGGAGTTACAGGTAAGTTATCCTTTCCAGTTTCACCCAAGAGTACAAAAAGTGCAAATAACCTACTAATTCAGATTCCAGCACTGATTTTACAGTATGGCTTCTTGATTTTACTCTTCCAAATTTAAAATGTAATCTGTGAGAGTATTCACATGGCATAAGGTAAAAGCATTGGACAAAACAATGCAAATATGCTCACTTGAATTCCAGCTAAAATTACTGGTGGGAAAAATACAATGAACCAAATTTAAAGTCTCGTATAATTTATTAGGATCCTCAGGTGTATGCAATCCCATCTCCTTTCCCATCCTTCCACAGCTTTTTTGCCTATTCACTTTTTTCCAGCAGACATTATTGCTTGCAATGGAAAGTTTTATGGACTATCCAAAACCAGCCAGAGGACTAGCTAACTTAAAATTTTGTATTATATCTTATTATGATTTATTATCTTCCTTTAGGCCAGCCTACAGCTCTGGTTCCTCCACAGTTTCCACAAAGGAGCTTAGCGACAAATAGATGGCAGATAATTCAATAAAGCCTGATACACTGACTGCAAAGTAGGAGAGTCAAATGAAAAATGGCAGAATTTATAGAGGCAGAAAGGGGTGGGTAAGCAATTTGTTTTTAGGGTTGACAACATGATGATCAGCATTTCTTGACAGTTTCTGTACCTTCCAGTAACAGTGCTGCGCTTATTATTCCTCGAGTTTAGCAAGAACTTTACATTCTTTCCTCTGGGACATGAATTTTTATATGGTTATTTGTGGCCTTGATGCTTCAAGGTTAGATTGCTATAAAGATGATACAAGGACGCTACAAGAAGAAGGTGACTGTTGTGCTGAATACAGCAGCTCGGTCCCCCTGGCAGTTCAAAACATTTGTGCAAGCACCTGCTGATTTCTCCATCAATATTCAAAGGTTTTATTTATTAAAATAAAAATGTCTTATGACTATTTCTATAGAGCTTGAGGCATGAGATGGGACATTGGTAAATAGAATGAACATGTTTTCATGTCACTTCTCACCTGTTTCAATCAACCTAACATTTTACACATCTTGCAGGACTTTCTATGTGTCCCAAAAGAAGGAAAAAACACAGTAGGGACAAAAGAAGGTCATGAGTCTGGAAGAGAAACCATAGGGCACACTGCTCAGAGTAAGAAAATAACTGATGCTCTAGAATCTGGCACAGATGACTTTATAAACGGCCTGGGGCTTAAGAATGGCAAAATGAAAACCTAAAATCCTGTATATTCTTGCCGAATATATTTAATGAGAAAAACAGGCAGAGATTATTGATTTAGCTTGATCAAAGCTAGCAATTTTGTGTCCAGCCTCTCCCAAAGAAGGAAAACATTAACCTCATAAAATTTTGCTGTGCCTGAACACTAACATAATGTTTTACCTCCAGACTTCCAGAGTGTGCAGCACAGTGCAACGGTGTGAATTTGTGGACCAAATCCACCTCATTAATATTGGCTCCACTTTCTATCATTGAAGCAAGCTGTTCTACATCACCAGCTTTCACTGCCTCGTGTACACTAGTATAGTTTTGCTTCTTCTTGACAGCTAGTGAGGAGTAATAAAAGGGCATTAGTCAGTTTAGCAACATTTAAGAGCTAAGAAATAAGTGATGAATCAAAGAAATGTCAGGGTGTCAGCTTCACAGGAACCAATCAAAATGTTCGAGTAACCTATGAAACTGGGATTCATACCAGCAGGAAACCTAAGTCACTTCTGTTTGTCAGAAACAGAACAATATGCAAAAACCTGAGACAGCCAGGCCCCCTCCACCCCCAGAAAAGGGTAAAGAGTAAGACCCAGAAGAAAGATAACAGGAAGCCCAGCAAGAGCAGGAAGCACAGCTACTCCATCTACGTATGTGAATGCTGGAGCAGGTCTACCCCAACACTGGCTCTCTTCTGAGATGTGGGCACCACAAATTCTTATATTAATCATATTTCCAAGTACACCAGTGAGGCTTCTCACATGGGCAAACAAAGCTCTCAACCGTCACTTCCCAGGTGCTCCACACTCCTGCTGCTGTCGCCTAAGGACTTGGCATAGCACAACATGCCAGGCTGGAGGGCACCCAGAGCCTTCACCAAGTGAGCACACCATGTAATTGCTCTTGACTGAGCTACACAGACCAGCTTCAGGACAGGCTGATGTCAGAATTTCACTGAATTTCACTGAATTTTTTTTAGAGTTGGAAGGGATCATGGAGATCATCTAGTCCAACTCCCCTGCTGAAGCAGGATTGCCTAGAGCATGTTAGAGCATGTTACTCAGGATGGAAATCAGGCGGGTCTTGAAAATCTCCAAAGGGGACTCCACACCTTCCCTGGGCAGCCTCTTCCAGGGCTCTGTCACCCTCACCAGGAAGAAGGTTTTTCTCATATTAAAGCTGTGGTAGAAATGCAGTTCTTTATACAACATGTTACTCATTCTGTGTTCTTCTCTTGCTGGAATTATGGCATTGCTCTGTCACAGCACACTGTTAGCAGCCTGATCTTTTACTCCCACCAATGTCATAATATTTTCACTGACCTCCGTGGCACAGAATCAAACTCTACATGTAGAAGCAGTGCGGTCAAAAAACCCAAAAAACTCCTCACCAGGCAATGGAATCAAATAACCTGTGTTCTCCTTCAGGCTTTTCTACCGATTAACTACGTGACTGGAAACAACGGGAGTTACATATCCAAACACCATCTTGATATCTTGCCAAAGCTTGTAAACAGAAATATGTGACAACAAGTAGATCTAACTGCTTAGGGGGCTAACTTCAGATAGCGAAGCATAAGAGGAACCTAAAACAATTAGTAATCACCTTCTAGAGTAGCCATCATTCTAGTAGCAAAATGCACTAGCACTGTTTCATAAGATTTCACGCTCTTAGAAGAAGTCTTGAAGAGGTGGGCTGCTGTTCTGCAAATCAAACAAACATGAAAATGTAAGTCTTAATGTATTAGTGCCTCAGTTTCTCCACCTGTAGAAAGAAAAGGTAGTGGTTAGAATCGTTGCACAATTTGAGATTAGAGTATAAATGAGAGGTTGCATGAAAATCCTTGTGGTATGTGTAAAAAAAAAAAAATAAATACGATGAAAAACAGCCTTCATAGCTTAACAGTGCCTGTTTTAATCTGTAGTGTGCTAGTAGTGCTCAGGCAGATTTGGGGTTGCCACAGAGAGGAAAAGGAGGGCTGAAGCTGTTTCAATAATCCCAGCTGACAGTAACACACCCTGTGCTGTAACACACCACTTAATCTTACAGCTGTGTCTCACTGCACTTCCACCTCCCCCAGCTCCGCAGGCTGTATCCCTGCCCTGCACAACGTGGCTTCAGCCAGGAACCAGGACTCCATCCTGCGAAATACTGTATGAACAAATGGCAGCAGTATAGAAACACAGAATAATTCAGGTTGGAAGGGACCTCAGGAGGTCATCTAGTTCATGTTTCCAAGAATACTTAAGTACATTTTATGGTTTGAGTTGTTTTTTTAAGGAGACAATATCACCAGGACATAATTTTCACATAAGGGAGCCATTTCTCATTATGCCAAGAGAGGATTACAGACTTCAGCACAATTATACAGACTTACATCAGAGGAAGAGCTGGCCAATTACTAATTGTGTTTAACACAATGTTCCAGTGCAGCAAGTTCAAGGTAATCCATAATTTATTTATTATCCAGAAGAAAAGCAAACCCAAGGCCCACCAGTAGGGTGAATTCTGTCTCCCTTCTCCCCTTGGAGCCCCACAAAGAGCCTGGAGATGGATGCTAAGTGCTGCTGCTCAGCTTCTTGGTGCAGGCCACCACCAACCCGAAGGCAGCGGCCCTGGGACTAGAGTTTAGTAAACAGTTGTTCACAGGAATTCTGTACAAAATGTGTTGATTTTGAAAGCAAAGGACAAGTTCCATCATTTTAGGGCAAATTTTTTATCAAAAGTGTTATCAAATGCTCGGTGGATGTTCTGAGAGAAAACGACTTTGTGGAAGGGAGAAGGGGTAAGTTCCATTTCAAGGTGAGCACCTGCCCACAATTCAATGAAAGAAATTAAGTAACCTGGTCTAGAGGGAGGTGTCCCTGCCCATGGCAGGGGGGTTGGAAGCAGAGTCTTTAAAGACCTTGGAAGGACCCTAGAACTAGGATCTTTAAGGTCCCTTCCAACCCAAACCATTCTGTGATTCTAAGTTAAGAACATTATGGCTCAGAATAAGGGAAAGAGTTAATTTTAGATTTGTTTCTGTGACAGACAAACCCAATCCTGTGCAGGGCGCCATGGCAGCAGCTCCAGGGCCGAGGGGAGGCTGTCAGTCCCAGCCAAGTCCCGCTGCAGGCCAAGGCCAAGCCGCCGGGCCCCTGCCGGGGGTCTTCTGTGTGGGTCCCGGCAGAGCCCTGTGTCACAAACTGCAGATTTCGGCCAAAAACAGAAGAGGGAGAGGCGGTTCCGAGGGAGCGCGGCGGCGGGTTGGCCCCGTCCCGCTCCCCGCCATGGCGCCGCCGCCCCGCGGGGCTTTTCCCCTCACGGCCCAGGCGGGAGAGGGGCCGCTGTCGGGGAGAAGCGGCCGCCCGCTGCCGCCACGGCAGGGCTCGGCGGGGGGCAGTCCCGGCTGCCCCCAGCCCTCAGGGGAGGAAAAAAGGAAAGAAGGAGCGCGGGCGAAGCCGTCTCACCGGCTGGAGGAGGGGGAGAACGCGCGGCGGCCGTCGGCACGGCGTCTCCTCAAAGCAGAAGCGGCCGGGAGCCCTTCGTTCTCGCCGGGGAGCCTGCCTCACTCACCGCACCTTCCTCCTCCTCCTCCGGTTGCTATGGGCACAGCGTGCGCTGCCCCGGCGCCCGTGAGGCGGCAGCGGCGGGAGGAAAATGGCGGGCAGGGCGGGAGAGGCGGCGCGGGGCCGAGCCCCAGGGGCGGCCATGGCGCCTCGGTGGGCGAGGGGGGCCGCTCTCTCTCTGCATAGCTGGAGGGAGGGTTCATCCGTATGAGCCGCAATAAAAGTTTCCTGTGGATGGCTGGAGGGGTAGGAGCAGGGAAAGGACGGTGGATGGCTTGCACCATCTTTCTGGCACTCCTGGGCTAGTGTCTTCATGGCGTTCCTCAGGGAGAAGCGTGACAAATCAGCACCTGTCCTCATCTGTGAGACTATCAGTGATCATTCATGGATTTGTTAATGTCGGATGGGACATTTCAGATCATCAAGTCCAACCATCAACCTAAAAGTGCCCAAACCACCACTAAAACATGTCACTAAGCACTAGGTCAATACCTCCAGGGATGGTGACTCCACCACTTCCCTGGGCAGCCTGGTCCAATATTCGATAACCCTTTCTGTGAAGAATTTTTTCCTAATATCCATTCTAAACCTTCCCTGGAACAACTTGAGACCATTTCCTCTTGCCCTATTGCCTGTGACTTGGAAAAAGAGACCGACCCCCATCTTGCTACACCCTCCTTTCAGGTAGTTGTAGAGAGTGGTAAGGTCTCTCAGCCTCCTTTTCTGCAGGCTGAACCACCCTAGTTCCTTCAGGCTCTCCTCCTAAGACTTGTTCCCCAGACAAGCTCCAGACAACCTCACTAGCTTCGTAACCCTTCTGTTGACCAAGAGGTATTTAACCCGTTTATGGTCCCCTTCTTTTGGCACCAAAGCACCCGCAGGGTTCAGGGTGATGGGTTTTCCCCACAGGCAGTCCTGCTCCTCACCCCCCTGGGCCAAAACCTGCTGGATCCCCGGAGAGAATCCGGGTTTCCTTTGATGGGGTGGAAAAAAAGCACCCTGCATTTCCAGAGTCCTGCTTCCAGGGAGGATGAACCCCTCCCAATCAGATTTACAGTCCTGCAGGGATAATTACACAGACCCAGGAAGGTCTGTTTAGAGTTGAACCATCCTAATGACAATTAAAAAGCTGCCATAAATCCTGCTGCTGCGACTTACAGGTCTCTTTTTGTTCTATCCCTGGTACAGAGTAATCTGTTCCTCTTTTCTAACAGCCTCCTACATATTTAAAGACCTCAGTCTCCTCTGAATTTCAATTTGTGCCATTTCAGAGTTTAAGGTGTTTGAGGACACAAAGTGTCAACTTGGGCCAGGCAGGAAGGAGTTGCAACAAGTAGCAGATCAGTGACTCCCAGAGCAAGGCCACCAGCCAGACACCACGGCCACCAGCCACACACCACCCCACCAGCAGACCTCTCCCCCATCCATCTCCAAAGGATTTTCGTTCCTTTAGACTTTCTCTAATCAAAAAGTATTTTTCAGGCTGACATCTGGAACATGGCACCCTCCCAACTATAGCTACAACCTTCATATGAGAGTCAAAGAATTATTCACGTCTTAAGAACTACTGGAAGCCTGGACATGAGGATGGGAAGAAGTGTTGCAGCAACAGCAAAACCACTTTCACAGCTGATTATTTCTACACATTATCACATGGTAAGGTGAGTTCCCATCTCCCAAGCATCCTCACTGCAGAGTGAACAAAACATTAAACCTATATTGCTCTAAGACGCACAATTATTTACGCTCAATCCCACAAAGACACCAGCCACACAAACCCAACACTGAAAAGAAGAGACTCACACTCAAATATATGCTTAATTTTATTTAGTACATTTAAGAAATATTAACATCTCAGGATATCTGGTTTACCATCTAAGTCCAGTCATAAGCAACGAAAAAAAAAGTTAACCATGTTTCAAATGAGCATTCTTACATTCATTCTCCTCTGTAACGTAAAGAAAATTTGTTAAGCTGTATTAAATTCTTATGTGATTGACTAATGGAAAAAAAGAAAAATCATTAAAAATTACTTAACTACCAGGCATCCTGGTTTGTTAATTGTTTGTTGGCACTTGTGTTCTCAATCAAGCACTCCAGTTGGTATGTTAATTTTTTCCCCTTCTACCCAGAACTGCCTTTTTTGAGGTTTTTTCCTGTTTGTGTTTTTTTTGTGTGTGGTTTTTTTGTGTGTGTTTTTTTCCTTTTTTTTAATTTTAAATCTGGATATGTAAGTTTGTTCAGTAAGTTTAAAAAGAAAAGAAATCTAGGGTTGTCTGTCTGAAAAGTTCCTGCACTGCTTCCCCTGATAACCCACCTATGGGATAACTGAAGGAAGTTATTTGCTTTCATGTTTCTGAACCTTATTGAGCAGAAGTTCTTTTTAATTCAATTTAAACTGAAAAAAGTACAGAAACACTGTCTTCATTTGATGGTGTGCATAAACATTACACTCCATATATAGCAAAAATATCTTTTATTTATAATTTACATTTCCACAAGTGAAAATTGTACATTTTTACATATACCATTTCATTCCATTAAATTTTCACGCATCTACAGAACTTTCACACAATGACACCTGAAACTGTGCAGGCATTAAGAAATTCAAATACAAAAATGTATTTATTAACCAAACAGTAGTTGAGGCCCTGCCTCAGTTGAACATTTTTATTTCATATAAAAAGTATTTGCCTTCCAGAGTTAACACAGCAGCTCTTCTGTAAAAAAAAAAAAAAATGTATTCATACCTCAGTTCATTTAAACAGACTCATCAGGTTCTGTTTTAATTTCTGTAGATGCAGGTGTGCTCTCTTCTGCACAGGCAGTAGGGGTGTCATCAGGTTCTTCTTTAATTTTAGGTAGTGAGTCACAGGGCTCTGGGGTTTCTTGTTTAACAATGTTCAACATTATATTGAGTGGATTTTCTACAGGAGTCTTGCTGGGAGATGGTGTGCAATCAAATGATGATGTCTGCAAAGTGAAAGTCAACATAGCATTAACACACATTAAAAAAAACATTTTTAGCTTCTTCTCCCTTTTTCTCTTTTTCAACATACACACACATGGATAGTCAGGCAGTCAAAATCCAAACTTCTACTTTTTCAAGATCCCAAGAAAACAAGTTTATTCTTTAATAGCATTACTTTTTCACAATTACTTTGAAAAGGTATCATCCAAGCAAAGATCCAAGCTTAAGACATTACCATAGATTATTCCCCACACTTCCCCAGGGAAACTAACTCCTGGAGCATTAAAAATATAACACACACCAACATCCATTTACTCCATTTTTGCAAATTCCTAAGATTATGCACATTACTCAACGATATAATGTGTTTTCAAACCATGGTTTCACTTTTATGACACACAAACTGTCATGGTACCTCACACCAAGAAATACATCTTGGCTAATTCTGTGTTACGAACTCGCCATGCCCAAGGGCCTTTGTGTCTTTTGTTTAGTCACAGGCAAGAGAAACAGGCAGCACATTCTGAGCACATCTGGTCCCCATAAAGTCAGAGATCAAACACTGAGAGCAAAATGCTTCAAAAAACAGGAAGGAGGATTCACTTACGTTTTGGTAATCTTCATAGCAAGATGGATGGTAAATCTGAAAAAGAATTGTTACACATTTAAATACATTAAAATGAATTATAGCAAGATCACTGGTTATGAACAGAACAGCGTCAGTTACACATCTCTCACAATCTCTAGAAAAACAACAGTATGAACAGGCCAAGTATGGTGTCAAATGTAACTGCGAAAAGATTTTGTTTATGTTTCTTTAGGAAAAGTTATTGCACAGAAGCCTGGTACATGCTGGGAATTACAGAAGCCTGGTAAATGTTGGGAATATTACCTTTTCATCTACTCGGATAGCGTTCTTCAGGTGCCACTCTTCCTCTTCCTCATCCCAATACTGTTCAAATTGCTCTTGGCAAATTTCACAGCTCTGAAAAATTTTGGAGTAACAGAGATAAATGTTTGCAACAATTGACTAAACACATATTATAAGAACCTACTAACAGTTAAACAGGGTTCTTTTGAATTCAGCTAAATACATTAAGACTTCAACACGATCTTTCCTCCACACTTTACAAATAATTTTAAAAAACATTAATTAAAAATCATTTGTGTACAGTTTGCAGATTGAACGATGATCATCATCTGGCATTGGAGACTCTTCTCACTTGAGAAATGTAAGCTTTGGCCTTTTAGCTAGGAAGCCTCTGCACAAGATTTTAACAATCTAATGCTGTTTTACTGTCAAACAAGACACTCCAGTACAGTGATTTAATTGATTTATGGCATTATCTTCACTCTCCCCCTTATCCTGGAGTCTCAAATGAAAGAGACTGAACTTTTAATGAATTATTAACATTTTTAGTACTTCTGTGCAAAATAATTAGCTCAGAGAACAAAGAACAAATGGTACCTTTTAAAATTGAAACAAAGGCCTTCATGGTTTGATAGCTAGTTTCTTTGAGGTTTACCATGTAAAATTAAATTGCAGTTCTACCAATATTTGCATTTGATTGCAACATCAATTCGTCTACCAAAAATACAGATCTACTACTTTAAGATTGAGATATTTCTTTGTCCCAATGTCTATCTTCTACCAAAAAAGAAATTTCCTTGTAGAAGTCAAAAATCCAGTAAACCCAGTCACTATTTGAATGACAAAGGACCGTTTCCAATTCACTTGCTCTACTTAGTATTTCTATGGAAACACTCAGTAAATTAACACGCTTTGCCCGTTTCAATTTTGCTAGAACAACTAATTGCCAATAAGCATAGATTTTTTTTTTAACTACAGGTGATTTATACTATCATCTGCCCCTGGGAAACAGCCATTACATACACAAACACACCACCTATGAAGTGACTGCACAGAGGTCCAAGAACAAACCTCGAGCCTTTCTTACAGCCCACTGCATGAAAGAACGCTGGAAACTTCTTTGAAGTATTAGATGATTTGTGGTACCTGAGATAATAAAGGCAAGCTGAAACATACCTCAACTGCTCCAGCTGGTCCAGCAGGGACACTCTGAAACTCCTTCTCTTTCGCAGCTTCTTGTGTCTTCAACACCACCTCTTCGTGAGCTTTTTCAAAAAACTGGCTTTTTGCACGCTCCTCTAGATCGGCTATTTCTTCAAACTCTATCCAGTCCTAAGGGAAAAGTTTTCATTCACACTTAGATAATGACAAATATCGAGAAATGTTAAAAAAAAAATCTCAAGAAAAAGGACAGTCCAAAAGTACCATATTTAATAAATCTGACTTCATTAAAACTGAAATGCTGCTCACATGCAGCAGTAGCACAGTGCGTGCTTTCTCAAAATGCTACACTTCAAAAAGCTTCTTCCATTCTCAGTGCGATGAAAACAGTACCAAGAGCTTCAAATTGTTTATTGTTCATCATACAATTGCCTTTTGTATTTTGACAGGCATTTGAAAACTACTTGAAACATCTAAGACATCATTGTTTACCAAAGGCCAACTCCTGGGACGATGCGAATTTTAACTGCAATCCTACAGCTCACACTGAAGTAAAATATAGAATCCAGACTGTAATTTATCCAGACACACGCTGCATTACTTACTGTTAAACTGTAGTACCATCTTCTGTGTGTAATTTTTCTGCTGACATCTTTTTCTGTCCTGTTCTGACGATAATGCCAATCTAAATGATCGGCATAGACATCTGTCTGTGAAGTAGTGAATCTCATTCCACACGAGTAACACTGAATTCCAGTGTACAATCGATTTATTACACTATCGTAACGCCTACAAAAGGAAAAAAAAAAAAGTCTTAACATTTCTTTGAATAGAAAAAGGTAAGAAGTTTCTCAGTAGGTTGCTTCGTATCCTCACAAGAGTAGAGGAAAAGCATGAATCTCCTGTAAGGTTAAAGCACACAATATAGCTAAACTCTTCCTTATTTTCCTAACACAATCAATTGAAACATTCAAATTACCAACAATAGGCTTATATAAACTATTAATGAGAAAACGCTGATGTTGTGTTTCATGCCTATTAGCTTCATCACCTAGTCGTGAACAAAATGATAATGCTTGCATTTGGCTCAGCTTTGTAAACTACTGCAAAGGTGGTAAAATTAATAAAGGAAGAAACACGGACTTCAATTCACATTGCTGATTAAGCAACAACATGCAACTTATGTAAAGATAGTTCTCTCAGGTTAATCTTCCCTCTTTTTCCTCCCTCAAATTCTGCAAGGCTAACGTATGCACAACGGGACACACAAAGCTCTCAGCTGCCTTGGATTAAGCATTAGATACTACTCTGTCGTTATTCTTACTGCGCTTATTCTACTATACGCACTGTCTCAGTTCTTCAACTGTGAAATTAGTGAGGTCTGGGACATTTTGGTCTTCATTCTGGTCATCATCTTCCTCTTCAGCAGCTGGCTGTGCTGATGTGTCATTCACTTCTAGAAAGCATAAAGACAGCATTTTATCAAAATTTCAGTATGACATCAGAAAGGAACTATTAATAAATACGATCTGACTATGCTGAAATACAAGCGTGCAATAGCTAAGTCAGTCATCTTCTAACGTAATTTAAAAAAACCCACACAAGATACTCTAAGTCATTCAGAATTTCAATTTAGGAAAACAGTATTTCACCTCACTCTCTGGAATTTAAATTCAGTCTTCAGAGACACAGAAGTATTTCAGAAATCGACAAGAACCTGACTGTAATCAAGAACAAATTACTGACGCACAGCACCAAAGACAAAACTGCCCACTCTGAAAATGAGCTGAAGTGTACAAATTAAACGAGACACTAAGAAGCTAGTGCATCACATGCACTAAATTCCTTCCCAAAATTCAAGTTCAGTTTAAAAAAAACATGCAGCAGTTCACCAAAGTTCTTATACTTAGCTTTACACTTCAGCTTTGCATGAACTGCATAGTTAGAACATAATGGATCTACATACGTGCTGAAGCGGAATCAGTTTTCGACAGTTTGAGGATCCCTGTTTTCAGCAGTTTAGCAAACAATTCATTGACATCAACCTGTCCAAGGTGGTTATCAGGGTACGAATGTGGAAGGGCTCCTAGGGAAAAACATCCACATGCAAGGAGACAAAAGGTCAGCATCCGAAATTCCCTTTGCAAGCATCAGCGCATTTCACAACACACTTTTCCTTCTGCCTCCTGTTTCTTCATATTTTTTATTTCAAATTATTTATCAGCCCTCTTTATGTTCAGTCTTTGACTAATTTCTTCCCTTGCAACAGCTTCCTTTATAGTGTATTCTGAAATGCTAGCTAATCTGGCTGCCCATACACAGATTTCTACTGGATCCTGTTTATTAAAATGTAGTATTTTCCTTGGTTTATGCTTGAGTATTTTCACCAGGACCGATCTACTTCATCGCCTACTTCAACCATTTATGACTTTTTAGAAGCTTTTCATTACCAATCATTCATATCCTGGGAAAGTTTACACACACTGGCAAACACAAACCAGACCTACAGACTGGTAACTTCCAGAAAAGAAAAGTTGTGTTTTTTCAGCACAATTACATAGCAAAACCCCCTTGTTATTGAAAACAAATTAAAGCCTTCACTGATCTAAAGAGGAACTTCTTTACTTTGAGAATGACAGAGCACTAGAACAGGTTGCCCAGGGGGGTGATGGAGTCTCCTCTGGAGACATTCAAAACCCACCTGGACACGTTCCTGTGCAACCTGCTCTAGGTGGACCTGCTCTGGCAGGTTGGACTAGATGATGTCCAGAGGTCCCTTCCAACCCCGTATCATTCTGTGATTCTGTTTGAGTGAAACCTCTAAAGACATGAAGGTACTACAAAAACCACATCTGTGGCCACCTCACTGAAGAGGATTCCCTTAGTCCACACAGACCGAGTATACCATGACATTACAAAAGGGTAATTTTTGTGGCTATTAACAAACAGAAGAATCCAAAAGAAATAAAACCAAGTTAATTATTTGATTACATACCTGCAGGGTTCTGAACAAAACCTCCAGGATTTGGCAAATACTGTTGACCTTGCCCATAAGGCCCTGGTTGAGCAGACATGAGAGAAACCTGTGAAAGCAGACATTCAAGTTATCGTTACCGTCTAAACATTTCTCAATAATTACATATAAATTGAACTCCTTCCAGGAGTGACCCACGTGAGTTTCTCATTGAAAGGTCCACAAATGACTATGGATCATCTCCCTCATTTTCATTTTCCACTTAAAAAAAATTCAGAACACATTCTCATTTTGCCTAACATTTAAATTAAAAACAAAACAATATTTCTTCTATTTATCAAGCCTTCTATCACATTTTCCAAACACAGCACTTCCTTTTAAATTGTCCCTGTTTGCCAAAACAGAGCTCATCAGAGAGAAGCTCAAGAAACTGCTAAATGTCTATTAACCAATGCCACTATTAATTCTAATTTAAGAACTGAAATAGTATTAGCTATATAAAACACATCCTGAGAACAGGAATTTTTCAGCAAACCAGCTACATGAGGCTTTAGATAGAAAAACAGTTTTTATAACACACTTGTAATAAAAGTGTTTTGGAGTTTGGTATTATTCTTAATTGACTGTGGATCTATAAAAAAAAAGTTTAAATTGTTTAAAATTTTATCCCATTAGAGGTGAGCAAGACACTTTACCTGCTTTTGTACAATCAGTTAACTCTTCACGTTCAATTATTATCCCCCAAATGAAAAAATACTCAAATCTCTCTCTCATCTACTGTAAGAAATGACAGTGTTTTTCCCCGCTGTACAGTGTAATTTTCCCCTTTTGAAGAGAGCATTTCCAACAGGCAACAGCAAAGAAAACAAAGCTCATAAAACATCCTGGTGTCCAGATAATTTTAAAAATCATAGTTTAACAATCTTTCTCAATTCCACCAAGTTATGGGCATCTCTTTAAAACTCACTTGTCATCAGTACTAACAGCTGCAAAAAGACAACACAATTATGTTGGTGCATTCTAATTCTGCATCTCTTAGAAAAATTAAGCATGTATATTCCCTTACATTATACTTTATGTTTTATATAGAACTCACTTTTGTACAAGTTTAATGAAAACACCACAGGCTTCCCATTACCTAGTTTAGTCTTCAAGTTCAAAATACTACTTTCAGTGTCGTATTATGAACTTCAAAGAAACTGTAAAAACCCACCATTTTGTTTCATTGTGAAAAAAGATTCTTAAAAAATTGCAATGTGCGTCTTTCTTAAATTATCTAGAAACTACTGAAGAAGGATGACTTGTTTAGCTTGAAAGCAGCTCCCAGTCTAGCAGCTCTTCAGAAAAATCTTCCATTTTTAGAGGAACAAAACGTGCTAATTGTCTATACAAAAGTACATTAGCAAGCAAATCATTTAACAATTAATTCTTACCTGATTATTTCCCATTGGCATATTATTGAAGTTTCCATATTGAGGACCCTGAAGACCTTTTTCATCAAAGTAATGTCCAGCTGCTCTCAATGGGAAATTCTGTGCTCCTGGGCCAGCTGGCCCATTGAAATTTGGTCCAGGCGAACCATCAAATAGATCAGGCCTCTGAAACTGCATCCCATGAGATGGTCCATTGTAGCCCTGGCCAGGATGGTCGACAAATGGACCACCTTGTCCATATGGTGACATTTCTAGTCTTGAGGCAGGATGGTTAGCTACATTTTCAAAACGAGCACCTTGAAGGCCAAGGGGCAAGTCAAATCTAGAGGCTGGCTGGTGAGGTCCATCAAATCTTTGAGGTATGGCTGTATCAAATCGTGGTTGTCCTTGTTGGCCAGGCGCCCTTTCAAATCTTGGACCAGGCTGTCCATGAATTCCATCAAATCTTTGCAAAAGAGATAGCTGTCCAGGCTGACCGTCAAATCCAGCTGCATGACAACCATCAAATCTTGGACCAGCCCGACCGAGAGGACCATCAAATCTAAGTCCACCAGCTCCCTGGTGTACTGGTCCATCAATCAACCTAGGGCCTACACCCGGCTGACCATGCGGTCCTTCCAATCTCAGCCCAGCACCTGATGGTCCATGCGGCCCCTCAAATCTGAGCCCAGCACCCGATGGTCCATGTGGCCCCATAGGCTGACCGTGTGGCCCCTCAAATCTGAGGCCACCTCCAGGTTGACCATGGGGCCCCAATGGCTGTAAATGTGGTCCCTCAAACCTGAGGGCACCCCCTGGTTGACCATGAGGCCCCAAGGGCTGACCATGGGGTCCCTCAAACCTGAGACCACCCCCTGGTTGACCTCGAGGCCCCATAGGTTGACCATGAGGTCCCTCAAACCTGAGACCACCTGAAGGCTGACCACGGGGACCCTCAAACCTAAGACTAACTCCAGGTCCTTCAAATCTAGGACCACCTACAGGCTGCCCTCCAGGCCCCTCAAACCGCAAAGGCCCACCTATCTGCCCAAGAGGTCCCTCAAACCTCAGTGGACCTCCTCCACCAACCTGTCCTGGGGGTCCATCAAACCTCAGTGCCCCTGCTAGCTGCCCTGGTGGCCCATCAAATCTTAGGGCTCCAGCTGCCCCTGCTCCTGCCAACGGTCCATCAAACTGAGATGCACCTGCCCCCACCAAAGGCCCCTCAAATCTCATAGCACCCTGTCCAGGTGGCCCATCAATTCTGGAACTTGAACCAGCAGCGGGACCATCAACAAAAGGACTTCCTTGTCCATCTACCCCAACCCTTGCAGAAGCTGATCTAGGTGAGCCATCAAATAGGGGTCTGTCTTCCATTAGTGCACTTATCCTCTGCTTTGCTTCAATGCCTCCAAATCTTGATCCTGGACTTTCCGGAAATGGTGCTTTCTCTGGATCTTCAAACCTAGCTCTTTTGAAACGTTCACTGAATGGTGATCTTGGTTCCTCTCGAACACCTGAAAAAAAACCAAAAAACAGAGCAAATCTGATAATTGGCAACATTTTATTGAGAGGTTAACAGCTGTAAAATAAAGCAAAACCACATACCAGCTTGCCCAAGCAGCTGTCTTTCTTCACGATTATCAAACCTGCAGATTGCATCACCATCTATTTTCTGGAACTCTGTTGTGCTTTTCCCCTGTTGTCTGAGAGCATCTCTAAATTCATCTGACTCTCCCCAGCTGTCATATGGATCGAAGTTCTTAGAACCTCTTGCTCCTTTAGTAGCATTTTGCTCCTCAAGTCTTCGTCGGCTCTCAAGCGGTGAGAGGTTATCAGCAAAAGGTCTATTAGTGCCACTTACAGGAGAGTGTCTCCTTGATCTTTCTCCAAACGGTTCCTTTCTGTCAAACTGTACTCCACGTTTGGCTTTTGCTTGCTCACATTCTATTCCAGAAAGTAATGCATCAGGCAAATGATAATCCAAAATATCATCAGGATCCAATATATCAAGCCTGGACAATGAATGCTGAACTTGTGTTCTTTTTAGTTTAGCCTTATGTTCGTAATAGGTTAATTCTGCATCTGATAAAAGAGGTTTCTTTTTCAAACCACATTTTTCCTCTGTAGGGCTATCCCAGACATTACATCTGTGCTTTCCTTCCTGATACTGGAACAGCTGTCGGATCTGATGAGCTACCATGAGGAACTCGTCTTGTGTTATTTCACCGGATGTTAAGCGTTCATTGGCCTATAATATAAAGTTAAAGTTTAGACTTCTAAAAAGATAAGAAAAGCAAACTATACCCAGGCCACTTGTATGAAGACAGATTTATTAATATTACCTTCTTAAGTAATTCTCTCTTGCTTGCAGACGTCAGTTCTTTGGGTATCTGCAAATTAGCATCCACACTTAATCGGTGCTGCTGCTTTGGTGCTCGGGGTGATAAAATTCCTTTACCAGCAGGCCAGTTTTCCCGGTGTCTTTGGTGAGGAGATTTACCAAGTGCTTGATGTTCTTCATTCTGCTGTGAGCTGAAAGCAAGAATACATTCAAAATACAGGTTACATCTTTGTAACGTTACATTCCTATTAGAACTGATCATGGAAAACATCACTATCACCTTGGAATCTAATTATGCATAATTTCCCTATCTCACTAGTAGAAATAAGTTAAGCTCATCAGTTTAACAGTCTGAACACTGCCTCCCAAAGCTGACTATTCTGAAGATAGCAGCAGAATTTCCACCAACTTCAAACAGAAGTTATTTGAAAGATAGAAACTTACTTTTTATTTTCTTCCCAACCAGATTTCCACCTCTTGCCTGATTTGGATCCTTGCCAGTTTTCTGCATTCTCCTTTGGATCAGGAGAAGCTTTTGTGGAATGCTGGCTTGCTGTTTCCTGGGGCCTGTCTTCTTGGGCTTTTTTCACTCTCCTTGGATCTCGCACCTCTTGTTTGGCACTCCTCTTATTAGAATTTCTTTCATCTCTTGCTGCTTGCGCACCTTCTTCGACATGAGACTGCTTAGGGCCCGTCTGACGTATCTTTGCAATTTTAGGAGTTGATGAAGTGGGAGATAAACTCCTAAGTCTTCTTTTGGGTGATCTCCTCTCTCGTCTTTTTGGAGAATGTGTAGATGGCGACCGTGCCTTAGGAGAGCGTGATCGTGACCGCTTTCTATTACTTGATCTCCCTTGTTTTCCACTCTGTTTTTCTGACTCCTCTGTAGTTGCGTCTTGTTTCTGAACAGCACCATTGATTACTTTATTTCTGCTGCCTACTGGCCTATGTTCACCTGTCTTATGTTCCTCTTTTTCTTTTTTCTCTGTAGATCTCCTCTTTTCTTTCACCTCCTCCTCTTTGCCCTCTGACTTATCCTGAAGATGTCTTTTCAGTCTTGGATCCCGCTTGCTAATTTCAGATACTTTTGTGCTTTCACATTCCTGGGTTTTAGTATCTTTAGTACTGGGTAGCCTATTTTTTAAAGGAGATGGTGATTTTGATTTCGCTTCTGACTGGTCAAGTTCTTTCTTCTGTGTTTTTTCACTTGCTTTCAATTTTTCTTGTTTTGTGGAGTTTTGTTTTTCAGCCTGTGTTGTTTTGTTTGCCTTGGAGTCAGACTGACTGGTTGTGTTCAGTGGAAATTCTTTCCTATGAGACTGATCTTTAGCATGAGAGGAATGTTGAGCCATCCGATTAAGTCGCGGATCCCTATTTACTATTTTGATATCATGAAGTGGAGGACTTGGGGATGGTTTGCTTTTTTCAGGTTGCACAGGAGTCTGATGGGGTGGTTTAACTGTCATATGAGGTGTGGGAGACATGTGTTGTTTGGAAGGTGCTGGAACTGAAGCTATAGTAGAAGATCCTTGCTGAACACTAAGAGATACGGCCTGAAAGAGGAAAAAATAGAGCATTAATCTGCATGACACACCCAGAGATGGTCATAATCCTGTCTCGAAATCAAAACTGTAAATAGAAATGTCTTGAAAGATAGGAGATTCAGCCATTTATCTGGAAACGACCCATTAATTGCTTAATACAAGTGTTAAAATAATGCAGTTACAAAAGATCAAATTGAAATATAATGCAAAATCAGTACTACAAAGTCAATGCTGCAAAATACGTAACTTAGGCACGTGGTCTCATTACAGCATTAGTTTTTCTATATATTCCACATGGTTTGAGGCAACTAAGCTGCTGAGCATCTGATAAAATTTTCTTATTTTTACACTTCAAAGACCCCTTATCTTGGCATCATCAACTGCCAAGACTTTCCATTACAGATGTAAAACAACACAGCTTAATCACCACCTTCAGATGATTGTATCAAACCAACTTGACCTAGTAAGGAAACTGACTTGATTTCAAATGATCAGGTTTCCTTGTTCTGTAAGAGCAGATGTATTTGGAAAAGCCTAGCTTGCTGCAAGCCATGGGAAGAAGTGGAAGACGAGGATCAAAGGCAGGCATCATTTTGGAGAGAAGTTAAAAACAAAAAAACAGTAACATAATTTTTTTTACCTCTATTTTAAGTGTAATTCTTAAGGTTTTTAGGTACCACAGATAAACTGGCATTGCTTTAGTCCTAAAATAGCTACACTTGCCTAAGATGAAGAAAAAAATAAGGTACTGACTGCAGTTACCAAGCACTGTCCGAAAGAGAGCGAGTCCCAATGATAAAGGTTTCATCAGCTATCCTACTCACCAACTGTGCTTTAGTCTGTTCCAGCTCCAGCTCTAATTTTTTTTGCTGAAGTTCTAACAACTGCTTTTGCTTTGCAAGTAATTGCTGCCTTATCAGTTGCTCCTGAGTCAAATTCTTTTGTATTTCAGGAACAGCTGGAGGAGTAGAGGCACCAGAAGTGACAGCAGAGGTAGGTGCAGAAGATTCCTCTGGCTAAAAACAGAATTAAAAAAGTTACATTTAAAATCCTGATGGAATCTACTAACTTCTCCTTTAATTGTTACCACGATCCAGAACTGGGATCACAGAGCAGTTATAAATTGCGCTTCTAATGCAAAATATAACTGGAACAATTAAAACTTTTGCCCCATGAGAATTTGCCTGCTATGACAAGTGTACGTCATTTCATATAAATTCATCAATGTTCCAAAATCTAGAATACAGTTTTGAAATAGAAGAACCAAACTCATCAAATGTTCTGAATTCAGGAATTCCTCTTACCTGTCTACAAAAGGTCAGATACTTCATTCTTAATATACTAAATGTCAAAAAGCAGCATATAAACAATGAAAACTATAAGTATTACCATCTGTTCATACAGTAGGCATAAAAACTTACCGATTTATTTAAAAACTTAGGATTCACATGGATGCTAGAAGTATTCACATTTGGGGGCAGAGGTTTAATTGGCCAAGCAGGATCTAATGAGTTGACTCTGACATCAAGTGCATACAGTTTCTTCAAAGGAAAAATATCATCCCATGTGGAGCGTAATTTAAATAAACTTTTCCTAGTATTTTCATCCACCTAAAACAATAAAACAATTCTATGGCTTGATAAGTTAATATAAAACAATTTCTTAAATTTTTCTGTAGAACTTAAGATATGATTTATTTCCTATTTCTATCAACAGTTTGTCATTTCAACATATTGAACTTGCTATACAGAATTTATAAGCAGTAGAGATCATACATCTATACCAACAGAATCAGTAACAGAAGATCAAATGTGGAATAGCTGTTTCAAGGCCATTGGAAGGTGTATTACCATTCTCTGAGAATTTTCTTTCAACTTTTCCATTACCAAAATTCTCATTTTACTTGCTCAATTTCTGTGAAAAAAAATACAGTAACAAAAATATTGAAAGGCAACAGCCTCTGAGACAATACATTGTTCAAGCCTTTGTGCTGAATGGAGTATAACAATGACAAACAAATCAGGAAACAAACTTTGTGACCAGAAAAGGTGTTTTGCTCAGCTGTTTAGTCACTGAAGGACTATTTTTCAACAAATGGGGTATTAGCTAAAATGAAGTCAATTATGTTTCAGTTCAGCTGCAAAATTAGATTAATTTGTGAGCCACAGATCAAGTGGACTCATAGGACCAGCGCCCATTTTATCTCTTCACAATTAGTTTGGATTATCTCACAATAGGTAAATCAGAAATCTACAGTAAAGCCAAATTTAGTTCACTTCATACATTGAGTTGTTCACTTAAACAACGACGAAAAACATTTGATGACAAAATATATGCAGCTGTCCTAAGGTCAGTATCCCAATTCAATCTTTCAGTATTGACTATGTTGATGTTTTTTGTTGCAATTTTATTTTTTAAGATGTTACAGCAAGACACAGCACAGTCTCGGAATTTTGGAGGTTCTTTTAGGGAGGAGCAGGAACTTCAACAAAAATAATTCATAGTTGGCTATTGGGGGGTGCTTCTATACAGTTTTCAATGAGAGGGCGTTAAGTTCACTGCAAATGGTGCAGAAATGACTGAGCAAAAGTTTCTGACTTCATCAAATGTCTTCATCAAAGATACCTTAGTGACCATTTACTGACAAAACAGAATCTGTAACAATGTCAGTGCTAGAATTCTACTTGCACCTTTTGACATGACCAATTTAGCTATTAGAAGCGACTGCCACTTTACACATTTAATTAATACATATTAATTAAATAGTTCTACTTAGCTTAGTAGACAGTTAAAATATAGAACTGAAAATGTGTTTTTATCCAGAGCTTCAGCTGCAACATTAAATGCAACTCAGTAAAAAAACATTCACAATTTAATACTGAAAAGACAGTGTCTACCTATCTATCTACTCTACACACAGAATTTAAAGTCTTCTATGGTCATTATTACAATCTATTCCTTATTTCATCATGCATTTTACATCTGAAAATCATATATAAATCATACTGGGATCTCAGATCCTCACTGATATGTACTGACAGATAAATACACAAAAGCTCCATTCGTCTCATTAGTATGAGATGCCACTTTCTTATAGTATACCAGAAACCACAGAAGTTAAACCCTTCGTTTCTGATCCAAATTAAACACTTTCAAGTCCAACCTTTCAAAAACTGGACTTTAATTTGCTTTTTTCACTGAGGAATAAGCACAATTACCTCACTGAGTTTAAAGATTAAGATATGGCAGCAGTTTTCAACATTGAATGAAATTAAAACATGTATTTTTAATGTAATATAGCAATACTATCTAAGACCTCACCACCCCAACATTTTTTTGAAATCACAGACCACCAGGAGAGAATCAGATGTCAGTGATGCTCATTCTTCACAGTTTAAGCATTCCTTTTGCACATGACAAATTAAGTTAATCAGAGAAACCTAACTACAGGAGAGAGGAGCTCCGAGAAATCCACAAGAAACTGATTCCCAGTGTATTCTTGGCATAAAGACTATGTACTATCTTAAAAATAAACCAACAATTCATAATTAGTTGGTCTATACATTACAAAAAATCCATCCAGGTAAGTAATCGGCAACCAAAATACTGTTAATGAAATCTTGCCTGGATAGGAAAATTACAGACCTTTATGCACCAAATTAAATGAGGTGAGACTTTGCATCTTTCAGCTACCATGCAGCCTACATGCTTGATAGCAGCAGGAATAGTCTTCCACAGCATAGATACAGTGCTGAGATTTATAAAAAAACATCAATTTGTATAGTTCACCACCCAAGAAAACCCCAAAGTCAAGGCATGTATTTATTTTACCAGGAACAAATTTTGTTTAGAATACAGAACTTTTCTGAAAGTGTATATACCTTTTCAAATACACAAATAAATGTTGCAACTAGGTTTTTAGTAAATGCAGTAAGATATTCTCTTCCCACATTCTTGACAATGGAATCCATAAGGTACATAACAGGGAGCTTCTCTGATGCAGGAGCCTGGAGTAATAAGAAGAAACTGAGAAGTTTAGTACAACAAAAACATATCTTAAACTTTTTAAATAAAGGGATTACCAATCCCAGAAATACAGACCTCTCTTTTTGGTTACCACTATAAACATCAAGGGATTTGGCTTGGAATTTTTTGTTTATACAAAAACTTAATCTGGAAAATCAATACTCAGTTCAAAGTATAACGCAGTGGGTCTATTACACACACAAAAAAAAAAAAAAAAAAGGAACACCTTAGGTTATTTTGTTTGCTCATCAAAACTTTGGAAAAAGTGGGGGGGGTGGAAAGGAAAAAAAAAAAAAGGAAGAAAAAAGAAGCCCACAAGACAGTATCGCTGCTACTGTACTCAGTGTAACCTTTCAAAACCCACGTCAGAAAGTAACTTTCAAGTTAGCAGGAAACCATCATTAGCACTTCAAGGAATTTGTTTCTCTGGATTTCACAGAACGAATAATCAGACTTCTGGCAAATAGCCCAAATCAGTGAACTTCTGTAGCCGTAGACTATACTTCGTGTATCAAGAGTCTTTTCATAAACTACATGCAGAATAGATCGCAACTATTTTTTCATTGTAATCCAAACGGATGGAGTAAGGAGTCCCATTCTCTCTTGACACTTGTAGATAGTGACAGTTCAGATTTTCAGAGTGCATGCAAAAATGCAGCGTCAAAACAAAGTTCCAAAATCCAAACAAAACTCAATTCCTAGTCAACCGGGGAAATGCACAGGTAAGCTCAGGAACTGCAACCGCGATTTTCATGGAAGGGAGTCTTCAAACTCTGGACACATCTTTGCTACAAGAGGAGGCTTGGGTTTTGTTGTTTAGGTAGTTGGTTTTTTTTAAATCCATTTTCAAAACTTGTAGCAAGTTTGTGCAGTAGAAGTGTGGTGACGCTGGATCGCTACAGCGACTTCAAACGTATACAAAGCACTACTGGCCCAAATCAAGGTGGTCTTAATGCCAACCTTTGGCTTTCACAAAGCAGAAGCCACAGCAGAGTTCCAGAAAACATCAGCAAGTACACAGACTTGTTGAAGAGGACAACATGAAAGACAACACCACAAGCTGTGTGTTGACCATGATCCCCTTAGAAGAGCATCCACTCGTAGGAAGTCTAATTTATCACCTGGTAAACTCAGGATAAAACCAGAATAACTTTCCTCACTGCCCGTTTTAAACAGGATAGGCTATTAGATTAAGACACCTTACTTTGCAGCCCCATTGTCCAGAAAAGTGTGTGGAAGCACTCTTGCTTTACAATTTTAGGTTTAATTCCTTCCCCCTTTAAGGTGGTTCACAGAAGGGCACCAAGTCAACAATACTTTTATACAGGCGAATCATAATGTCTCCTTGCCCTTAAACGTGTATTAATTTACCATGACCTGAAACTTAACATTGAGGAGGGCAGAACGCCTTGTTAGTTGGGTGGGGAATGGAAAGACATTACTGCCTCTGAGCATATTAAAAAAAGTAAAAATAGGCAGGTATTTTGTACATGAAAAGAAAAATGCAGTTCAGTTAGCTAAAACTAATTGCAGCACATTAAAAGCCTATCTCACACTATGATGTAATACTGAGCTGTTAACAAGCTAACATGCAGCAGTGTTAGAATAAAGGCATCTCTCCAGTCTCAGAAATCTAAGACTCTGGATCTACAGCTACTTAATATTAAAATGTCTGTGGAATACTGGTTTCTTTTTTAAGGCAGTCTGCGCAATGGCACATTAAAAACACTCCTCCAAGTTCTGAATGCATTCCTTTATAAAAAGTGACAGTGCACCATTTCTGACTTTATTTTAAAGCCAGCTGTTAGGGAAACAAAGAGCTGTCTTACAAGTATCTATGCCCTGACATAGTATGTTTTATTTTTCGATTTCACCACTGTAGGGAAGTAGCTCACTATACTCAGCTAAGCTTCAACTTTGAGAGGCGGGGGAATCATTTAGTAGAAAAGGCACTATAATAAGTTTAACTGTCACTTTCATTATGCATCAGACTGTTAAAAGTAATCATACATGGAAGCACAGTAATCTAGTACGGCAGCCTACTTCAAATTATGGCACAGAATTAGAAGCTTAGCAGCCTACCCTGCTTCAAATATAAGCTACCCAGGTGTCACATTTTAAGAACCATGACTTAAATACAGTTGGAGTATTTAAGACTTCTCTTCCGGAGTGTTTATTATGTTAAGGTATCTAGCACATACTCCAATAACCACAAAAGGGAATCCCAGACTTAAATGTATTTGGTTTTCAGGCGGTCTATACAGCATCCCCTAGCAAGAAAGAGGCCCACATGACACTAACGAAAAGGTAGGGAGGCGCCGCATAATCACCAGAACACAGAAGAACGCTAACTCTGAGCTCATCATTAAAGACTTCATTACAGAATTCCCTCTGTTCCTTCAAAGAATGTAGGAAAGCTATTGTTGAAAATGAGTGGCTCTTTTTTATTAGTTTCCTAAAAGATTTCAAGTTTAAAATCGTATCTGGCAATTGAACCCCAAGACACAAACTTGTGCAAAAAAATTGTTTTAAAAAAACAACCTTGTATACAAAATGGGTCTTGGAAACAAATTCTGCACTATACAATGGTAAATAAAAAGACAAATACATATTTCACACTTTTTATTTACAAATTTTATAATACCAGTCACACATTTCAGAACCATTTATTAAATTGTAAAGTAGACCACTCAAGTTTTACACTAAACAAAACTGTCTCCAGGCAACACTTTTTAAAAGTGGCTTAGTAAAGGAGATCACTTTCCCAGAAACTAAAAACTTGCCTTGAATGAACCACAGTCACAAACAGTAACTAGGCAAAACTCACCATTGATACAGGATTTAAGACATCTTTAAAAAAAAAAAAAACCCCACACTTCAGGGCAGGTTCTAAATCACCCAGAAATGAAAAAAAAAAAAAAATTTGACAGCATTGATATTTATCACAAATCATTATATACATATCCACTGCCCTTTAGGAGATATAATGGTGAGATCTATTAGATTGAGATCACCTCCCCAAGGAATGGCAAAACTCAGCCACCGGCAGCATTTAAAACTAGACTGGAAGAGGTCTGTAGAAAACTAAAAAGCCATCCTGCATTGACAGAAAGATAGATTAAATAACTTAAGAGAGCCTTCCCTTCCCCATCATTAGATAGTATAATTCTCACCATTATAAACCACGATTTAAAGCCAAAGGAAAAAAGCCCTTGAACACCTGAGATCAGAGGGAGCAAGGGAAACAACGGGGGAGGGGGTGACTGGCACGAATAGGGGGAAAAGGGATTGAAAAAAAAAAAAACAACACGTTTCTTAGAAAAAGCTGTTGTTAAAAAGGTGCTGTAAACCCCCATCCATGTGCTGTGGCTGACTGATGTCAGCAACTGCCTGGGCTGGGCTCAGAGGGAGCCTCCTCTTTCCCTTCTTTTTATATCATGTGCCTTTCAGACGCCATGTTAGGATCCTACAGGCTGCTGCAGTTTCTACAGCCAGGGAGAATTTCTTCTTCCCCATCCTCAACCAATTAACTTCTCTAGCCAAAATAAATTAAACACACACACAATGTTAGCAGTACTCAAGGCACAGATCACCTGAAATCCAAACAAATTATCCCAAACCCACTGAATTTTCTCTAATCAGGCAGAGCAAAACACCCCCCTCCACACCACCACCACACACGCTTCTCTATCCAGAGCAGATGATCACCTTTCACCCACAAACTTTTCTATAAGTAAGGGTGCCCACCCCCCAAAAAATTAATATCTCACGGGTACCGCACTGGGAAAATAGCCTTAACTGGTTCTTAAAAGTCGTTATATTTAACCCTTCAGAAGTGGACAATTTGCGTGCTATTAAGTTAACCTTATTTTCGTTCCTTTAAACTACGTCCTTCTCCCCCCCCCCCCCCCCAAAAAAAAAGCCTCCACAAAATCTCTAATGATCACAATATTCACCTACTGTTGAAATCGCTAAACACAAAGGGGTCAGACATTGGATTCGAGAAACTGAATCCTGGCTCCACGTAGGGGGAAAACCCAGCTACAAGGGCGAGGTGCTGCTGCCCAGTCACTGCCAAGCCGCCATGTTGTGTCTGGTATTTACACGGGGCTTAAATCGCGAACCACGCTGCCCTCCCACAGCTTTTGGGTTTTGGTTTTGTGTTTTTTTTAATTTTTTTTTTTTTTGGGGGGGGGGGGGGGGTGGGTCCCAAACCCGCCCC
>JAOQGH010000001.1:205192409-205211198 GCA_025769975.1 Gallinago jamesoni
CCCCCCCCCCCCCCCCCCAAACCCTCCCCTCACTACGAACCGGTCTGTGTGGGGGCCGTTCCCCTCCCTCGAGTCCCCTGCTCCCTAGGGGGTGGTGGGTGGGGGGAAGAGTAGGGGGGAGTTGAGAACAAGCAGCAGCCTCAAGCCCCGCGATGGAAGGAGAAGCCCCCGACGCCTCGCCCCGCTGCTCCCTGATCCCCTCTCTGGGCTATGCTTCCCTCCGCCTGCTTATTCTCTCCCCCCACGGCCACCCCAGGCCTCCTGGCCCTGCCCCATACCCCAACACGCTCTGCTCAGTCCAAATCCTGCCCTCCTTGCTCGGTCCCTCATTAGCCAAACACCACCACCCCCCCCCTTTACCTCCACTGAGTTCCCTTGCGTTCCCTCCCCGCCATGCCTGAAACCCGTCTGTACCCGCCCGCCGCTGCCCTCCTCACCGCCGCCTCCCCCGGAGCCTCTCCCTCGCCCCGCTTTCCGGCCCTCAAGGCTTTCTCAAGCCCCGGCCTTGGCTGTCTCTCCCTGTCCCCTCTCTCCCCTTCTCTCCTCAGCCCGGCTCCGCCCGCGCCCCTCGGCAGGCCGTCTCCCTCAACGCCCTTCCTCCTCAGCCCCCGATGCCGCCCTAACCCGCTGCCCCGGCCGGTCCCCCCAGCAGTATAGGTAGGAGTAGTAGTCGGTGGAATATAAAAACCTTGGCGATTTGCGCCTCGATCAGGGAGACGATGTCCTTGGCGAAGGGCACGTTCTCCTCGGCCAGGATGGTCAGCATGTTGATGTGGGGCTTGCTGTTGAACGTCAGGTCCTCCAGCGACGACTGGTAATCGCGGCACGCGTCCTCCCGGGCCTCGCTGCTACCAGCGCTGCTCTCCGGGGCCGACATGCTTCTCCGACCGGGGCCCGCACGAGGACCCGACCCACCGACCGACAGCCCCCTCCCCGCGAATCCCCTGCCGCCGCCGAGCGATGCCGCCGCCGCCCCCCCCCGCCGCTGCCGCTGGGCTCCTCTACCGCATCCTCCGGGCTGCGGCTCCCGCGGGCTGTGGTGGTGCTGCCGCCGGTGCTGCTGCTACTTCTTCAGCCGCCGCCGGCTGGAGTCTCAGCGCTCACAAAATGGCGGCGGCGGCGGCTACGGTTCGCAAACCTCTTCCTCCAGCCGTTGCGTCATGTGAAATTGTTCTCGGGAAAGGGGCCGGCGCCTTGGAAAGCCCCTTTTGTTCCCTGGCTGAGCCCTGATTGGCTGATACCCCCGCCCGCTCAGACCGCGATTGGTCCGCCCCGCCCCCTGCCTCCTCTGATTGGCTTCCGCCCGAAAGCCCCGATCTCGCCGCGGCGTACGATTGGCTGCGCCTCCCGACTCCCCTGCTCCGAACCCGCCGTGCCCCTTCCTACCGCCTTCCCTCACCGCCCCGAGCGGTGATTGGTGCCCACCGCCTTCCCGCCGAGCCCTCAGCTGCGACTGCGCGTCCCCGCCTGCCGCTCGGTATTGGCTGAGCCGTTGGCCTGACAACACCCGTGCCCACCGCCCTGTCCGGTCCCTCTTTCGCCATTGGGTGACCCGTTGGCTTGGCAACGCCGGTGCCCGCCGCCCCCCTTCCCTGGTCGGGCCAGGGGCCTGGCTGCCGCCTCAGCGCCTCACGCAGCCGCATCCCCGGGGACCGAGCCCTCGACGCTAGGCGAGCGGCCAGCGGTGGCTGCCGGCAGGTCTCCTACCACAGAAACCATACAGAAAAGCAGTGCTCGTACTCGGCTCCAGCGAGTCGTAACGGTACAGGCCGCGGCGCTCACCTAGGCCTGTCAGGGGTCTTGTCCCCCTCCCGGGATGGTTGTGCTGCAGGAGCTTGGCAGGGCCAGCTTGCCCCGGGGGTGTCAGCGCGTTGCTTGGTGCCAGTTGACTCAGGACACGGGATTTTCCCCACCTGATGGGAACTCATTTCAGCGAGTGACACTGGCATCCAAGCTTCTCTGGAGCCTGTATGTCTTGCACCTTTTAACTGGTCACACCTCACACCAGTGGTTTTAGGTCTAAACAGAGCCAGGAGCAGCATAGATACTAGAAAGAAATTCTTTACTGTGAGGGTGGTAAGGCCCTGGAACAGGTTGACCAGAGAAGCTATGGATGCCCCCATCCCTGGAGGTGTTTCAAGGCCAGGCTAGATGGAGCTTTGAGCAACCTGATCTAGTCAGAGGTGTCCCTGCCCATGGCAGGGGGGTGGGAACTTAATGATCTTTAACCATTCTATGATGCTATGATTTCTCCATTTCACTAGCAGGAGTGTGCTAGTACAGTCAAAAGTAACAAAACCTGCTCTCGGTGGTGAGATTTGCCCAAAGGTACCTCTTGGAAGTTAACTTGCTTGCAAAGCATTTTAGGGTATACCCATTCCTTCCCCCCGAAGCGTATTACTTATTAACTGTGGTGAAATGCTGGTGTTTGAAAGTAGGCTATGGGTGAATGCTTTCTTAAAATACACTTTGAAAAACATGTTCTGTGAGGGAATTTTTTTAATGCAAATTCTGTAAATATAGCAGAAAGATAGCAAAAATGGAGACCTGGTAAGGGTCTGGTAAAAACTGCTGTTTGCCGTCTTACCTGGATAAAAATGCATTTTAGTTTCTGTGTTCATGTTTGTATCCCCTTTTTGAAAAATGCAACTTTCAAAACAGGGAAGACGGGACAGGAAATGCAACAGCACCTTTTATTTGCCTGTTGAATTGTACGTTCGTGTTTGTTCCTGTGAGCCTCGAAATGCTGCACTTTGTACACGCCGCTTTGCCTTTACAGGGTGTCACCATAATATAAGAAAATGAAACTAAAGTTTCTGTGTCCGGCCGACTGAAGCTAGGAATGTCAGACTTTTTCTCGGTGTAAATAGTAGCCAGATATTTGAAGACACATTGTCCACAAAGAATATTAATTATGTACCAGGAATCAAGCCATAATGTAAACCCAGTTTATTTGGCAAAAACAGTACACATTGTTCTGCTCCTAGGGGAAAAATGTGGGGGTGGGGAAATCTAGCTCCTCCTGAAACGACTATATTTGTAAGTTAGAATGCTCGTTCATACTAATTACAGGAACAAAACCAATAATACGAGCAAAACTGCCTTGATGAGGATGTCATGTGGTCCAAGGCCACCCTCAAAACCAGATTTGCTGTTTACAGATCAGCAAAGGACCGAGCCTGACGCGAGGAAAAGCAGTTTGCTACCCTCCAGAACACACCCGGCTCCCTGAGACTGAGTACACCCTACGTGCCTGAGCAGATCCAGTATTTTGGTGTAGTACTAATTTGTTTTTACTGGTCTTCGTATGAAGCCAGAAGTACCTCAACAAGGTCTACAAGCTGCTGACAAGAAGCTGCCCATGAGGCCCCCATGCTGATGAGTTGTGGGAACACTCCACGCTCTAAGCAATTCTTGAAACAGCTCATTAAGAGAGGCACAGAAATGCCCATTGAGCCTATCCTTGGGCTGTCTGATGAAAAGTTGTTTATTATTGCAGGAATTGTGTTGTGTACCATTGATATAGAGCGTGGATTTATGTATGCAAAAGCATGCTTCGTACATGTGTTCTTGTAACCACTTTCTATCAAAATCATAGTTTTGCTGAAATCATTAGTTAGATATGTTTCTGGCATAGCTCTGTCCCACCACTTCTTATATAGCCATCAGTTAAAATTTGGTTGTTTTTTTTTTTACAGATGCAGCAGGGGATTTTGCCGGTATAAAACCCATTGAAAAGCCTCTAGACTAGACCTACATGCAGAACACTTGGCTTGAGAATCACCAGCAAATGATAATTAAGGAAGTTTTGCTGGGTAGTTGTGAAATTACAGTACTACATGAGAAAATATATCAAGGTAGGAAGTCTTTCAAGAATTTATTACATTCCAAAAACATCTGTAGTTGTACTTGAATATACTCATAATTCTGGTTATGCTTGAGCTGAACTTTCTTGGGAAGTTTAATAAAATTCCTTTAAACTGTTTTCTAGCTAGGCAAGGATAAAAAACCCAGGATCTCTAGGCAACCAGAAGTGTTCTTGCTGCTTTTCATTCTGCAAAAGTAAAAAAAAACATTAAAAAAAAAATTGAAAATGCATCCTTTTTGACATGTTTGGAAAAGAAAAACACAGACACTAAAGAAACAAACACAGTGTAGATTTTTAAATATTGGTTTAATGAGATGTAAATTACCCCTCTGTATATGAGCTGAAGTCCTTTGTTCTCCAGCCGAGATTCACTTAAGGAAGCAGACAGTGTTTCTCTGTGGTTCCTCCCAAAAGGCAAGAAGCTTTACGCTCTCCTCAAGCCTCCCAAGCAGCTCTGCTGTCATCAGCCTCGCACTCTTCAGTGGCTGATTTGTAGAACAGCCTCGACTAGAAAGTTTGCCAAGGTAGCAACAGTAGAAGAGCTGGTAAACCCTCCTAGAGACGCGATCCAATTTAAATTGCTGTAATAACTATGTATTGCTTATATCAGAATTGCAAAGGATGTTTTGCAGTTGAAACTACATCTGCTGGTTTTCTGCCAGCAAAACTGTATTGATCGCTAAATGTTGTTATACTCCTGGTATTGCTAAATCAACAGAACTTTTAAATATAAACCAGTCCTCTGTCGCCTGCCAGTCAGATTACTCCTTGGTTACGCAGCTCTCATGCACCTTCCCTCACTTTTATTCACATTTAGAGTTGTGCCTTGGTGACCTCTGACCAAAGAAGCGTAAGCTTTTTATAACTGGATTATCTCCAGATATTTAGAGCTAAGCATCTAGGTTACTCCGAATGCAGAAAGCCTAATTTTGTTTGTTCATAAGGTTGAAATATAGGAAGCACTGGAATTACAGACTGGGGAAGGCACAAAAAAATTCAGTTTGCTCTTCCGGTGGCTGGTGGTGAACAGAGCTGAACTGGGGATGTGTGATGAAGAAACCATCTACTAACATTTCTGTACTTTTCTGTACATTTCTGTAGAAGAAATTCTACATATTGTAACTTTTCTAATATGGTTTGGGTTTCACAGCCTCAGAAATTCTTAAGACAAACTGAATATATTTAGGAGAAATAATTTGATAGATGGATAATTAGGAAAAATTAAAATACTGACATAATGAAAAATATCTTAGTGCGTCTAGACAAACGTACTAACCTATATTGCCCTTCAAAGCTTTGCAAGATAGTCCTTACAGCTTGTAATTTCCGTAACATTTTCATTATGATGGGTTCATCTTTACAAGAAGGCAGACACACTACAAACAGCAAGGAGCCAGGATCAAAAGCTGACAATAGGTAGGGAAGAAACTGTTGAATCCACATATTCCTGCCTTTGTCAATCTACAATAAATACTATGGCATAAAACCTGAAATATTTTGGACAATATTATCAAACCTGGTGTTTTGTATGCAGATAAAACACCCAAACATGTGACATTTGGGCAATACATCTTTATTTACACTGACTCTAACTAGTTGGGCTACCAGTAAGAGCTCGACTGCAGCAGCTTGTGTTCCCGATGCTCAGGACTTGCTGAGTTCCCTCAGAAGCTTGTGTAAGATTTTGAAACCCTGCGTTGTTGCTGCTAGATTGTTACTGGTACCCAAGTTGACAAGCCACAAATTCACCTTCTGAAATGACATCTTAGTGGGTCGTGGGAGTCTGAAGGACCCAAAACCCAGATGTATTTTACTCTGGCACTTCTGCATCAACTTCAGCTACCCAGGCAGTTATTTATTACTGTTCTTTGTTACCTGTGACTGGGTGACATTTTGCTGGGCAAAGTTCTGGGTTGCTACAGAAACTGCCTCTGCAAATCCATTCAATCAAGCAAGGTTCTGGTGACAAGACTCATGCTTTCAGCAGGAACATAAATAATTCACGTTTTTGCTGGCCTGCTCTCCGTGCCTTCCCTACAAGCAGGCTGGCAGCTCAAAGGAAAGCAGCTGTGATTAGGTGGAACTCATACCAAGAGAGTTCAAGGTATGTTTACTAAAGTATATTGTAATTTTAAAACGCTTTGCTTCAGAGCCTAATTTTTTTTCAAGAGGGGCAACACCAGCAAACCTCCCAGTCAACCGTTTTTTAGAAAGATAATGGGAAAGACTCTTCATTTAACCAAACCCACTCCTATCAACATCGCATCATGCTCCACCCGTTGTCCCTCACCACATACAGCCAGCAAAGAGGCAGCTGGCTTTCTGGCTGATAAAGCACGCAGTCGCATAGCACCATGGCATTAACCAGGAGAAGATCCCCCGCTGTTTCAGATTTGCAGGGCCGTCCCTGCCCATGGGTAGCAGCAGCCATTGGCACAGATGTCACTGGGTGACCATAGCGGTGAAAGACAGCATTTAGGCTCTGTTTATGCGTGGTGCTGGAAATGCTCATTAAAACTTGGTGTTAAGCTGTATAATTACTGAGATACTTCTTCTACACATGAATTCAAGAGGATTCCTTCTCTACAAGGTGTCAACCCTTCTCAATCTGACTTTTCCCATCTATGCAAACTAGCAGTCCAGTATTTCATCCGTCCCCCTCTCAAATATGCTTCTTCAAATCTGGGAGCGCAACTCCTCCTTCTGCAACCACAACATCTCCTTTTACAAGTATTTTTAATGAATATGGGATGCATGTCAATGAATATCATAGAATCATAGAATCATTTGGGTTGGAAGGGACCTTAAAGATCATCGAGTTCCAACCCCCCTGCCATGGGCAGAGACACCTCCACTAGAGCAGGTTGCTCAAAGCCCCATCCAGCCTGGCATTGGATGTGGGATGGATGTCAACAAGTATGAGATAAATGTCAAGGAATACGGGATAGATGGGAGTCTGTGACAGTGTCTGGGCAAGCCAAGTTCTTGTCCACCTTTAGCAAGTCAATTGCCCAGGAACTTTGTGTAAATTCCATGTAGTTAAATAGTATTTAGGTTGTATTTGTGTTTAACATGCCTGCAACTAGCCTGGCCTCCACTCAAGTCATGGACTGACTTTTTTGTTGTGTTACAGCGTGGTCTGTTAAGAAGCACACTGGATGGTATGTAATCCATGTAAAAATCTAAAAGTCCTGTAGCACTTACATGTCATTTGTCTCCTTTAGTGGTCAGCCACATCTGCTGGAGGTTGTGGGTGCCAGATCATTGTGCTGGGAGCTGACACCCAAATTACAGCTCCTCCTGCCCCCTTTGTGCCCATCACAGCTGCAGGATATTCGGTATTTTGGTGCTTTTCTGTGTTGTACCAGTTTACTAAATGTTTTGAATGTATCTGCTTTTCTTAGATCCCTTTTTAGAAATGTTTGTAGCCTGCCAGCTCAGTGGAGTAAACTATCAATAGACGGAAAAGCTTTAGACTTGTGGTTGTGGTCTCCACTGTGAACAGCAAAAGCACATGGGTCCACGTCAGGGTAACGACCTGTTCCAGCCACATCGGTGCAACTGCCATTTCTGTCACAGAAAGCAGCTGCAGGGCAAGAGGAGTGATGGAGGGTATGTCGTGATCCATTTTACTTCCCAGATCCTTTTGGGAATATCAGCTGCTCACCAGCTCCTCCTCATCTTGGATCCACGTGCCATATGGATTCATGCCATAGTGTATGACTTTGCGCTGGTCTCCACTGAGTTTCAGTCTTCAAAACATCGCTCCAGTTGTCAAGTTTGTTTTGAATTTGAATCCCATCCTCAATTATATTGCGGCCATTAAGTTTTGCACTATCAGCAAATTTCATTCATGTATTTTCTATTCCGTCATCTGCACTGCTAGTGAAACATTGAACAAAGTAGGATAGACCCCTGTAGCCACCTTTCTGCATTGAAAATCTGCGAAACCAGATGTGTACTGACCCTGTAGGAGTTTCAGACAGTTTGTTTACGAGAATGCACCACAAGACAAAAATTTCACTGAAATCTACTGCTTTTTGTTTATTTATGAGTCTTGTTAGCCTATCATAGAAAGAAACCTAATTACAATTTTTACCTGATATAATTTCTACCTGATGAGTCCATGGTAGCTGTTACTCTGCTCCTTGTTCTTTTCCATATGCTTACAAATAACTTTTTACCCGCTCCTAATTGAAGGAACTAAAGATGTCTGGTCTTTAATTTGTTAGTTCCAAAGACCAAACCCATCGGCTCCTGCTTCTTAATGATAGTATTAAAGTCACACATCTTACATTAACCCACCAGAAATGCTGGAAGTGATTTACATAATAAATTTACAGCCTCAACAACTACATACTCACAGTGAGTGAGGATCTGGCTAACAGAGAAGCATCTGACCTTTGCACTAACACTTATAAAAATCAATTGGGAAAAAAAAAAAAAAAAGAAAGAAAAGACAATGTGAACACCACACTCTGCAAAGGAAGAGCTGCTCCTTAACAAGGTTATGGAAGCAGACCCGAGACAGATCGCTGCAGGGGCATCGCTCTCTTCTGCCAGTGAATCACTGATAAATATTTTTGGAGTACAGTTACACAACCAGTTCTGCACCAGCCCTATAGAACTTTCAGCTGCTTTGCTTATGGGACTGTTATGTGAGTCAAAAGCCCTTCTAATGTAGGCATTTTTGGGGCTTTTTTTTTTCTCTCCAAGTATCTTCTTACATATACAAGGATTTCTATTGGTTTGATAAGATTTTTTTCACATAGACTGATGTTGCCAATTACTGATGTTTTTGCTAGATACTGTGGAAAAAAAAAAAGAAAGAAATTGAAATATTGGCAAAGATTTAAAATAGGTTTAAATATATATGTGTTGTGTTGTTTTGGTTTGTTTTATTAAAAGCAAAGCTTCAGATTTTCTTCAACAAAAGCACGCTGTCCGTTAGAAAATGCACAGTTTCACTGTGAGGTGCAAAGTAATTTTCCCCGAAGTCAGTAGATAAGGTGGGTGGTGGTCTTTCTTTCTGGCTCTTCAGGTAGATTAGAAAGAAGCTCCATGAAGTGAACTTGATACTGCTCCTTAGGGCGTTTTTCTGGGAAGAAATATTGTAGTTCTTGGCTAAAAATCTCTTCTCACTTGCCTGGAAGTTTCAATTTTGGGGGTTCAGCTTACACAACTAGCCCAACGATGGCTTCATATTGTGGTGAAAAGTCTTTGTATATGTGTACTGTATTGCAAAAGGTTTCCAGCATTTCTCTTGCAAAGAGAAAGTCTGGTCTCAGGATGACATTTTAACTCTTACTTCCTTAACGCAGCTGTGATCCAGCAGTGTTAGCACTCATGGGACCTTGAGCAGGGGCTAAACCAGGCACCTTCTCCCTTCCCTCTCCCACACTGGATGGCTTGCACTGCTCTGCATCTCCCTACGAACACATCTCTTTCCGCTCTCATTTTCAGTCTGGATGAGAAAACCCATGCTTGGGTTTTTTGCAGTGACCTGAGCTTGGGAGGTCATTAAATGAAATGGTTGCGAGCTCAACTGCAGAAACTTCCAAGAAGCCCACCTCTCCTTTTCCCACCCTGGGCAGCCCTCCTGTACAGAAGAACAGCGAGCTGGATTCTGCAGCCACTTACACCAGAGTAACCATCTAGAGGGTGGGGGGACCGCAGCATTATCAGCACATTATCTCTTGTTACCCGGAGTAGTCTCTTCCCTGATTCTTCAAACAGGATTTTCCTGTTACTGTGTGTGGGCTGGAAGGTTTAACTACAGTCTGACTCTTCCTCCTGCTATGGTTGTAATTGTCTCCCAGGAATCTTTATGGATATTGAGTAAGGAGGCATAAGACTGCTCAGTGGAGTAGTTTCAGCGCTCTGCAAACCCAGCCTTTCCAGGGGACACCTCTTAACAGCCACACGAGCAACTGCCCCCCTCAGCCCTTTACACCAAGGAACAGTTTTTGACTTAAGCCTATTTTATATCTTGTAAGAAGATTAAAAGAATTAAAGAGAAACCAAGTGACCTGTTTAGTCCATTTAATATTAAGCATATGACACGTAGCTTCATCTTATACAGGGCCAGAATAAGCAGAAGGACACGATTATACACCTTTTATGCTGCTCTTGAGGACTTCCAAGCTGGAATGCCCTGCCTGCATCCATCTCCAGAGGATCCCCAATGCTTTGTAGTTGCACACACATGCCATTGTCCACAGTTCTTTGAAAAAACATCTTAGTTTGGTTGTAGCAGGGTAATTATTTCAATATATGAATATGGCTGTGTTGTAAAGCTACCTTGGCTGTGTTGCAAAGCTTTTAAGGAGGTGGAAAGTGCCTGGGGGGTGGGTGGGATGGGACATGTGAAGCCATGGCACCCTGGTAAACCCTGCCTGAGGGCTCCTGCAGAAGGGCCAGGTGAACCAGCACTTCCTTCATCAGTGGTCTGAGTACACCCCACTCATCACATCAGTGCAATGGTGGCACGTTGGTGTGGGGGACATGGAGTGGACAGAGAATATGGCCTTGAAAGTGGGGCCCTGCAGCAGCTCTGTGCCTGACAGCCTGCTTGCCAATGCTGCAAGACAAAATGATAAAAGCATGATGACTTCTTCATGCACAGGTGGTGCCTAAAGCCGTCGCCTTTCCAGCTGAGCCCCAGCAATGCTGAACTGAAGTGTAGGCTTTTTAAAGACTCCGTAGACACCACAGTAAAACAATTCACTGGCTGACCTCAGCAGGGGTGTTTAAAGAAGGAAGCACAATGTTCTTCTTCAAGACCATCATGAAAGTCCTGGGCTAATTCCCAAGTGCTTTTACAATCCATTTGCCTGTGTTGCTGTCAGGGAAAAAACTCCAACTGCAGTTTGTCTGCACGCTTTAGGAACATACGGCTGCCTAATACCCTTGTCTGCTTGCAGCACCGTGTTTGTTCGATAAAGGTCTTACAGTAAATATTGTCAATCACAAACAATCCATAATGAATTATCAAATTGTTCTCTTTACATTGGGAGCAGCTGGTATATTGAGATATACTGTGGGAATCAGCTTTTGGAGATGTGCCCAGTGAGATAGGAATTGGGACAGGTTACTAGTTCTTGCTTTGGCTTGGGTTTATGTGAGGCAATACTGTGTTTGGGTAGCTTGGTGTAATTTTAAACATATTTAGACAATGGGTGAGAGTTGTGTATTTCTGGGTCTAATTAACCACTTCAGTGCTGTGAAAGGAGCCAGAATCTAGTCTTGTAATAAAATCGACCCTCAATAATCCATATATATATATAAATATATGCTCTATATTTTATATAATTAAGGCTTCAATTTCAGTTAAGTCGATCAATTAGCAGGTTCAGATTATCCAACCAGCAAAAGCTAATGCAGCAGATAACCTGAATAGATACATGTTGATGAGCTGGTGAACTGCAGCAGAACTCGGCAGGAAACGGGCACATTAGTAGGTTGCCCAAATAAAATTTTTAAATTTTCTCTGTCTGCTTTTTCTTCCTGATAGTAGAAATTCCAGCTTCTCCTTTTACCCTTTCCTCCCCTCACTGCTTCCGTCACAGGAATAAGGAAGGACGCAGGCGCCGATTTGTTTCAGTCACACTACGTCAAACACTGCAAAAATTAGCACATAAACAAGGAGAGGGGCAGCAAATACGCCTTGTCCAAGCTCTGCAGCTGTTATAAAGGGCCCCACGCTGCAAACTCTGCAAAGACATGAACACTTGAAACTGCAAAAATCGGACTAATTAATTTAGCCCAACAAGTTGGCTCTGCTGAGGTGCTTTATGAGTCTTTCTCTTTTGCCTTGCCCTTTTATTGCTCTTTACCTCTGTACTTGGCATGTGTAAATGTGATTGATCGGGAGAGCAACTTGATGCTTCCAGGCCAAAGTTTAGCAATGGGTTTAAATTCAAATCACTGTTCTGCAATTCACTCTTGCCTTGCAAGTGTGCAAATCAATATGCTAAGCATAGGGCAGTGGAATGCCATTTTTGACAATTAACTAAGGAATTCGCATTGTAATCCTGCAAGACACTTAAAGGCAGGCAAATTAATTTTGGAGGTAATAAGCATATATAATGATCTTAGCTCTCTGATACAGTCAGCAGATCTTTGAGGTGGACCTACATCCAATGTTCCCTTGCAACATATGTCGCAAAACACAAAGCTCTAAACTTCAGAAATTGGGTTTTGTTAAAACATAAAGGAATACTTTTTTAAAAAAAATAAAGAACACTTCAAGTAAGGCACAAGAGAAACAGAAAGTTTCTAAGTTAACTATTTGTAGGGAGTTCTTTCTTTCAAATGCTTTTCTCTGTCCCATCCTGTTCTTAAGATGGGTCACCCAACCCATCATGCTTAACTGCACCAAAGAAAAGCATCTCGTCCCCTTCCATGGGTCCAACCGTGGCTGCAGCATCCGAGACAAGACAGTGGCAGCTTTCCTCCCTGGTGCCAAACAACACTCTCTGTGTGTTATTATATATCACATTCCAGGGAACACGATACTTTGCAAAAATGAGCAGAACCAGTACTACCCCTGCAGACCGAAAAAAGGGAACCCAATGTCTGTGGCTGTTGGGCCCTGCAGCAGCCGGTTAGATGCTCTGTGTCACTACCTACTTTGTCCTTTTGGATGTGTGTCCACCTACATATATATATGGGTGAATATGTTTGGCAATTGCATGTCTTGTGTCAACTTAGGCAAGTGAAGGAAGGCACACTAGCAAATGCATAGCACGTAAGCATATTTATAATTTATAAACAGCTATGTTCTCAGTATTGCAAGAGAGATATCTGTCATGGTCATTTTATTGGGGGTGTTCCAGCCTGTGTTAATATAAGGGATGTAGGTAGTCACTTTGGAGACAGAGTCAAGGGGCTGGTGATTTTCACACCGGAGCTTCTCTCTGCCTTCAGGGGTTGTGACCCAGGTTGTGGTCTGACGGAGTAAATGCATCTTGTGTCCCCTGTTGCATTAAAAGGGTGAGTGCACAAAACTCAATCTCACAAAGCACGTTACTGACCTCATTTACTCACAATTTCACCAATCTGATTAAAAACAAAGCAATGCCCTGTATTGTTTATGATGTAGGCTGCAATTTCAGTTAAGTAAATAAATTGGTAGATTCAAATTATCCAGCCACCAAGTTAACGCGGCAGATAACCAGATTATATAATGAAAGAAATAATTCTTTTTTTCACCCTTATCTTTGAATTTAATGAAGGTCTCGTTTTCTTTTAACCAGAAACCCCAGCTACTATTTAGCTAATAGTTTATTGACATAGTTAACGTGTCACACTGTCATTACTGGGCATAGGTGACTGTTGAACGTTAAGGGTGTATTTTGGTCTTAGGCCATTTAAGTGATCCAAGCAGACAAGAACTGTACCCATGCTCAGCTCAGCAAAGTACAGTTAGACAAATGCCTGTGCCATGTTTTCTTTAAATCTTCCTGTTAACACTTGGTAGCAGTTTGATGTTGTTCTTTGCCTTCACTATGCAGTAACACAGAATCTTTTCAAAGTTATAACATGTAGATAGCTGATGGCTGAGTCACCTCCAAGAGCAGTTTTCAAATAGCACTGGCTGTTTAACTGAGAAGAACACAGCAGTGACAGAGTGCTTTCCCTATATAGTAACTATAAAAGGTACAGTTCACCCTCCTTCTCTCTGACTGGCTTAACGACACAATAAATGTACCATGAGAGTCCTTAGTATCAGACCATATGTGTCCTAACCCACTATCCAAGATGCAGAGCCAGCTTTAACTCATGCTGTCAGTTAAAATGTCTTTAAAAGTTTTGTTAATTTTGTACTGGCACTCATAATGTGATTACAGCTACTGTCTGTCTGTGCCATTGTCACTTTATGTCAGACCAGGGAGCACCTAACAGCTGTTATAAAGTTCCTGTGAACCCCATACCACCATAATTCAATGGAAATGTGGTGGGGTGCCCACACCTAACTGGAACCAAACCTGTAGGCTTGAGGACCCACTAGTGCATGGGTCCAGTAGTACAAATGGTGGAAGCAGCCTCACATGTGCAGTGCACGCACACTAAAAATAAGACATGATTTTGCTGAGAAAAAGTTAAAAAGTTCAGAGAGCTGTTTAATTTTTGAGGGTCTGTCTCCTTAAAGTCACTCTCAATTTCACCAAAGTAGGTGTTCTTCCATCAGGGTGAAAGGCAGAGAGTGTAAGGATCTTGGCTGAGAAAACTTAGCCCTGGCTTCTGCTGAGATTGCAAATGCAAGACCTACATGAGTATCAATTTTGTTTTATAAAAATAATTAAAATTTCTCCAGCACACTGTCTCCTTACATCCCTTCTTTTCTTATCAATCACTGTCAAGTTCTTAACATTTTTAAAGCACTCCAGATTTTTACTCTGGAGGAACAGAAGAAGTAATAAGTGTTCATCTTGTTAGCTTTTGACCTAAAAAACATAAGGCTGTTTGGCATTTTATAAGAGGACATTCCATTCATAGCTAATCGACTTAAGTTTTCTTGTTCCAGTTATCAAGGGACTTTTAAAAAGCCTCTCATGTTCTTCTCTTCGTGTGTGAGTGAATATTCAGGCTTGGGAACACATGGTATACTATTAATTTTGGTTGTAGTGTTTCAGGGAAGGGTGAGGAGAAGAAGGAGACAAGCAGCATCATCACTGCTTTAAGTCAGTTCCTGGGCTCCTGGCTACTTGTGTTCATGTTAGATTTCTGAAAGATACAATCGCTCTGTGCACCGCTTAGCACCTCCACTGCTTTGAGATTGATCTTTGTGTCGTGAAAAAATGGCATTTTTCGTACACTCAAGTGTTGCACCATTGATTTGTCTTGGAGGACTGACATGTCTGCCCCAAGCCAGCCATGGCCCATTAGCAGAGGGGCAATGAATGATATTTTCGTGTGCTGCTGTACCAATATGTACTTCCTTCCTTTGTCATAGAAGCTGCAGCATGTGTTGATCTAGTGGAAAAACAAACCCTGTGATAACTGCAAAGACTTCTAATCATCACGGTCCCAGCTGGTTTTAACACTTGTCTTATGTCAACTCACTAGAACGACTGGAGTTTAAATAGCACATGCGTAGATGTTCTTACTATAGTAAATCTCTTCCCTTTGCCTTCTCACAAGATGAAGCATCTTCTTACCACTGCTGCAAGGCAGAGACAAGACATCTGCAGGAAAGAGTAGAGCTTGTTTTGCTGGTAAGAAGCTTCTTTTTGAAACAGAAGTAGCCTCTCCTCCAAGCGTGCATTCTCTGCAAAAGTGTCACAATTTCCCTGTTACTACAGCTCGGTCCCGTCAATTCCTTCCTGGTTGATTTTGGCAGAAGGTTCACCCAAATCAAGTGAGTGGTGACAAATCTCTGCTCTAAGAGAGTAAGATCCTGCTGGGAAAGCTGAGCATTGCCATTAAAATGTCCCACAAGGAAGGCCATCATGTTGCATCCACTTTTTCCTTGTCAAAGATTTGGCAAAATTCTGTGCCTTGACAAAGAGACTGTAGGCTGTCACTATCCAAAGGTGCTGCATTGAAATCTGGGAAATTCTTAGCTCTTTCCCCGCCCTGGTGTCACTTAGCTTGTTCTATCTTCTTCCCTCTCTGTGGGATAACATCGGAAAAAGCCTTGGTTCTAGGAAGGCACGATGGCTATACAACTAGTATAGAGATATCAGCTGGGTCCAGTGACAGGCACGACCAATAAGTGACTGATAATACTGTCCAAGAGGAGAACAGGAATGTCTTGCTGGCAGAAAGGAATTAACACTGGCATAGCTCTGCGGTCTCCAGTATTTGTCAGCACACCCGTCAGGCTGTGTAGCAGCGGAATATGCAACTTTCGAGCCAGACACTCTTTTCAGAGTCAAAGCTAAACTAAACTAAACCACCCTGAATAAGAAAGAACATCCAACCTGCTTTACCTAAGCCCCTGCTATATTCTGTAGAGAAAAGATAAAATATCCACCTCTAAGAACCTGATGAAAGAACGTATGTCCTGTTTTTAACCTACTCCATTTCAGCCCTTGAGGGTCAGATGTCGTACTGCTGAGATTTCAGTGGCATTAGGGGCTTGCTCCAAAAGGCAGTGAAATACAATCTGGAGGAGGACTGGAATATCCACCTTCCAGTTGATTCCAGGGTTTGGATCCAGAGCTCCTTGGGCCCCTGGCCTCACCACACTGAGGGAGGAGAGTTAGGTGCCTTGGCATGCAGCAAAAGATGGTCTCCTTGTTGGGGAAGAAACCACTTTACGTCGATATGCCAAGTGGGAAGCTGCCTACAAGAGGCTGGAGAAGCTGGTGACAGGAGTATTTACTGCCAGGACACACTCAAGGCATAGAGTTAGGGCATACAAACAAATCACTGCAAGTCCTACAAAACCAGAAGGTTTTGTGTAGATGGCAGATCTTCATAGGGGGCTGTGATCTGTGAGGCAGATTTTCATAGGCAAATAGACTTTTGGGTGGCAGGGGTTTATTACTACACAAAAAATAAAATTATTCATTTTAGCAGATGGAACCAAAACCATGAGGAGTTGAAGTAGATGATTGTACAAGTAAGGGCATCAATGGATGCAGTATCACAGGTATGAATGAATTTGGTCCCAATAACTACAGACCTGCAATACAGTTTTAAGATATACTTTCTTTATAGCTTGGCCCAATTTAACAAAGCAAAAAATATTCTTATCAAGGTGATACTAGAGAATGATCTTCAAACACCTAATCTGTCTGTAAAGATGGCCATTGCATGGAAAACCAAAAGGGAACCAGAGTTTGCCTCCTCTGTGAAAAGGTTAAAGGCTAAACCATTGACATAATTTAATGTTAGGGAATCAAAAGCTAGAGCTTGCATTGAATGCAAGTAATTAATCCACAAAATCAAGAATTCATTAATTTAACCCAAACTATACACAGCTAATTTTTTAGCAATTTATTATAATTCAGATTAACAGTAATGTAGCTCAACCTTTTTCTCTAGGAAATGGCTTTAATTAATCCAAAACTGATAAAACTGAGACCAGTGTAAGAACAGTTGTCCAGTATCATCAATCCAAATCCTAGGGGACAGGCAGCAAACAAGAAGGAGCCTGAACAGGGCAGAATAAAGGGTTAGAGATGACTCAATATTTCACCACATCATTGCAAGCAGGAAGAGGCTATTTCGTAAATCATGGGTCATTTCCATAACTTGAAAACCCATATGTATACAAAGAGGTTGTTACAGCAAGGAATCACACACAAGATTTTCCATATTATTAACCTCACGTGGGGCACAAGGGCTGGGCACACTTAAATCCTGCAGGAAGCTCCATACACTCTGGTGTTGACTGGAAACTGCTGTGGAAGAGCCACAGCACATGCTGGTGTCGTGAATACACCCCTGGGTCTGCAATAACCTTGTTGTATCCTCCTGACCCTCTTCCTCTAGTCCTTTAATCATTCTCATGGCATTTCTCTGTGTTCAAGAACATCAAACACCCTTTTTGCACTATGGACACAGATTTGGGAGCTGGTCCAAATGGCTTGATCCCTGCAGAAGAGGAGGGTGCGAATCCTCCTTGCATGTTTGGTATTGCCCATGTTTTGTGGAAGGGAAAGCCAGAGGTGGTCTTCTGGATGCTTCCATCATCCAGAAGCCACAATGGAAGGTGCTTCTTCTATCTTTTGCTGGAATTGGTCACTAGGTTGCTCTGTTTCTGCAAACACAGCAGAATGTTGCCTACTCTAGTGGATACTAAGGCCTCATCTGTGCTGTACTTCTGAGACAGTTCAGAATGAAGACAGCTGGTGCTGTTTTCTTGAAAATTAGGAAACTTTAGATAGGAATGCCATTTTGAAAACATAGTTTCTGAGTGATATATAAACTGAAATCAATGACAGGTATTTTTGATCAAACTTTTTAAAAGAATCTTCAACAGAACATGTTAATACAGAATATAAATCACTATGTATTAGAACATGATAAATTTTCCATCATCACTCGCTACTACCTTTTATTATGTACAGCTTCCTAAGAGATCTCCAGTCAACAGCAGCCTGAACTATTTGTACCTGTACAATTGGTCCCATGTGGAATCCCACTGATTTCAGAAAAGTTAATGACTGTCTACTAATTGCATAAGTAACTATCACTCTTTATGCCATTATGAAATCAGATCCATAAAATCTGTTAAGTGTCTACAGACCTTTAAAGACAAGGCAGAGTATCACCCAATGTCAGTAACTCCAGCCTGTAGACACACCGGGTGAGATGTATCTCAGAGCAGAAGCCGGACTTTGAGCTTGTCTAATCTCTGCTCCCTCTGCAATCAACAGGAAGGAATGGACGTCTCTAGAGACAAATTAGACTCCCTGCAACACAAGCACGAGAATGGAGCCCATTCCTGCATAAGAGTTACATAGTTAACTGTCTAGTCGTTAACTGTCTCGCATAGTGGGACTCCACATGAGAATAATTATACACGCACCAGTGTTGCTTGGGATGAGGCTCTTCCTGCTGACTTCTGTTCTGTAAACTTAGATTCCTTAGATTTACCCCTCTACTCTGCACTCGTGAGACCCCATCTGGAGTACTGCATCCAGCTTTGGAGTCCTCAACACAGGAAGGACATGGACCTGTTGGAATGAGTCCAGCAGAGGGCCACGAAGATGATCAGAGGGATGGAGCACCTCCCCTATGAAGATAGGCTGAGAGCTGGGGTTGTTCAGCCTGGAGAAGAGAAGGCTCCGGGAAGACCTTACAACAGCCTTTCAATATCTGAAGGAAGCCTACAGAAGAGCCGGGGAGGGACTGCTTACGAGGAAGTGTAGCGACAGGATGAGAGGCAATGGTTTTAAATTGGAAGAGGGGAGATTTAGATTAGATATTAGAAAGAAATTCTTTACAGTGAGGGTGGTGAGACA
>JAOQGH010000001.1:205218106-205235410 GCA_025769975.1 Gallinago jamesoni
CCAAGATGATTAAGGGATTGGAGCACCTCCCTTACGAGGAAAGGCTCAAAGAGCTGGGGCTCTTTAGCCTGGAGAAGGCTGAGGGAGACCTTATCTATGCTTACAAGTGTCTAAAAGGTGGGTTGGAGCCAGACTCTTTTCAGTGGTTTCCAGCGATAGAACAAGGGGCAACAGGCTCAAGCTGAAACATGGGAAGTTCCATTCAAATATGAGGAAAATCTTCTTTCTGGTGAGGGTGACAGAGCCCTGGAACAGGCTGCCCAGGGAGGGTGTGGAGTCCCCTTCACTGGAGATTCCCGCCTGGATGCAGTCCTGAGTGATGTGCTCTGGGCAACCCTGCTTTAGCAGGGGAGTTGGACTAGATGACCTCTATGGTCCCTTCCAACTGTCAAATCCATGATATCCTCACCTTGAGAGCCCTAGGTCTCATGTATGCAGAAGACTGAGGCTCAGAACAGATTTTGAGTCACCCAACTCCGTAAGTAAAATAATCAATCCTTTAAGTCTTTGCAAGAGCTGCATAACATTCTTTATCATTAAGTCATGCAACAGGAAACCAAGGGCTCCAAGACCAGCCATCGAATCCACTGTAAGGAAGCAGGCTTGTGTAAACCTGACCTCCGTGGATGGGGGCCAAGACATAAAGGTTAGCTGCCTATAGCCGCCCACTAAATTATATCCTTAGGACAAGGCATGTAAATAACCTGACACAGCACAGCAAGTGAAACCACGCGAGTGGAAACTTGGCCAGGAACCCGAGACACACACTGTTGCTCCCAGGTTTCCAGGAAGAAGTATTTGCAGAGAAACGGCAAAAAAATAAAACAACAAACCAAACAAAAAAACCAATCATGTGGTGGGAAAGAGCCAACCAGCAATAACGTACAGAAAAGCTGAAAGTTTGGGTAAACACCAGAGTCCAAAGTGAGGAAGAAGAGCAAGCCCAGGGAACCCTGGCAGAGGAGAGGTTACCAATTGACGTTCTCCCCGGTGTTGTGTGCTTTTTCACAGTGCAGTGCTACTTACCCAAAAGGAAATGGTTTATGTGCGTTAAAGAATGCTCTAACACTCACACGCCAAACCCTGTATTTTAAACTGAATCATACAGGAAGCAACATATAATTTTGGTGCCACTGCATCCAAATCACTGGAGAACCTGAAAACACTAGCGTGCATAATCAGGGGCTCCAGCGTATCAACTCAGTCGCAGTACTTTCTTACAAAATAAATAATAGTGCTTAATTTGACACGAAATTCCAGTTGTTAAAATTTTTACCTGTGGTTATGGCTTTCATGTTCTCCCCCCATCCAAGACTTTTTCCTACAAACTTCAAAATAAACCCAGGGACCAGCCCCAGCGTTGGCAAATTGCCCCAACTGAAGGTTCACATTGCCTTTGTTACAGCATTCCTTTCCCAAAATGTATTCTTTCCACAAAAATATTTTTAGTGGGCTTTCAATTTTGGTAGCTTATGTGATCCTTCAAAAAAAAAAAAAAAATTCCCAGCTGACTCCTCCCCCCAAAAAAGGTATAAAAGCCAGTGCCACGCTTGAAGATTTTTCATGGACTACTTGTCGGGCACAGACATGCACATCATCTACGCTACCAGTTACCAGCTCTGCTTTACCACAATAAAAATAGACCTCTCCAGGATTAGTGGCAACTGAGAGTCACACCTAGTGTCACCTCAACACGATACCCTGTGGGCTTTACGCAACAGAGGGTTTTCCCAGGTTTTGTGCTGAAGAGGGCAGTGCACACCCAAAGCACATCTGACCCAGCACAGCCCACGTTCTGGGACTCCACGTGGAAGCACCCTGGTGCACCAGCCACGCACAAAGAAGCCATAACGCTGGCAATTAAAGGATTTCTTCTGACCCCCAGAGCCCATCTTGAGTCATGTTTGTGTGCCAGAGCCTCCAGCAACCCGCGAGCAGGAAAGGCTTCTCGCCTCCAGAGCAGCACTGCCATCAGCCAGAGAGCTCTGCAGGGGTTAGGTGGACCAAGCACAACTATTATTCTTATATCAGAAATACTTATTTGATGAAGAGTGAGGCTGTTTGGGCGTTTCTGAATTGGATAGGTGTATGTTTTCACATAGATGTGCTCTGCCCGCAGCCCTGTGGTTTTCAATGGTTATCTCAAGCCATCCCCCCTCAAGATATATCTGTACGTAGCTAAGAAACAGCTGCAGAAAATACTTGAGTCTCTTTAACAAGTTTCCGCCAGTGCCAGTGTGTGGTGTGTTCCCAGAAGTGAGTTTCCCACAAGACTGTCCTTAACCACCTGCACTTTTTCCATCAGAGCCCTGACTACCGCTTTTAAGTCCCCTATTCCGATCCCCTTCTCCAAGACCTGCAATAAAATTACCTGCTTCAGCGCTAGATGAGCTCTCATTTAAATTCAAGGGGGTTGTGGAAGAAACTGAGTGTTTTTCCCTACTAAAATGAGTTCTTTCAGGTACCAGCTCTTAGGAGCCCAGGGAGGTGCAGCAGCCTGCACACCCCTTCCTGTTGTGCAACTGCTATTGAGCTGCTGCTACGTTTCAGCTGAAGAATGGGTTCATGCCACCTCAAGAGGTTCTTGACTGCTCTTAGACCACTCTTCGTTGTACTGAAAGATTAAAAAAAAAAAGTTCACACTTTATAATTAATCACTACAATTATTTTCAGAGAAGCTTTACAACCTTTTTTGGCTATGCAGGAATACTAGCTTCTTCCAGAAACTGGTTTTACCATCTGCCTCCCCAGTTTCATTGAGAACACTTAAAACCCTTCCACACTTACCCGTTTTTTCCAAGCTCTCCCCTTTTAAAATCAAAGGAGACAACAAAATGTATTCTTCTGTATTGTTATCATTAAGATACCCGACAACAACATACCAGTACTTACCTGTTCCACCCAGTTGTGTTCACTCTCTCACCTTTCATCTTCCAGCTCTTTAGCAGCTCTTTAGCTCCATGGCAGGCAATTATAAACAAAAAGCCTTCACAGCAGCCTCTTCAGCCTCCACAACCCGAGCAGTAACTTCAATGTGGAAGAGTTTACACCCTTCCCCCACAGGCTTTGAAGGAAGCAGTTGCTCAGGGACACTTCAATTCTCCCCCTTCCTCCATGGAGACTGTGGACAACTAAGTTTTATAGCTGGGATAAATAAGAAAATGGATTTTTAAAACAAAACTTACATGTGAAGACTAGGGTAGACCGGATCAATCACCCTTAGAAACCATGGTCCACTCTCCATTTGAGTGCACATGAAAATCTTGTCATCCAACTAATCTGCATACTAGGAATTATGTGAGGCCTGATAATTTGCCAGAACAGAGAAAACCCCAACATCCTGCCAGTTGTCCATACTGCACTGACAAGATGTTGACAATGTAACAAAACATCACACACCCTAAAAACTGTTACCATGTAACATATTTGTACAATTAATCTTATGAACCTGTGTATTTCTCATGCAAACTGTAGGGCTCATTTTGGAGTACTCAATTTAGAGGACCACACATTCCCACTCATCCGCATCCCTCCTGCAGGGTCTTCCAACTGCTTCTCCTGGTCTTCAGGACACTGGGTGGGTGGTTGCTTACCTGAATACACTGTGTGACTAAAATCACTTCAGTAACAAGCCAACCCCCAGTTTCTGCAGCGCAGATGTCAGCACAGTAGTCTGAGTACAGACAAACCCATCGGCGTCCCAGGCTCAGGACCACACGGTCACTGGAGCAAGTTTTAATTAACAGCATTAAAACAGAGCACACCCATGAATTAAAAACCTGCCAAAGGCAAGCCTTCAATTCTATCATCACCTTAAATCTTTTCGTACAAAATGCTGAGACAATGCTTATTTCTGCAATAGGACCATAAGTTTCTTGGGGATCTTGCAATTAAGACCTGTTGGCTCAGAAAAGACTTTGTCATTAGCTCTTTCAGGTGAACAGTATCCAGTTTGAGAAGTGTAATGCAAACTTCATCATTAATATCTCTGAGAAAGTGAACTATACAGACAGCAGAAAACTATATTACTTGTCTCCTGCCTCAGGCATTCACTTGGGTAATTTCTGAGGTCAAGTCCATTTTTTCTACATTTCCACCTGCTCCAGCAACTCTTAGCTGAGGCATCAGTGGCATCTACATCTTCAGACAAAGAAACATGGTATGAACAACGGAATAAAATTATCTGTAAAGCAGGATGCGTCCTTGTCTCCTCCTCAGAGCAGCAACACTGACGCAAGGGGAAGAAGAGAAGGAATCAATGCAGGTGAAACCAATTGTTTCTAAACCAGTTTAAGTAACAAAGCACACTGTCACTGGGCTAGCAGGCTTATCTTGGATGAAGATTTCACATACATGTTTTCTGCCAGTTACAGAAAAGACAAACAAGTCCCTCCTGATGATCCGATTGCAATACTTACCATCATCATCTGGCATCAGCTGCGCAGATACAAACATAGGCTTAAAGTCTACAGTGGGCAACAGTTGTGACAGAAGTCATCATGCCACTGCCCCTTTTTAGCCCACAGCACACCTAATCTAAAGGTATCTGCATAGAGAAGAATCAGAAAAGACATCAAGGGGCTGTAATTCAGAATTCTTCAGTTATAGCAGCAACAGAGCATTATGCCCCCTCCACTCCTTTTCTTCAGTGATGAATATGGCAAAACTGGGCAAGCTGGGTGTGGGGAGAAGCACCTCCTGTCCCAGAACACTGGGCATTTTACAGGAAGGCAAGCAGCTTGTTCAGATTCTTTAACTGGAGTGAGCTGGATTTAAAGAGATGGAAGAATGGCATGCATTGCTGTAATACCAACATATCTTGAAAGGCTGAAAGGTTTGGATTAAGTAACCACATCGCTGAACATCTCATGACACCCTTCCTCCATCATTCAAGTGGGTCCTGGGGTACACAGACTACTATACCTGTGCGGTTACTGTGAGGCAATATCCTGAGCAAATGCATTGTACTTACCTCCAGGAGGAGCCAAAGTACGAAATAAAACCTTGTAGCCCCATTTTTCCTGAGCTATACCACTATTGTACTTGGATAATCAAGACTTCCAGCAAACCTACAAAACTCTTCATAACTCTTTGCAGCGGAGTATCTTCTTGAAATAATAAAGCTCTTTATTTCACAGGAATCAGCTGTAAGTAGAAACGGTGTTATTTCACAAATCATGCAGTAAATTTGAGCATCCTCCCTCTCAGTTTTAAGCAAAGATTTTCCACATGTTATTTCAGGGAACTCCAGTCCTCTAAAGCCTAACAGAGATTTAATTAATCTCACACTTGGTGAACGGATCATTTCCTACTTCCCAACACAGAGACTAGCACAGGAAGGGATGCTGTTCAGTAGAAGCAAACCTACAACATGCTGCTCATAATCCAGTCTACCTCCTACAAGCCAGCCAGAGGGCATGCTTAACCTCAGACAGCACTTGGTCATCTAAGCCATCCAACACCAAACAGCAAGAACAGGTAAGAAAACAAGGAAGCAAGTTAGCTTGGCTGCTCCCATACCATGCTAAGAGGTTTTACACTACCTCACCCGTTCGCTCAGATTTTTCAAGGTTGATTTATGTCTCCATAGACATACTGAGGAACACCTGCCTTCAGGAAGAAATAAAGCTCCTCCTGGCGGCGACACTAAGCCACTTATTTCTAACAGCCAAACACTATGACTGCAATTATCAGACAGAAGCCACAACCCTTAACGGAGCCCCAAATCAGCAAGCACAGGCTGTCACCTGGTGTGTGACAAGGACACGTCCCAGCCTACTCCCTGCTGAGGGCCTCCCCCACCACGGCTAGGCCAAGAGTTCAGCCCCGCTCTTTCAACCTGAAGCCCGTCCTTCATCCCAGGGAAGGGCCTAAGCCCCCGGCTCCTCCTCCGCACCGGGCTCCTCTCCCCGCAAGGTTAAAGGAGGACAACCCCGAAGGCCACCCCGGCTCCCTGCATCACGGCGGCCTCGTTCTCTGAAACCAGCACCCTCCCGGCCCCGACACACACCGCAGCCGCCTGCCCTCACGACCGTGACCAGCCGCCCGCCATCCTACTCTCACACCCGTGACCAGCCGCCCCTTTCAACCGCTCCCTCCGCCCCCGATTCCTTCCAAAAAACCCACCGCACCCCCCACCCGCCTCACGGTCTCGACGCCAAGGGCTCACACAGGGGGCCGAGTCCCGGGAACAGCCTCTCGCCACGGAGAGGCCCTGCCCTACCAAGGGCCAGCGGGCGCCGAGGAGCAACCAGCCGCTGCGCGACGTCCTTCGGGGGCCCTCCACAACCCGGCACGTACCCTTCAGCCTCCCCTTTTGCTCCCACAAGCTCTTCCCACCACCCTAAGCCAACAACTGACTCCCGTCCTTCCCCTTTTCCGACATCTTAACCCAGCCGCCCGGCTGCTCCTCCAGAACTCAAAGTACCCCACGCCATCAACATGGCCGCCACCAGCACCGCCTTCCCCCCTCCCCACTGCGGCGGCGCGGCGCGGGGCCTGCCGGGAGATCGAGTCCCCACCCCTATTCGCTGTCCTTCGGCGCCTCCCGTCGGGAGACTACAACCCCCAGAATTCCCCCGCGGCATAGAGGCGCCAGCCAATAGGGAGGCGGCGGCGGGGCCAGCTGGCCCCGCCCCGGCGGGCGAGAGGGGTGATGTCATTGCCCAGCGGGCGGCCGCGGGGGCGCCGCCGCCGTTCATTGTGCTCGGCCGGTGCCGCCTCCCGCTGCCAGCGCCGGCCACGGTGGGGGGGGATCCGCTCCCGTCCCCTTTCCAGCCCCTCAGCACCGCCCCAGCTCCCGCACTCATCTCTGAAGGCACCGAGCTCTGCTGCACCCATCCTGGGGCCGGGGGGGGGCTGTCCTGCTCCGGGGCTGGCTCATCGCCCATCCCAGGAAACCGCGCTGTGCGGGGAGGGGGGTGCTCGGCATCCATCCCCGGGGGAGAGGGGCTGCCTTGCCCCCATCCCTGGAAGCTGCCCTGCACCGGGTGGGTGGCCAGCACCCATCCCCGGGGGAGTGGGGCTGCCTTGCACCCATCCCCGGGGGGGGCTGCACCGCGTCTCCCCCCGGGTGGGTGCGGGGGTGCGTAGGAGGGGGCTGCACCGCCCCCAGCCCCGCCGTCCCTGTCGTGGGGCTGCCAGCCTTCTCCCACCGCCGGTAACCGGCTCCTGGATCCCCGCCTCGTTTTATGATCGTGGAGAGGGAGGAAAAATCCCAAACCAGGTGAGTTCTGCGCTGCTCCTCTTTTTTGATTTATGTGTGTGTGTGTGTGTTTTCCTTACCCCCCCTTTCAGCCTCCCCAAATCCACCCATCTCCCGATGCGCTTCCCCTCCTTGCCCCTTCCCCGGCGGGGAGAAGAGCTGCCGAGCCGGGCTGCGCCGCTTTTCCCCGGTATTTGCTAAAAAACGGGAGGGGAAAACCCGAACCCCAGCCCCAATTCAAACCTCAATCCCCTTAAATTAGAGAAATACCCTTTGGTAGTTGCCTCCGCCACCCGCAGCCTCCGGGAGCCTCCTGCAACTTTCGGGATGCTCCGGGCGCCCCGAAATAGCGCGGTCCCGAGAGGCGGGGGTGCGGGGGAGTCCTGTCCCGTTTATCTTCTGCACGGTGTAACAGTGGGGGAAATAAGATGGGGGTTTTTAATTGCTGTCCTTAAGTGTTGCTGAGCGCCTGTAAAACCCGGTGTTCCTGGCAGGGGAAAAAAAAAAAAAAATTTAATCCCTTTAAAAGTCGGATAAGCAAAGTTAGTTCTAAGACGGGTTTTGGGGTGCTGCTGGACTACGTCGCATGGCTTCTGTGTTCTGACACCCCCCATTCCTCCCCCCTCTTTTAGGTAAACGGGGGGATTTGGCTTAAACTGGCTGGCGATTCTGGCTGTGTGCACTTGGTCCAGGTTTCTCTTCCAAGCCATCTCATGAGTTGTGCATCCTAAAAATCGGGGGTTGGACAGTCTGGTGGTTTCTTTCGACTTCCAAACTATCGCTCTGGTCTTTGTCCCTTTTATCAGAAACACAAGAAGCGCATAGATTTTAAACTTTTGGAAAACTTTTGTGCTTGGGCAGAGCTTTGTATTCCTGGGGCTTTTTCATTTGTTTCCCTGTCCCTTGCCGTTTGCGAGGTGCAGTTCAGACCTTTGCTTGGACCAATGCTATGATGTTAGAGCAAGAGAAATGATTTATTTTTTTTTCTTTAGTGCCTGACATCAGGAGGTTCTATCCCCTTTTATAACTCCGTTATCACTGCGATTGCTCATGCACCCCAGACGTCTGATTTTTGTGCTGGTGGCAGTGAAATGGGTGCAACGCAGAGGGGGGTCCTGCTCGCCTCCAAATCTGTCAACATCTTCCAGTGCCCTTTAAAGTTAATCTGCTCCAGAGCCCAACTTGGAGGCTGTTCTGAGAGGAGGAAGAGGGGCGTGCAGCTGAGTTGATATTTTATTTATCTATCTATTTATTTATTTATTTTTCTTTCCCTCTGCTGTGTGTTTTGCTGCTGCGCTTCTCTTGTGTAACTGGCACTGGGTGTCCTCTGGCAGAGACTCTCCCTGGGATCACTGCGCTGGGGGGACTGGTGACATGAGTGCAGTGGGGACAATGAAACTCCCTGTTTTGGTTTGATCAAAGTGTTTGTAAACACCCAGGGGGTGGTTGGGGTGTCCGTAGGCGATGCCCAGCGTTTTACAGCCTCCCCTCTTCAAATGGGATAAACATGCTGCATCCACACCTCCTCCTTCCATTTATTTCATTTGTGGGGTGGGTTTTTTTTTTTCCTTCCTCTTTGTTACTGACTCAGAGAGGAAGGACAACAGTGTGTGCAGGAGTTGCCTTTGTTTGGTCTTTTTTTTTTAAAAAAAAAAAAACCAAACATTTTTATTTCCTGGAATGGCATTTTCCTCTTTTATTTTACAAGGGAGGGAACGGGTAACGTAAGAGAGGGTTTCCCAGCTCGGCTGTAAAAGGAGAAGTTTTATAGCAGTGATTTTTGTTAGCTACGGAGAGAAGGGACTGGAAATGAAGTGATAATTTGAAAGTGTAGGCTGGGAATTGTTCTGGGAAATACTGATACAGAAGTTGAAGAGAACAAGCAAGGAATCCATGGCTAGGGATTTTGTATTTAAATAATGTGACTTCTGTGGTCTCCTTTTTTATGCTGCCTTCATCTTTATACGTTTTGATATTTATGCTTGTTTTGTTATTTTTTCCCAAATTTATTACATTTGTTGAATTTAAAAAGGCTTGTGATGGTGCGAGTGAGCATTTTCAAGCTATATTATATTACAAGAAGAAGTGGAGTAAAAATGTAGCTCAGAAATCTACTATTATATTAATGAGATGAAATTTTGCCTTACAGGAAGAGAAATACAGACATGTAAAAATGGACCAAAAGGTGCAAATCACTCAATAGATGAGTGATTGCTGTGAAAAAGCACAGATGAGCTAAAGGGCCCTTACTCTTGAGTGATTTGAGTGCTGATCCTGCAAGGACCTAACCGCAATGTATGCGTTTACTGTGATTCAACAAGTCCCTGAGATGCCAGTTGCTGGAAGCAGAGAGACTGCCTCAGGAAGGCAGCACTAAATATTCTCTTTGGTTTTAAGTTTTCCCTGATTTTTTTTTAAATTTTCCCCTGTCTGAAAGGGGGTTCTTAGCTAGATGATCTCGTGGCATACCCTGTACAGTTTTCTTTTATATTAATCCTGTTCTTAAAGAAATTGAGTTTGATGCCACTGATTGACTTCTTAGTAAAGCCAGAAATTGCATCTTTTTGAGTTGGCTTTATCAGCATCATTTATGTGCCCTGTGCTGCATTAAATTGCCCACCCCAGGACTGTTGTAGGAAGAAGTTCAAGCTGCCCTGGGACCCTTGGGTGTCTCCCAGCCTCATGTACAGGGGGACACAAAGACTGGTGAGATGAGGGGAACTGGGAAGAGCCAGAGGTGGGATAGACTTGCTGCCTCTTCAACTTCACTTTCTTCTCTGCTTCAGAGCAGAGCTATGAGAGGGCAATGATTTCTGTAGCCTAGAGTTTGGTCTGGTGAGGCACCTGGAGTTTCTGAAGGGATAGGTGGATGAATGAAGAAGGCTTTTCAGGGAGGAACTGAACCAACTGCAGGTGGTAGATGTTGCTCCCGGCTTGAGCTGGAGCATTGAGGTTCTCAAATGCAAACTGTGGTGGAGCTCCTGGTTGTAGCTCTGGAGCTGTCCTCATTTGGACTTTGCCACGATGGCCAAACTGGCATACATCTGTTGGCAAATTGAGTGTGGTTTGTGGGTTTTTTTGTGGTGGTGTGTTTTTTTTTTTTTTTAGGGCAGTGCGAGAGCAAGCCTTGCTCTTGGCAAGCACAGGAAGAGGAATGGGGAATGTGCTAGGAGCTCGTTCATGCCAAATAACCACCCAGGCAATGCGAAAGTCTGAGAAATTCATTGCAACAGTGTGGCTGGCACAGCAGGAGCACAGAAGGTAGCACAGGGTGGGCACACCTTGCAGTGAGGAGGCTGCTTAAACCAGGAGGCTCTTATGGATGCTCGCAAGATTTCAGAGCAGGAGATTCTGGAGACAATAAAGTCGTCCTCTGTGTTATGGATGGATTTCTGACACCAAAACCATCAACCATCTTGGGGCAGAGATGCTCAACAGCAGCTCTGCTTTGGCTGGAGGACAGATGAGATGACCTAAGGCAATGTTTTGATTGACTCTCTAGTTTCTGTAATTTCATTTTGCAGCAAGTCATTTAGCTTCCTGCCCCCCCAGTGATTCTGTCAATAGCTAACTAAATCCTCATTTTATTTTTAATGGCTCTCTTACAGTGAGGAAAGAACTGATCTGTCATGTTTGTCATATAGCCCTGGTGCCTCTTGGTTAGCTGGTGCTTAAATCATGAGGTTCAGCTGGGGTGGCTGAGTCCAATATTCCTCAGGTGCTAATAAGTTGAAATAATTAGGGCAGAACAAGGATGAACTTGTCCCTTAAAATCATTGTCCGTACTTAAGCAGAGTCAAGTCCACGTTAAAGTCTGTTGCTGTTGCAGCAGTTTCATAACTAATCTACCATTAAACATTGGCCCTGCATAGAAGGTATTAGTGAGATTTGTGTGGTAGTGTCATTTGATTTCGCCCTGCGTAGATAAAAATCGTTAAGAGAGCTTCGTTGCATTGAGCTGGGGATAGATATTTAGGTTGCGAACAGCTTGAGACTTAATTGCTATTTGTCATCTCGCCTCGCCTGGAGTTACTGCTCTCACTTCTCTCTGGGCAGAGGTGCACGCTTCCCTGGTACACTCAAGGCAAAATTTAAACCCCTGCTTAAAACTAACCTAGCTCTTGGTTTCCTGAGATAATTAGGGATTGCTTGTACAAACAGAGCAGAAAACCTTCAGGAAGGTCGTGCTTTGTTCCATGTAGATGGAGCCTCACGGAAATCTGCTGCTGTCCTTTTAAAGATCCCAGGATACCCTGTTTATTTTCTTTGCTTTCAGCCGAAGTGCTTTCTCTTAAAGATACTGCTGAACTAAAAGTTAACTGTAACCTCTAAGTATCTGAATAGTGTTTTCTTTTAGACCTTGAAAAGAGTAATGGGAAAGGGAAGAGTGAAGAGGAAGGGGAGGAAAGGCAAGGCTGGGCTGGCATGAAAAGAGATGAGCTTGCACATGGTTTCTCCAAAGACTGTGTCCTGCAGGGTGAATTCAAAAGGAGGGGAAAAAACCCAAAGGTGTTAGAGATACCAAGGTGTACCGAAGTCAAGCAGTGCTTGGGTGACTTTGTCCTGCTGAAGATGCCCTCTGTGGAGAGAGGGACTTAATGCGGGACCGCAGCAGCCCAACTCTGCTGTGAACTTGCCAAAAACTAAACTCTGCTTTGTTGATTAAGCAAAAAGTCAGTTACTCAAAGAGCAGCGTGTGTGCATTTGAAACGGGAGTATGTCTTGGTAGAAATCCAGCCTATGGTTTGCAGAAGGGAATTGCCGTGGAGCTACCATCCCGTAGGCTGGTGCTGAGCCTTGATGCCGGTTTGTTTGGAGCAGTGAAGAAAAGGAATCTGTGAACAAGACACATCCTGCACTATCAATCAGTTGAGTGTGCTTCCCAGAGTGGTTTGGATCAAGCCCCTCACACCTAAAGAAAAAGAGCTTCTATTGCTTCAGCAGGGAGGGGTCACTCCTTCCCTGGCTGTGGAAGCAGGGGATCCCTCTCCAGAGTAATCGAGTGGTTGGAACAGAGTAGTTCAATTGGAAGGGACCTACAACGGTGTCTAATTGCCTGATCAATTCAGGGCTGACCAAAAATTAAACTGTATTATTAAGGGCCTTATCTAAATGCCTTAGGCTTGGGGCACTGACCATCTCTCTAGGAAGCCTGTTCCAGTGTCGGAGCACCCTTTTGGTAAAGAAGTGCTTACTAATGAGCTTACAGCTCCCCAGGGAGCTGTAGGGAGTGATGAGGTTTCCTCTCAGCCTCCTTTTCTCCAAACTAGACAAGCCCAAAGTCCTCAGTCGCTCCTCACAGGACACGGTTCCATCCCTTTCACCAGCTTTGCTGCCCTCCAGCAGAGCTGTATGGGTGTCATTGGGGTGTCACTACTGAGATGGTACCAGCTCAAGGGGAATTGCTGAACCTCCCCTGGCACAACTTGAGGCCATTTCCTCTTGTCCTATTGCCTCTGCCTTGGGAGAAGAGACCGACCCCCACCTCTCTACACCCTCCTTTCAGGTAATTGTAGAGAGCAAAGAGGTCTCCCCTCAGCCTCCTCATCACATCAGAAGATGTGATGCCAGCAGGGAGCAGGTTACTAAAGATGTTGGGGGGGAAAGAAGAATGTGTATCTGATTAGCAAACCAGCCCACTTATGCTTTGCCCTGTGGTGGATGGAACTTGAGGTGCAGGAACTTGTCAAGCCCTCTTGTCTTTCCAACAGTGACTCTTTTGCTCCAAATACCCCTTTGTCCGTGGATACTGAAGTGGTGGGAGATCCAGAAAAATCTGTGCTCCAGAAGAAACCCAGATCCATATTCAGGGTGAAGACCAACACCTTGAGTTGAGAGGTGATGGCCAGTGAGTGTTCAGATTTACTGGTGATCAAAGAACAAGTGAAAGGGATTGCCAGGATTAGAAAAGAAATCATGTTTCTAACCCCCCCCCCCCTCCACGTCTTGGGTTTGCTGTGTTGCAAAGAATGCTCTCAGTAATGAAAAGCTGACTTGAAAAAATAATCGTTAGCACTTCTCTGTGATTTAAATTTCATTGCCTGAACTCAGAGTAATGGAAAATAGATCAGTCAAGGCTTTTTATCTAACAAATTTTTAAAGGAAGCCAGCTTCATGTCTAATTAGTGAGAAGTTCTCCATGGTGCCGTCTCTTTCCATGGTCTAACGTGTGGTGTTTTCATGACAGTTGTGGCTGCAGCATGAGAATATTTACTTAAAATAACATCCTTTTTTAAAAACATAGCAAGACAAACTTGTGTATAAATTTATTTCTCAGACAACCTGAATTCTTGTTACTGACCTCAAGAAATCCCCTCAGGGGTCTCCATCCTGTGTGGCTGTATCTTCCTACTGCTTTCTGATGGCAGGAGGGAGTTTTAAATTCCATCTTCTGCAATACTGGTGATTCAAGGTTTATTATAGTGGCTACTGAACTTGATTAACTGAAAGAGGAGATGACTGACACTTAAAAAATAATACTTTTTGTTGTTGTTGTTCTTGCTTTATAGCTATTAACTTAAATACCTGATAAATAAATACAGCGTTGAAAAAGCTTCCCTGACTCATTTGGTATCCCTGGTAGTCCTCTTGAGACATCAGATTATTCCATCCTGAGAAAAATAATCTTTGGGGGTGAGAATGGGGTAGCCTGAAATCACTGTGGGGATATCAGTTTGGTTTTGGGTTTCAGGAAAAAGATTAAGAGAAAAAAACGTTAGCCTTTTTATTCTTGTGTCTCCCCTGAAGTTAATAGTGCAGTGTGTCCTGTGGAGAAAAGGTATTAACTCGGATAAACTTGCGCTAATGAGTTTAATTAAAACCCCAGCGAAGACTGGAGTGATCTGTAGGTTTTGCAGAAGCTTAAGGGCAGGTTTGGGATTTCTGTATGTTCTGGGCTGCTGAGGACCCCGGGATGGCTGGTTCAGCATTTGGTTTCATGTCCTGCTTAAGTGGAGGTGGAGCCACAAGCTTGTAGCCTTGAACGTTCAACCTATGTGGTGGTGGGTTTGGGCTCTGCTCCTCTTCTCTGTAATCCCTATTTCTGCTGCATAACTACGGAAAAGCATTTTCACTCTAAAGGGATCATTTTAATAAGGTTTGCTGCTAATTTCATGTTTTCTATCTAAAATCTGCTCAAGTGCAGAGAATATCTGCACCAACTCAGTTAATCCAGCTCTGCGGGCAATGGCTGTCTACTGTCTGTAGCCAACAGAAGATTGTGGCACCCTCTAATTTCTCACATATCTTGATAATATAAAAAAATCCCCACTGTAAATATTTGCTCTTGAGAACATTAGGTAGTCATGGGGTGATTCTTGAATAATGTTGGGTCTATAAAAATTAAAAGAAAAAAAAAAATCATTCAGAGACCATATGAGAGCTGCATGTACCAGAAGCTGGAAACATCAGAAGCAAAGTCGGTGCCTGATTTCTCTATTGCATTTGTACTTGTTCGGTACAATTTGTTCCTTCTAAAAAGGGAGCTGTGCCCATTTTCTTTGAGCCAGCAGCATTCGCTTTTCTAAAATATGGTAGTAGTGTTTTGCTCAGCTAGATGGATGAGTGTGCGTACATAGAAAACTCCCAGATAAACACAGGTTTCTGTTAACTCTTCATTTTCAGCAGGCAAAGGGGAACCCCTGGAGTTGAGCTATTAACCCTTGAGCTAAGGGATTTTTACTCGACCTATTTCGGAGAGGGAGGTGTGAGGACGTGGCTCAGCTGGAACCCGCTTTGTGGTGTCCGTAGGGCTGAGGTTTCCTCCTGTGCCGTGACCTGCTGTTGGCTGTTGCCATCGCTCGCAGGGATGGAGCGTGTGTTCGGTCCAGAGACAAACTGTGTCTTTTTAGCAGCAGCTAACCCCAAATTCTGAAGTTTCTCTTGCCTCCTCCCAAAACTGGAAAACAAACTTAAATATATCCACATTGTCATCCCGAGGTACTTCTCAGTATTTCCATTATGTTTGTAAACCTTGGAAACTACTTTTCTTAATGTAGAGAGTTTCCCCTACTAGGAAATCTTTTTAATCTTTCTTTCCTTTTTTTTTTAAAGTTGTTTTTTGTTTGGGTTTTTTAGCACTTTTTTTTTTTTTTAGAACTGTTGTCACAGTTCTGCAGGAAACCTGTGTCTTGATGCACTTGCACTTAGCTGTGCGGGTCATCAGTCCCTGTATGTCACCAGGAAGTGTTGACAAAGGTGTCTTCAAATGCCTGGCCCGTAAGAAGTGTCTGCTGGGTCATGTTGGACATCCCTGCGCTGGAGATGCTTGAGGTTCCTCCATCCTGTGCCATAATACGTGGTTATTGCAGACCATTTGTGAACTTTCTGCTGCAGATATGAATGTAATACCAGGAATCTTTGAAGCTCCTTCTCAACCTACTGCGTAGCCAAGAGACACTTGTGCTTCTATCATTAGTAACTCACCTTACTCACCATAAACCTTCAGGCTTTTGACAATGACCATCCCATTTATATCAGTGTTGTCTCTAACCTCTTGGGGCTTTGGATCGGGGAAACTGCTTGGTTGAAGTCAATTTTAAAAATGATTTTTTTTTTGCTAGTTTAATTTTTTTTGGAGTGTCCCCAGAATTATTCACTTTGCAGCCATGCAGGCAGTTAGCTGGTGTTTAATAATAATTAAACCCAGCATCTTTAAAACAAATCCCCCCTAGTTAGAAATGCGCAACTTAAGAAATTAAAAATAAATGGAGTATTGACTTGCACAACGAAATAACCAAGGAAAACACTCATTGTGTGCTGAGGCTAATTCCCTTAGAATAAAGGAGGCTGATTGTGAAGTAAATATTAAATAAAGTGTCTCATTAAGTTCTGCAGTTCCACAAAAGCTGTTGCCACAGGGAGGAAAAACCTGGAGTGAGTTATTGTTTGTTTGCCGTGGCTGTCAGTCACCGTGGCGGTGAGTGTGTTGCATCAATTTGCGGAGTAGCCATTGGTAACCGGGCCATCCCGCTTAAATGTCAAACTCCTTGCTGGAAAAGGTGTGAAACTGCATAAAAATTCTTTCCATCTCGTTAGCACGTCTTTTCACGATATTCCTCGTTTTGCTTGATGGCATCAGTTCTTGGAGATGCAGAAAAAGGCTTTAAAAATATCTCCTGGGCAATGCTGGGTGATGCTTATTTAATGAGTTTAGTTGTGTGTGTCTGACGCTCTGGAGGACTAGTCCATTCCCGGTTCTGCCTCTGCAGTTTTTTGACTCATTCCTCTCTCTTCGACTGTTCCTGTAGTTTGTATGGATTGGATTTTATTATCCGAGACAAGGTCTTTGGGATAGGGCTCCTATCTGTTAGTCCCTGCTTTGTCCAGTGAGAATCTGCAGCCTGTAGGTGTTACTGCAACGTGGGTAAGCAGAGCTATAACCTGGGGGGAGAATAGCCATTAGTGATTTTGGGGGAATGACAGTCTCCTTCATTTCACTGCAAATCTATATCAGTCTATATATCAGTCTATACAGAATCTAAATCTGTATCAGTCTATACAGGATCATAGAATCGTTCAGGTTGGAAAAGACCCTTGGGATCATCAGGTCCAACCATCAACCCTACTCTACAAAGGTCTCCCCTACACCATAGAATAACTTATATAATTTGCAATTTTGTCTAGAAAGACGTATTTTGGACTTTGAAGGCAAGACAGTTGAATTCTACATCTGTTTTGTGTTCATCGGCGAGCTACTTCTAAACTTTGTCTCCATCTGTGAAATGGAGGTAACCTCAGAGAATGCCTTGAATATTCATCAGTGATTTATGGTGCGGTGCTGAAAAGTATTATGGGCAATGTTAATGAAGTTTATTACTCAGCCTCTCTGCATATTGATCAGCCTTTCAAACATCCGCCGTCTCCATCCATGGCGAGCGCTGGTAAATTCTTAACTGGACTTGGCCTGTAGATGACAATAATAACTTCGATTTATGTGGGGCTTTTCCTTTGGGAGAGCTCCAAAGAATTTTATAAACTGTAATGCAAGGCGTAGTGTAAATATTGCCTTGAGCAGCCACCAGCTCTCAGTGAGGTGCTCCATGATGGATATTGCAGCTGGCAGCCGTGTGCGAGAGGGAAGGGGGGGGGGGGGGGAATAG
>JAOQGH010000001.1:205235420-205256130 GCA_025769975.1 Gallinago jamesoni
CCCAAGAGAGGAATGACCCTGTGTGTGTGGTGGAGATGGCAGGGAAATAGGAAGGCGAAATGACACTACCTGAATTGTGATTTTTAGCTCTGATGTGATCAGCACTCCCTGGAGAACAAGCGGCTCTTGTGTGGAACACGGCGTTTTTGTGGCAAGTCCCTCAGTGCTGGGAGATGGGTTTGATTCCAGCGGAGAAGAAAGAGCCCTGCCCGCTCCCAGGAGGTTTTCTTGCAGAACTTGTGTGTTTCTGGATGTCTTCATTTGAATCCTGTGGCACAACAATGTGATTTTAGGGGTTTCTGAGGCTGGGGTGACCTTTCATGTAATGTTTTCCTCTTATGGAGGCAAAAGGCACAGTCACTTGGAGTTTGCTCTGTGCATCCAAAAGACTTGAAACTGTAACCCAGATAATCTGTTCTCAAACTTGAAGTCCCATTAACCTTAAATCCTTTCAGAAAGTATAAATACCTTTGCAAAGATGTTGGCTAAGGATTTGTTGTGTCCAATTGGGTTTGTTCACTGAATGATGGAGCCTTGGCTTCTCCCCGGATTTGTAGGCACTTAAGTTGGGTTGTCTAAAGTTGAATGTTGTTATTGTAGGTCCAAGACGCCATGACTGGAGAGATGGCAGATTCCAAAGTGCTCCGAGATGCTTGTATCACAGTTAGTGAGGCCAAACAGATAGTGAGGCCAAACCTTGTATAAGGCAAACTTGGACATCTCGGTTAGCTCCTGAAAGGTAGGTAAGACAAAACAGTGCCCCTGTGTGGGGTGTAATCTGCCAGACCACTGTAGCACGTTACTGCTTTAATAGACTGGACACAAGGCTCAAGTTGAAAATCATTTATTAATAAGAGGTTCATCAGCTTTTGCATTCCACACAGGAACACATTTGGAGAGATTTTGAGCACTTTCAACTCTGATGGCCATGTGGTGAAGCTTCAAGGGCTCAGAACCACTAAAAACCAAGACAGAGAGGTCCATAAACTGGTAACACAAATGAGTAGCTACAATTGGAAGCTACGGCTGGAATGTCTGGAGAAGAAATGCATGGCTGCGACATGTGCTCTTGGTGGACAGGCACTGGTGTCCTGAGCAACCAGCCAGTTGCAGCCAAACGAAAATGGGAAGAGCAGGGGTCAACCCAACTTAGTTACAGCACAGATGCTGACTTGCAGCTCATCCTAGCTGCCTGCTGGTCACAAAAACTGTAGAAATTGTATTGTATTTTCATAGAATCATTCTAGCCTGTTGGCCAGGCTAGATTATTGCAAAAGCTTGTTTTCCTTAGAAAACAGGGTTAAAGTGTGCGTAACGCTCTAAGGAGAGGGGAGTTTGTTGAATTAAGATGCTTGTTTGGCAACACTCATCCAAAGCTTGTCTGATGTGGAGAGGAGATTGCATTGTATCATCTTTAGGCTTGGTCTGGGCAAAACAGTACTTTCTTTGGAGCACCCTGGACTAATGGAGACCTCAAAAGTCAATAGGGCACAGTTGGAGGCTTGGCTGCCTGCCTGGCTATGTGCTTACACCAATTTTTACAATAAAATCAAAACACAGAGTATAATTATATCCTGGTGGATTGATTTATATTTTCGGTGTGTTGCATTGCTGGGACTATTTTAAAGCCTCTGTGTCCAGGATTCTGGTCTCTCTACATATTTAAAACCCCATCAGTTCTATATTTTGCTAGGCCCCACCTTCCATTCAATATATATCTATTGATAACAATTAGTGACTACATTAATATTCAATCCAGTACATTTTTCAGTTTTAGGATCCCATTCATACATTATTGCCACAATCGATTCCTTCTGGAAAAAACATGGTAATTAGAGGAGACGCTGATTTGCAAGCGTTACCCTGACATGTGTAACCAACCTGTCTTGTTTTGAGCCTTTCATTACCTTTGCTTATGACTTTAATTGTGTGCCATCTCAAGTAGGACGGCGGGAAGGAGGAGTACGAACTTTTCATTTGCATGTTAATGGCACTTTGTGGGGGAAAGGTGTTGGGGAGATTGAAGCAGTGCTGTGCAGAAAAAAATAAATAACAGTGTGTGAACAACTTTGATGGCTAGTGGTTCTGACATGGCTAATAACAGGGGTGTTTTTTTTTTTTCTTCTGATATTGCAAATGCACCTTTCAAATGGACAAGGCGATTGGTATGATTGAGGGAGAGGATTGTTACGGAGGAAGCCCTTCCTGTAACCAGCATCTGTGTGCTAGGAAGGAAGGGCTCATAATTTGTGTGCCTTTTTTTAAAGAGGATGCACTAATTGGATCTTAATATGTGCTGTGGCATAGGGATATGTTTGAAAAAAGTTGTACACTGAAACTAGCTGGATTTCTGGGGTGCAAGCGATGGGTGTTGCTGGGCACGTGGGCTGTTCTCAGGGGCGGGGGTGCTGCTGTATGGGCTCTCTCATCAAGACTGTTTGGCGTTCGAGGGTTTTGTCCAAGGCTCTGACAATTTTACTGTTCAAGTTCTGGTTTTAAAAAGGGACATCTGTCATCTTATCGCAACCCTGAAGTGGTTCCCAGCGTGCCTCAGCGTGTGATTGGGATCATTTGTCCACTTGCAAAGGACAAGCTCACAATGGCTATTTTTGACTGTTCCTGGGAAAGTCAAGATACTCTCCATCACGCTTCTGGTTTTGCGTGGAAAGGGCTCCATCTGAACATCCCCAGAAATCCCTGTAAATATCAAAAACACATCTTGTGACACTTCAGATCCTTCCACATAATCCCCTGCTCTCCTGCTGCTTGCAAGAAAGCTGAGCCACATGCTTTCATTTCAACTCGCCATCAGCATCTTAGCCTGCCCAAACCGTGAGGGTTTGGCATTCTCTCTGGATGAGACCTGGAAGAAAATGGGTGGCATGAGAGTAAAAACCTAGTATTTCCACTTGGGGACAGTCAGAAAAGCTTCAAGAGGGGAGACTTGCTCCTTTAAAGGATGGTTGGTCCACCCAGCAGGACCCCTTCTGCCTCTTGCTGCAGTGCCCATCCTTTGTGTCCCAAATAACTGTGCAAACACAAAACACAGTTTCCAACTGGCAGAGCTCAGTGCTTTCTTGTGGGTGATGACAGGTCATGGTCACAAACAGGCAGGGGAAGGCCCAGTAGCAGCAGTATTTTTGAGCAGGAGACAGCTGGGTGGGTGTTTGCAGGGAGAGGTGACCACACAGGAGAAAGCGTGCGGTTGACACGGCTGCTTTTGCATTGAGGATAATTAGTGGGATGTAGGCTAGACTATAAAATTAAAATTGAAAAGCAATAACAAGGTGTTGGGGAGTCATGGAAGGAAGAACAATGGGATACTCTGAAGATTGAAATCAGGAAAACTGGGAAAAGTGTATTCAATGGGATTTCTGTTTTGGAATGGGGTTGCCAGTGATCCAAGGTGAGGTCTGTCAAGGCCTAGAGAAGGACAGTTGCAGTAATTGAAATGTGAGGGGATGCTGTGTTGGATTAATCCTGAAGGGACTTAATTTTCTGGTTTGGATTTTTTTTTTTTTTGAGGGTTTCACTGATGTATTTCTGCAGGAAAGAGCTCTCTGGCCAACAGAGGTTAAACCAGCTCTTCATAAGAGTGACCTGTGGGAACAGAAAAGCTGCTAATTGGGGAGGGAAAGGCTGCCCTCTGGAGCAAAGGGAGGAGAGGGTTTAAGAAGAGGTGGATGATGTCTATTTTAAGCTGGAAAGCTTCCTAGATGTGTATCGTTAGCTCCTGGAGCTTCAGAGCTGCTTTTGCTGTCCAGGAGTCTACCAACCTGCAGCACAAGAGAATACAGTATTTTCTTGCTGTACGCAGCTTCACCAGTTCAGTTGCTGCCTGCAGAACTTTAAATTAGGATAGAAAGCGTTTCTGTGGGAGTTTGGAGATGGAAGTGACACTAAGGCTTTAGCAACAGGGGGAGAATTTGGGCAGTTGCAGATCAGTGGGATATGGCCTGCTCACATGGAGAGAAGGTGAAGATCCTGAAGGGAAAGCTGAGCCGATATGAGTGATGTGTCCTCCAGCACATTGGAATGGGTAGGAGGAGAAACTAGAAGAAAGAATTATCTCCTCGATTTTTGGTGGCTGTAACTGTCAGACAAGACTTTGTAGTTAAAGGGGGAATTTCCTGAATGCAGCCCAGAAATAGTTCTTGGAGAAAAATACCAGCCCTGTTACACCTTTCCTGACAGACAACGACCAAAAGGCATGCAGAGAGCATGACACCAGGGCGTTGGAAAGCAAGTGTCAAGATGGCAGAATGAAAAGAAGGAAAAGAGAAAATGTGGACAGTAAAGAAAAGCAAAGCAGAGTTGGGAGCAGTGGGGGGAAGGAGGCTGGGGAAGTAACATTAGTCCAACAAAAAGAGCTTGAGGCTTAGGTCTGGCCAGGTGGTGGCTACTCCCAAATTTCTGACCTTGGGCAAATCACTTTGTTGCTTTTTCCTATCTTGCCTGTTTGTACTGAGTGCTTCAAGATGGAAAATAAGGTTTATTTGATTTTTTTTTTGGGTGTAGTACAGAGTACAGTGAGACCATTAGCCTGCCTTGGATTTAAGTGTTACCATGATACAGTTTTGAAGTTACTCTTATTGATGAGGAGAGGGGAAAGATATATGTCCTGTTTGTGCACAACTTGCTCTCCCTTTGAAATTTAAAGGATGAACATGGGTGCCTGCATGTGGTGGAAGATGTCCTTAGACACTCCCTCCATGCAATAGTTAAATGCTGAGTGGAGCTTTTAAAAATGCCACAGGCCTCTTTCAATGTGATAGGCTCAAAAAAAAGTAATTGTAATATAATCTCTCAAAATAGAACTTTTATTTATGTTGTTGGCGTTCATACAACCTTCTGTACAGCCTGGCATAAAGAAAACTCGTATCATGCACACTGAGGCACCAACAAGTAGGAAATAACGAAAGTGAGAAGAAAGTTCAAAGTATGTAAAGCAGAGAAGCCACATGTATAGGGTCTGCAATGCTGCTCTTAAATAACCCATCTGATCAGAGAATCATAAAATTGTCTAGGTTGGAAGGGACCTTTGAGATCATCTAGTGCAACCATCAGCCTAACTCTGGAGAAAACCCATCACTAAACCATGTCACTAAGCACTGTGTCAACCTGTCTTTTGAATATCTCCAGGGATGGTGCCTCAACCACTTCCCTGGGCAGCCCATTCCAATGCTTAACGACCATTTCAGTGTAAAAATTTTTCCTAATGCCCAGTCTGAACATCCTCTGGTGCAACTTGAGGCTGTTTCCTCTTGTCCTGTTGCCTGTGACTTGGGAGAAGAGACGATCCCCCTCTTTACAACTTCCTTTGAGTTAGTTGCAGAGAGCAAGAAGGTTTCCCCTCAGCCTCCTTTTCTCCAGGCTGAACACCCCCAGCTCCCTCAGCTGCTCCTCATAAGACTTGTTCTCCAGACCCCTCATCAGCTTTGTTGTCCTTCTCTTGACCTGCTCCAGCACTTCAGTGTCTTTTTGTGGGTTGTTTTTTTTTTGTGATGTTTGAGTCATTTTCGTGTTTGAATTGTTCGTTGTTGTAACAGAACGATGAATGAGTAATTTAACTCAATATTATGTTTTTTGTTGTGGCTTCCTAATCCTTACGTGCTCATTACAACCAGGATCTGGATCTGTCTGAGTATTACATGTGTTGAGGGTGAAGGGGATGATGTTAATAACCATGCTTGGACTTTATTTTGCTGGCTTTGGGACCAGACGTGAGAGGACCGACCTGCTCCAAAGAGCACACACTGTGTTTGCTTGACTGTTTAAGAGTAATAAATGTACAAAGAAATGCAGGTAACGAGCATCACACAGAAAGCACTACGTTTGCAACTCTTGTGTTGTACCTGGGGAGTCTCACTCGGTTACCCAGCGCCGTGGGAGGGGGGGGAAGAGAAGTTATTAGTTGCCAAGAAAAGAAACTCAAACCAATTCAAGTGGGAGGTTGGAGCTGCCAGCTGTAACCCCAGGCAGGATGTGAGGCTACTGCAGAGCAGCAGAATTAGAGCCGTGAAACAGGCAGCAGATTGACCAGCCCACAGTGAAAACTTGGATTTCTCCACTGGAAGTGAAGTTCTTCACTCCAAATGCTACAAAGGATTTTTTTTTTTTTTTTTATGTGGAGCACTCGTCTTTGCCACAAGCCAACCTACATTTCTATGCCGAAACAGTGCTCAAACCTCTCCCTTTCTATTGCACCACAAATGGGATACTTTGCAGTTAATACCTGATTTTTCCCTGATTGTCTTGGGTTGCTTTCTGCTTGTCACAGTGAAGCGAAAGCCTATTTGTGACTTACAAATGGGTGTTTTATTACAGAGGGATGTGTTAGCTGGGGTCGTGGTGACTGTTGTTCAGGCTGGCGCTGACATTTGCACTCCAACCCCATTTGTGTTTGTGTTAAGATTTCCCAATCTGCTGCAGCCTCATCGGAATATGCATCTCCTTTGCATTTTTTAATAGCAAGCATTTTCTGACTTTTGGCAGAGGTAACCCTAAAGCTTTTTGGGTTTGTCTCTGCGGGTAGCTGGCAGGTGTCCGTCCAGGGTTAGGAGTAGGTTTTTGTTTTGTTTTGTTTTTTTAACCAGTTTGTTCTTTCCATCCTCCCCTCTGGGCTGTGTTTCTCCAGCTCTTGTTTTGCTGTGCTGGGCAGGGATGCTCCTCTCCGCAGAGCTGCTGGCTGGGCTCGTGCCTTGCTGCTCCAGCAGCATCCGCCCAGATGTCTTCATCCCAGATTCATCCCATAGCCTTCTGCGTTTCCCGTTTTCCCTCTCTTTTTCACCCCATCACTTGCATTTCTTCCTTTTATAACCCCAAAGCAAAATTGCCTCACAACTTCTTCCCACCACTCTTCTCCTTTAAACCTAGATTTCTACAGCCGTAACGCGTTTCCTTTCGCCATCATCTGTAGCAATTCAGAGTCCTGCCAGCTCAGCAAATATCCCAGTCCAGATGAAGCCAGTTTCGTTCCCCTTGTTTCCCTGCCTGGATTCTTTGCCACCACAAGTATCGCTTTTTATCACACAAGTATCCAGTTCAAGTTGGCTAAATTTAAGATGTTCCGCACGTGACTATTGCAGAGGCAGAGGTGCTAAAAAGGCTCCTGCTAAAAAGGAGCAGCAGCGCACATTAACAGTGAAGATTTCTCTTCCCTTGGAGAGAAACTAAATAGGTTGGAGAATGGAGTAGTCTGAAAAGTTGGTTGAAAGCTGGAATTTGCTTGTTCTTGCTGGAGGTAGCTCACTGCAATAAAATTGTGAAAGTTGTGGCAAACCCTCTATTTCCCGAGAGAAATAACCAGTGACTCTGTAAATCTGCTTTCAATCTTAAGATAATGCTTCTGCAAAAGTTCCTTACACAGAGCTCTGCAGGACAGGGAGGGGTTTGGTCTTGCAGTGCCACTTCAGGAGAGCGCCTATAATGACTGTCACATAAGGAAGAAGAAAAACCAAAATGCTATGTAGGACCTGTCCTGCAAGTTATTGTTGGCAGAGCCAAAAAATATTCCTGTGTTCTGACTTCTAGTCTTGTTTTTTACCTTTTTTTTTTTTTTTTTTCCCTGCTGGGACACACACAGGAAAAAAAATAAAATATGTTTGGTATTTTTGATTAGGGGCCTGGACCATCTCTCTTATGAGGAGAGGCTGGGGGACCTGGGTCTTTTTAGTCTGGAGAAGAGAAGGCTGAGGGGGGATCTGATCAAAGCCTATAAATACTTAAAGGGTGGGTGTCAAGAGGATGGGGCCAGTCTTTTCTCAGTGGTGCCCAGTGACAGGACAGGAAGAAATGGGCACAAACTTGAATATAAGAAGTTCCATCTAAACATGAGGAGGCATACCTTTACTTTGAGGGTGGCAGAGCACTGGAACAGGCTGCCCAGAGAGGTGGTGGAGTCTCCATCTCTGGAGACATTCAAACTCTGTCTGGAGACGTTCCTGTGCAACCTGCTTTAGGTGGACCTGCTTTGGCAGGGGGGTTGGACTAGATGGTCTCCAGAAGTCCCTTCCAACCCCATATCATTCTGTGATTCTATTTGTTCTTTCATTTGTGGTACTGTCCTGGATACCCCACTGCTGGTTTCTGTCATAACGTAGTACAGAAATACATCCAGAAAGGACTAGAAATAAATATAGAACTTCTCAAGAAGTCTTGTCTTTGCTTTAGATAGGCTCCGTTAGACACAAAATCTGTTTACAAGTAGTGACAAATTGCTGTGCAAAGGGAGCTGCTGCCTGTGTGTTGCTCCATCATCGGGGGGAGCTGTCTGTGCTGGGGTGGCAGCAAGGCTGCGCTTGCCTTTGGTGGAATAAATGGCAAACTGAGACATGAAGAGGGAATTCTGCATATTGTACTAAATGAAAGTGCCTCGTGGTGAGTTTTGAATTGCAAGTAGTGTTTTTTTGGGTAGACTGCCCATTTTATTTAACGAACAAATGTTGGCAGTCCAAATAGTTTTGTGTAAAACTGGGGAAATGCAAGGAATGAACAAATGTGTGATGTTCCTTACCCCATTGGCACAGTCTGTCTGGCTGATGCCATCTCCTTTGGTAAGCTGTATCCTAAAGAAAAATGTCGAAGTATATATGTATTTAAGAATCTGCTAATGCAGTCTTTGTGACTGAAATGCTTTTCTTTCAGGATTGTGTGTCAGGATCTTGAACACCTGAGTGTAACCAGCTGGCATTAGCCTCGGGACAAAGTCTCTTAGTCAGGATGAAAAACATTTGCTCTGTCACATCCCTTCAATTTAAAAGATTAAAACTGTGCAGTGTCTGACAGTGTCAGCCCACTCTGGCGTAATACCTCAAAGAGAATTATTCTTGCTTGATTTTGGGGTGGGTTTTTTGTTTTCCTTCTCAGCCTGTGGTTGGTTTTTTTTTTTTTATAATTCCCCTTTGGCCGGTGCTTGCTCCCTTGCCCTTCCCTCCCTGCATCCACCCACGTTGATAGCAATCCAGAAATGCTCTGGATCCCGGACCGCGGGAGGAGCCGAGCGTGCAGCCAGTGACCCTTGCAGGGAAGGGATGCTGCAGGACCGGCGTGCCAAGGGGTGTTCTTGCTGGAGTGGAAAGATCACGTTTTCTGGGGGTTTTTTTTGGCTTTTTGCCTGGGTGAGAGAGCCGAGTTCCCTTCTGCCCTGGGCTGTGACTGCATTTCCTTCAGTATCGTTTCAGCTCTGCGGTGTGGGTGAGGGTTAATGTGTGAGGCTGGTGATACAATTCACAGTGTTTGAGCTGGAAAGTTATTGTGGAAACCTATTTGTCTCATGCTCAATACAAAGTGACCTCCTTTTGGTAGGCACAGGCTGTAAATGAGAAGGTGGGTGTCTTAGCCTGGCCTGGAGAATAAATCACACGAAGAACTATTGAGGGGGCTGGGGCTGTTTAGTTTGAGGCAGAGTAGACTGAGGGGAGACCTCATCACTCTCTACAACTACTTGAAAGGACACTGTAGAGAGGTTGGTGCCGGTCTCTTCTCACAGGCAATTAGCGATACAACAAGAGGGAATGGATTTGAGCTGCAAAAGGGTAGGTTTAGACTGGACACTAGGAAGAAATTCTTCACAGAAAGAGTGGTCAGACACTGGAATGGGCTGCCAAGGGAGGTGGTTGAGTCACCATCCTTGGACGTGTTAAGAGTCGTTTAGATGCGGTGTTGGGGGACATGGTGTAGGGAAGAACTTTGTAGAGTAGGGTAGATAGTTGGACTTGATGATCTTTTCCAACCCAAGTGATTCTATGACGATGATGATGGATCTCCTTCCTTCTGCCTCATATCCACAAACATGAAGGATCCAAACTAGTTATCCTTTGCATGGGTGTCCCTGACGGTGGCTCAGTTTTGTGGGTGAGGTTTGGGGAGGAGCACAGTCTGGTTCGGTTTGTGGTTGTGATGAAGGCTCTGCAGGGTAAGCACGCACTGATGACGGTGACTGTGGTGGGACACAGCCCTTGGGTTGTGTGTACACGGCCAGCGTGGTAGTGCGACAGTGGGGTTTCATACACAGCTGCTTTTTGAGGAGCATGAGGGAAGGAGCTTGTGGTTCTCATTAGGGAAGAGGCTGCTTTCCAGCACGTGTCGGATTGTGCAACTTCTGCTCCCCTCCATCCAGCCACAGCAGCTGAAGGTGGCAGAAAAAGCCTAACCCACAGAAGAGCATCGCTTACAACATTGTGTAACAGACATTATTCCTCTGGGTCCTCTTGTTCCTTCTGGATGAAAGACCTTGAGTTGCAGCCCGGGAGTAAAGAGAGACATTTGTAGGAGGGGAAAGGCTGGAGACAAAACCAACCGAGGCAGACCTGGTGGTGAAGGGAGTGATGTTAATCTGCCGTGTGGATATCCTCAACTCCCCAGGCTTCCAGCATGCAGCCAAAACGAAGAGGTGGTGTGGCTGGGAGGAGCAGGCTCTCTGGGGACCTTCTTCTGAAGGTACAGCCAAATTATCTCCTGCCAACATCTATTACAGTGGACTTTTCTGAAAGGTGTGTGGTGCTGGTGGTGCAGGCAGGGTGCGAGGTGCTTTGGGTTGCCTCCGTTGGAGCAAACGCCGGGGTGTCTTTGCCCGTCGTTACCTGACTAGCAGATTAAAACTCACAGAAATATGCGTGGATTTGGCTTGCTTTGAGAAACAGATGAAGAAACTCCTGTTGTTGGACGCGTGGCATGAAATCCTGCGGTGATGCTGAGTGTGGGAGCAGGGGAGGGGACTTGTGCCACTGCCAGCTTCCCCCAGCCGTGCCGTGCTGGCAGCCTCCCCAGGAGCTGGTGGTGGAGCTGAGAACCCCCCCAAGCTAGTTCAGGCTCCCTTTAGGAGGCAAGAAGTCACCACATACAAAAGCATATGATTCTCATTACCCAAGTCCGAGTGTCTGCTGGGGCTGAAATTGCCCAGATCCCCGAGAGTCGCTCGGTAAGAAACAGCCAACACATTTTCCCCAGGAAGGAGCAGCTGTTTATATATAATGTGTAGTGGATTCACAAGCGATTATTAGGAAAACATTCCTTTCTAATCATAAAAAGGGAATTTTTGTCTCTTTTCCTGTACAACACATAAGTCAGAGAGTCAGGGATTTTCTTTTGCCATGACAACCAGTGAAACTGCCGAGCCATGTGATTTCTCTATCCTTCCTATGATTAAATCCTTTTTTTTTTTTTTTTAAGGCCATGTTGCTAACAGAGTTGGGAAACATCAGGTGTTATTTGTTTTTCTCATGTAGATTAGGCAGGATTTAATTTGCATGTTTGCTTGGGAGCTGTGGAGAGCTGGAGGATATTGATGTTTCCATGATTCATGGTAAGAGTGGAGTCTCAGTTCAGAGTTACTGTATTGTACTGAAGTCTTTTTTTTTTTTTTTTTCTCTGAGACAGTCCTGAGGGGTCCTGGCTCCTACAGGACAAAAACCATCGTGGGACCCATCAGCGCTGCTGAACAGTGATGAGGTTCAGAGCCTTGAGCCTTGGAGATGTTGGTTTACACATGACACAAACGGCTTCGAGGCTTTATGAGCCAATAAATCTTCCTCTGTTCTTACGCCGGGGCAAGGATTTAGAAAGGCAGGGAATGTGATGGATGTGAGTCGTGATGCCGGGTCCGTGTGAGGGCTTCTGTTGGCTCCAGGTCTGAGCACTTCACGCTAACTGAAAGCCTGGGGGTGGTGTTACCGTCAGCAAAGCTCGAGTGCCAGCATTTATCCTCTTTTTAAAAATTGCTATCTTCTGCTCAGGAATTTCCCCCAGGGTGCCAAATATAGATTCAACACCAAAAAAAAAAACCCAACCCAAAAAATACCCCAACAACCAACCAACAAACCCAAAACCCAGCCCCAAGAGCTGCTCTGTTGCTAAGGAACAAAAACACATGGTCACAAACACGGTGCTGCCGTGCCAAGATGTGTCCCCATGACCATGCAGCTGTGAGCGTGAAGGTCCCTCGCTGGGCAGTGACTTCGCTGCCCAGGCTGCACACATCAGTGTTGGCATTGGTGCCTTGGGAGGGCTGGCTACTGTTTGCTTTAAGTAAACAAAAGGAAATGCCTTTCTGCTTCCTAATATTAGTCCCAAAGAGGCCAAACTTCAGTTGGCTGCTGCTGCTGCCAGGAGATACATAGTAGTAAAGGACAACCTCTGTGATTTTATGTGGCGTTATATATACTGTGGCCATGTCTATATTGGAAGAACCCTGAGAGATCATATTAGTGATGGAAACACCTATTTAAGTAGAAGTACTGTGTTTTGGGAGATCTTGGGTTGTATTGTAGGGTTGTTGAACATTGACAGCATCAGAAGGGTGGATATTGGTGCTGCAGAAGCTGGAGTTGTGCCTTCGCCTTCTCTCCAAATGCAAATCTCAAACCGCAAATCTCTGCAATAATTTATTAACCCATGTGGCCGGAGATGGGGAGTAGCTGGGCTGGGAGCAGAGGTGAAGACATGATTTATCTGGGCTAGAGAGTTGCTGCGACCGATGTGATCTTCTAATGTGTGTATGTGCTTGCCCATGCGATGCTTGGTTTGGGGGGGTCGCCTGCTTTATTCCTCAAGGTACCACTTGCTGCAGCTCAGAATAATAAATCTCAAAGACCGTGCCCTTGCAACAGATTTTTTTTTTTTAAATCATTTTTTCAGATTTCAGGCTTTAAGGGGAAGCTGGTTGAGTGACATCCCTGCAGTGGTAGGAGACTTAGAGCAGAAAGCTTCTACCACAGAGCTGCTTTTTTGCTTTTTGGGATTTCTTTTAGTATTAAATTTAACCTGTGCAGTCTCTTGAACTGCAGCTGGCCCAAAGCTGAAATGAGGTTTTAGCAGCAGATAAATGCCCTGGGTGAGAAACTGTGCTTTTGTGGTAGTTTAGGACAAATGAAAAGCACTGTAGCCACCTGGAACTATAAGGGGAACTGAAAACAGGCTACGTGTTATTAGCACATGAGCTAAAATTTGAACAGACCATGAATGTTGTTCCTTCCTCTATGAAGAGATCTGTGGTATCCTTATAAAAACCTTAGTCAGGAGCTGTGATATGAAATGTGTGTTATAGAGGTACTAGTTACAGTAAAGGTAATTTTTGACAGAAATGAAATTCTGAGGCAAGAGCTGTAAAATAGAATTCTGCTCTCCCACCCCCAAGTTTTCGTTTCCCCACCTGGATTGGGTTCCTCCTGCAGCTGGCAGGGTGCTGGGTGCAGGCAGGGCTGGGAACCTTCTCTTCGGAGGCAGCAGGACTTAAATCAGCTTAATCCAGCCCTGAAGCTACACCCGGGTCCCTATTATTTGCACTTTCTTCCCCCTCTGAGCAACTTGTTTTCATGAAAACATCTGCTTCTCTGGCAGATACTTGCAGTGAGAGCTGTACTGAAGTGTTTCTTTGCAGAAATGCAAAGAATATTCCCCGTCAGCTCAGCTGCTTGCCAGATGGGGCTGGCTCATCCCAGTTGGGGGGTTTCCATCAAATGAGAGCATTTTTAGAAAGGAAAACTTCTTTGAGGGGATAACTCTTTTATACTGGTGGTGCAGTTTTGATAGGAGGCAGAAGGATTATATGTTTGGGTGTATGAGCATGAATGTTGTTACAGATAAAATGTGCTTCCCATCTGGAAATAAGACTGATGAACTGGGGAGCACTGGGGCAATAACCAGCCTAGGACTAGCCTAGACCCATCACCCCAAGCTCTGTCTGACCATAGAGGGCCCTCTGGTTTGACATGACAAGGACAAGGGACCTAGGAGATAAGCTTCCCTGAGCTGCCCTCATCTTCACCAGCATCTTCATCTCCATCTCTGCAGGGATTTAAGTAGCCATATGAGAGGAGCCTCTAATGTGTAACTCTATTTTATTCCTCCATTGCTTCGTATTCAAAAAAAGCTATCATTTCTGGGGGAGAAACCTTCCTTTAAAATGCATAACACCTGAAAAATGTCCTTCTGAAGTACCACTGGGCTGTTGTGAACCATCACCTTTCCTGTTGTGGTGGCACAAGGGTGTGATGCGCAGCTCCCGTGTGGGCTGATGTTGCATGACTGGCTGTGATAAGGCAGCTTCCAGCTGAAACACGGGGTCACTTCTTTATTTCCTCATGTAAATTGAAAAAGAAAAAAAAAAAAACACCACCACCACCAACAAAAAACACACCAAAACAAACCCCCTTTTCTCTTAGCAGCCCTACTCTGCAGTAGCAGGCTCTGCTCTTGAATTCTAAGGCACGCCTGAGGGCTCTGCCTGGGGCTGCCAGCCTTCCCTCTTGAGTCACTAGGAAGGTGCTGGCCCACAAAATCCAGGTGCAAACGACTTACTGAAGGTGGGCTACCTGCCCCCGGGGGATTAATTGCCCTAATAATTTTGTGTTCCTTCCTGGAGAAAGCTCCTTCAAACAGTTGTCTTGGAAGGCTTCTTTGCCTTCATAGGCTGCAACATAAAAAGTGTGAGAGGTGCTAGTTAGGGGACAAGAGTCTTTCACTGACATTTCATTGGCCCTAATGCTTCAGAGGAATTTGATTTGCTTTTTTTTTTTCTTTTTTTCAGCTTCTACAGTGCATGTACAATTCCTACAGGTGTAGTGCCTTGGCTTTTGCAGTTTTTGCCTTGATTCTTGCTATTTTAAGAGAGCCAGTGGAAGTGCATGTAACTGTAGCAGGAGGAAGTGCATCTCCTCTTCAAAGGTCTGGTGTTATGGGATGCAGACTGATTCTGCTATGGAAGAATGATAGATACTCTGTCTGCTCCTCAGGAGGGGTAGCTGTGTGAATATTAGTAAGATCAACACATTGGATGATTAAATATGCTGTCAGGAACAGTGTGCAAGACAGTTTTTGGGGGCTTTTTTATTTTACAGGGAGGTGGTGAGGCACTGGAACAGGTTGCCCAGAGAAGTTGTGGATGCCCCATCTCTGGAGGTGTTCCAGGCCAGGCTGGATGGGGCTCTGAGCAACCTGGTCTGGTGGGAGGTGTCCCTGCCCATGGCAGGGGGTTGGAACTCAATCTTTAAAAAAAGTTCTTTCCAACCTAGACCATTCTAGGATTTTTATCTTTCTTATTACTTCTTCCCTTTATTGATGGTATTGCTAATTTATCGTTGTATTTTGGGGAAGTTACCTTTTAAGTCTGATATATCTGCCCCAAGCCACAGAGCCAAGAGCCAAAAGTTGTGGGTTTGGGGTTTTTGTCTATTTTGGACAAACAGCAAATTTTCATCTTAATATAGATATTAGTTTTTAGCTTTTTTTACTGCTACTGCAGGACACCATTGGGCTGGCCCAGCATGGCCTCACCAGTGGCATGGCATGACCAGTGTGGCATGGCACGGCACAGGAGCATCATGCATGATGCTGCATGGACCCCACAGCCACAGGGTACCAAGCACAGCCCCTCCAGACACTGATCTCAGCCACGTGAGTGAGGTTAGATGAGACTTAATGACTTGTTACTTCTACTGGTTTTGATGGAGAATTCATGTAAATTCTTACTTAAGCAGAAATCAAGAGGCGGAAATAACTGCCTATTTTTTAATTAAAAAGCGTTCTTACAAAACCTTATTATCAAAAACTTTCGGTTTGCTCATATCACAATCAAAACAAGATGGTCAATAGCAGTAAGATGCGTCGTTGTAGTTCAAACTCAAGAAAATATTTTCTTGGACGTGCTTTTATAACCCAAATGTGTATGCATTCACATTTCACAATACATTAGTGGGACTTATGTCACTGGTTAATGCCATACTTCTTACATACACTTAAGATACTTCTGTATCTGCAACCTCATTTGAGTCGTGATGTTCTCGTAAACATTTTATCAAAACCCTTTGCTTGTGATAGCTTCGCTCGTGTCTTGTCAAAACCATTGGTGTCAAACTGTCTAATCTTGCAAATGTTTTATCAGAGCCCTGTCACCCAGTGTCAAAACATCTCCACGTACAACCGTGATGCCACTCAAACCCATGCCAGCCCAGCAAATTAATGCATCAGGAGATTCCTTTGCCTTTTACCCACACACACCTTTCACGTTGCACATACCTTTCTTCTACACCAAGGGCAGATCATTCCTCCTCCATCTTTGCCTCCCTGCTTGTAGGGCTGCTGTCCCCAAAACCCTTGCCCAGCTCATGGGAGCCTGATCCTGCACCTGATTGCTAAAGGCAGAGTAATTCTCACCTAAGGAAGGTGCCAATGGGTTTCCCCATTTCGGTGGGTCAGGTCTTGCTGCAGGAGCTTGATTTCCCACCGTAGGGAGCTGGGCTTAGGAAGCTTTCCTGGCTTTTCCATGCAAGGCATGTTCCAGTTAATACTTGGCTGTTGTTTTTTTAAAAAAACAAATCATTTTACTGTTTTTTTTTTTTTTTTCTTCTTTCCCTTTGGGAAGAAGCTGTTGTTTTTTAAGTGGATAAAACAGCATTTTTGGCTGGATTTCTGGCAATGCAGTTTTCCATGCTTGGAAGTCAGCCTGTCTGCTGTGCTGGCTCAGGCTTTAACTGCTTCCATGCAAAAATGTGTTGCTGCAGACCGGTACGGCTTGGTGGTCCCCTGATCTGCTCTAACATGGTCAAAACCAAGGGAGTGCTGTTTTGAACGTGCAGTGTTGGGTTTCCATGTCCAGGTGTGTCTTGGAAGTTGTTTATTAAAAAATGTGTTTAAGGTTGCACTGATTTCTTTGCAGTCAGGACCCAGCTTCTGCTAGTAAATGGAGTGCTGGGCTGTTCTCCTGCTTGGAAACAGTTTTCCTGAGATGGTGTGTGTCCTGGGTGTGCTGCTGCTCCTGTGTGGTTTGGTCAGCTGCTACTGTGGCTTTATGGAGTGTATGCCAGCTTTTTTTTATTTTTTTTAAAATCATAGAATCATAGAATGGTTAGAGTTGGAAGGCACCTTAAAGATCATCGAGTTCCAACCCTCCTGCCATGGGCAGGGACACCTCCCACTAGAGCAGGCTGTTCAAAGCCCCATACAGCCTGGCCTTGAACACCTCCAGGGATGGGGCATCCATGACTTCCCTGGGCAAGCTGTTCCTGTGCCTCACCACCCTCACTGCAAAGAATTTCTTTTTGGTATCCAATCTAAATCTCCCCTCTTCCGATTTAAAAGCGTTACCCCTTGTCCTTTCACTACACTTCCTGACAAAGTCCCTCTCCAGCTCTCCTGTAGGCTCCCTTCAGATATTGGAAGGTTGCTATAATGAATTTTTCACTTATCATTTTGCAGGTATTGTGTGTGTATCTCATTTTTCTAAAGTAATGCAGAAATCAGATTAGTTCATTTATCTGGGCGTGTGGAATCATCATTGATTAACAGTTCAGTCCTCAAATATATTTGGTGGAATGTATCTGGCTGTCTGCTTGTGATACTTTGCACTTCCGTGGCTGTTCCCAACAGCAAAGGGCGTTACAAATGTCACCGAGTCTCCCCTCCTTCCAGAAGGTGGGAAAGTTAAATAAGCACATTGGACAGCGGAAGCTGTAATACATCTCTCTTGAAGAGCCTTTGGTGGCACTGAGAGTGTCAAGGATGTGTCGAACCCAAACACCACTCATCCTTCCACCATCCAACAAAAAATGTTTAATGATGTGTGTTAATGCTGCTTTTGATATCAGTACTAGCAAAGCCCCACAGAATATTTCACCCAGTGGTGGGCAACAGGGACACAAAGCCTTTTCACCATCAGCAGATGCCAGGAGCATGTGAAAATCCAAAGATTGCTCTTAAATATGAGATCTGCAACCTCCAGCATTGGGCAAACCAGGCAGATGGAGAGGACAGTGTGCAGCTGGTTATCTATGGAGGTGAGGAGACCTTGTGTTCAACTGTGAGCCGTGTCAAGTCTGGGCCCTCTCATGTTGAGCATAGGCATCACAGCTGAGGATTCTGCTCCTCCAACCTCCTTCTACCCAGTAAAGCAGAGCTCCTGCTCTGGGCTCTTCCTTTGGATGATATTGGCGCTGGATTTACCTACTGCTTCTATGGTGAAGCACCTGTAATCTCATGTCAGTGGGTTCCTCCATAGCACTTAATTGCACAAGCTCCTGGAGGCCAAGTGTGAGCCATGATCTGTTCAAAGTAGTCTGAGCTAGAAATTTTCTGTAGTGGCAAAAGAAGTAAGGGGAAGGGCTGTATGCTCTGTGCCGCCATTGATGCAAAATCTCTCAACTTCAGCTTTTCTGTATTTTATAGAAATAACTGTGAGATAAAACATACCTGTGGTATAAAAGAACTTGCACCTACTCAGCTCACTTGGTTTCTCTAGGAGAAATACCCAGAACAAAGGGTTGAGGAGCAGGAATCTCTCCAAATAAAATTTTGTTGGGTAGGGCTGAGGTTTTCATAATGTGCTGCTTCTTCCAGCTGGAGAGTTTGCATGCAATTTGTTCTTTTTTTTAATGTGTCTAGACTTTTGAATAACTTCTGATCAGGGCTGCTGTGCATGGAGAAGCCCCACGCCTCTGTCCACGGTGTGTGTAGTTGCTTGATTCCTTCTGGAAGTGTTGGATGGGACCTATTGAGCTTGAATTTGTCAGTGGCAGTAGGAGTGTGCTGCAACCCCAATGCACCGTGGAGGTGTGTGCACTAATAGTCTGTAGGTGATGTGTGTGTAGGATAAAAGCTGCTGCATTCCTGCCTGGGAAATCAGGCTTAGAGGCGCTCTTGGAACCTTCACCCTTCCTATAGGGGACCATCCTTGATGAAGAGGCAAGTTTAGGATTGTCAGTGTGTGGGCAGCTGGATGTTGCTCACCTGGAATGGAAAGTGTGATGGGAAGAGATGAGGAACGCCAGGCTCTGCAGCCCCTGCAGTGCCTGCAATAAATCTTTCTCCCTTGAATTTGGGAGACGCATCCCATGAGTTTTAACATTGCACCAAGTGGAGAGCGTGGATCCCGTGTGCTTGTGGGACCACCAGCACAGAAGCATGGGTGATCCGGGCTTACATGGGGATGAAGTCTCTTTAATTTTTCTGGGGTGAATGGAAGCGAAATTAAACCTTGTAGAGGAGTAGGAGTGAGGAAGGTGGGCAAGGGAGCAGAAGGGGATCTAGGCTGCTTGACTGCAGAGGGGCAGGAGCTGGGCTCGTGTTTGCCGACTGCAGGAGCCCTCTTGGGTTGGCAGTTGCTTTGGAAATGAAAATATTTTATCCTGAGTTACGTAATGCAGCAGCATGTCCAGACCTGAGATCCCTGCAATTTTCTGGCCTGCAAGGAATAATTTTCTGCTTGAAATATTAACCTTAGCTCTGAATTTCCTGGCTCATATGGCACGTGTGGTCAGGGTAATGTCTGGGTACGTAACTGCTGCTGTTTGAACTCGAGATGGTTGGGTAAATTTGTTTTTGTTTATAGCTGTTGGGTGATGAAGAACAGAAAATACTTGTTCATTAAGAATGACATAAATACATCAAAACCCACCCTGACCTACGGGTTAGAACCAGCAGGTGGAGGAGGCTGTGGATTCTTTGCTGTCTAATTGAAGCAGTAAGTTGTAAATGAGTATTTGAGGGGTGGAGTAGAGCTAAGGTGCAAACTATCAGTGTTCCTGGCTTAATACAGTTTCAGTCTTTTTCCTTAAATGTGGAGAAGCCTTTGCAGATAGTTTTTGGTTGGTTGTTGTTTTTTTCACTTGGCTCTTTGGTGGGTAAAAAAAACCTGGCAGGATGGCTGGGCTCAAAGAGTGGTGGTGGATGGAGTTAAACCCAGTTGGCAGCCAGTCACAAGGGGTGTTCCCCGGGGCTCAATCCTGGGGCCGGTTCTCCTTAGTATTTTTATCAACAATCTGGGCGAGGGCATCAAATGCACCTCAGTAAATTTGCGCTCCCGGCTCTGGTTGTCAGCTGGCCCTGGGGAGACGTGAACTGTTCCTCCATGACTTCTGCACCTCTAACTCAGAAGAGGACTGAGATACCACGGAGGTTTAGAAACAACAGGTTATTTCTGTTTTGTTTTTCTAAAATGGAGGTGTCAAAACTTTTTGAGACATGGAAGGTTTTGGACTTCAGGCAAAGGCTGTCTGTCACGTTCCCTGAGTGTGCCTTTCTTGGGATCTTCAGGGAGTAAAAACAGGCAGAGGTTGGCAACACCTTGTGGTTGACTGAGAAAGGCTTGCTCTTTTGAAGTATCCCACTCCCCTTTTGGCTCTGTGAGCCAACACAATTGGGGCAGAATCATCATCATAGAGCCTGCTTTGATCATGCCTAGAGGTGGAAAGTCTTCCTCAATCAAAGGAGCTGAGAGAGAAGTGCCAGAGGATTTCTTTATCAGCTAAAAACCTCACTCGTGCTTGCTGGTTGCTTTGTGCAGACGGGTGTTGGTGTGAAAGCTGACAAGGGACAGGCAGAAAAATGGATTAATTCATTGGAAAGAGAATACGATGACTCCAAAGTCATTGATGTCTCCCAGGTGATAATTGAACCTTTGCATTGCGTTTCTGCCCCTTATTTGATAACCCAAAGAGGCTGAGCATGGCATGGTCAGAGATGAAGAGGAATCCTCTATGCCTGTCCAAACCATGTGGGTGAAAAAACACTGCAAAAACTTAAAATAATTGGTTCAGATGATGATAAACACTGTCAAGTAAACCAAAGTGGATGAGGGAAAACTAAAAGGGGAATGGAGCAAATGCAGGGAGAGGACATCATAGAATCACAGAATGGTTAGAGTTGGAAGGGACCTTAAAGATCACCTAGTTCCAACCCCCCTGCCATGGGCAGGGACACCTCCCACTAGAGCAGGTTG
>JAOQGH010000001.1:205257061-205285116 GCA_025769975.1 Gallinago jamesoni
ACACCTCCAGGGATGGGGCATCCACAACTTCCCTGGGCAACCTGTTCCAGTGTCTCACCACCCTCACTGTAAAGAATGTCTTTCTGGTGTTTAATCTAAATCTCCCCTGTTTCAGTTTAAAACTGTTGCCCCTTGTCCTGTTGCTACACTTCCTCGTAAACAGTCCCTCTGGCTCTCCTGTAGGCTCCCTTCAGATATTGGAAGGCTTCCCAGGTCTCCCCGGAGCCTTCTCTTCTCTAGGCTGAACAACCCCAGCTCTCTCAACTTGTCTTCATAGGAGAGGTGCTCCAGCCCTCTGATCATCCTCGTGGCCCTCCGCTGGACCCATTCCACTACATCATGTAGGGGAATACACTAAAACATGCCCAGATATCTCATTCCCTGAAGCATGTATTTACTGTGGATTGTGGTGAACAGGAGAAGCTGGTGGGAGTGTGTCTTTCTCCTCCATCAGCTGTGCTACTGTCTCACACCTACAGGCAGTAAAGAGCCCATGGAAGGGTGAAACAGAGGACTAAGTCTTACTGACCAGGCTATGGGAGAGTTTCTGGCAGCCAAGATACTGGGAGAAATGGGAAGGGCTGGTGCGTGTGTGGTTTTTCAGCGGTGCTCACTGTATAGGTAGGCAGCCCGTGGCTCCTGTGGCTATTTTTTCAGGTGTCTTCATGGGAGCTGGAGCTTGTTTGTACAAGCTTGCATGGGGTGGAAGGAGAAGTGAAAACCCCTGGTCCCTGTGCTTTTGGTTTGGGTGGGTCTTGCCAGTCTTTTGGTTGAATTTACTGCGCTATCTTGCCCAAGTAAAGAAGACCATCTAAACCTAAAATGTAACTTGCCATCCTTTGGCTGTGTTCCTGCTGATGGACCACCTCTCCAGTTTGATTTTTTTTTCTTTTTTTTTTTTTCCCCTCCCTCCTGGCCTTGTGTTTCTGCCCACAGTGACCATGCACGGGGGCCACGTGGTAGAATGGAGCAGAGCAGTGACCAAAATGAAATAAACCCCTGCAAAACAGATCCCCTGCTGGTGGGAACAGCTCCGGGGGGGGGTATCATGAGCTGTAGGGGCTGGATAGGGCACGGGCTGTATGAACCAGCCCCAGGAAAACCAGCTGTGAAACCCAATTTTCTGCTCTGCTCCTGTTTCATCTCGCCATAGGGCATGTCTCTGCTGTTGCCAGCCCTGGCAGTGATTTAACCAAAAGTGGTGGGGGGTGGCTGAGGCATGGACTGGCATCCCATCCCCTGCCCTTGCCGCAGGGTCTTGTCTCTGCCAAAGGGTGGGACAGGCAGCTGTGGCTGTAATGCCTTCAACAGGGATGCAAGGCAGAACTGTGCGACTGAAAACAAAAGAAAACAGAAAGGGGGGAGAAAAAACAGAAACACACACACACACACACACACACACCCCAAGCAAGCAATGTTGCACTCTGCATTTTATTTTCTTTTCTTTTTTTTTTTTTTTTAGCACACAATTCAGAGTGTGATGTATTGCTGAGATGCACATTCCCTGACCGTGGCGAAGGGGGCAGAGGTTGAGACACATCTTCTCCGGGGAGAGGGAGGGTGGTGTGAGCCTGAGTCAGCAGCAAAGGTCACTTGGCCAAAAGGCTCCCCTTGCCAGAAGCAGAAGATTTCGTAAGGGAGACTGATGCAATGTTTCTCTGCTTGGCGCTGGCAGCATGGTGGGCTGGGGTGTGTGCACGTCAGAGGCAGAAACGCCAATTTTGGTGACCAGGGGAATGACAGGGCAGCGCTGGTCAACCTCACTGACCCATTCCACCTCCCAAATCACTTTTCTCCCTTCCTGGCTGCTCGGTTCGTTTCTGCCTCCTCTGCCCCCACTTTCTGTGTCTCTTCAGTTCTGGCATTTCATCTCATCGTCGCGCTGTTTGTTTTACAGCCTTGGCTCATCTTCCCATTCCCATTTGGGGTCATTATCACATGTGATTAGTCTTGGAGCCTAATGAAGGAGATCAGACATAACTCTAGGGTATGTCTGAGCCATTTAGCATTTCTGAGCTCAAAGATCTGCAGAGGAAGTTTATTTTTAAGCTTCCTGAGAAGATAAATTTGAACGTTGAATTGTTTAGGGTACAAGTAATAGAACTGAAATCCCTATAGGAAGGAGCAGTGCCCTCTGGGATTTGAAGCATCCCAGGGATAATTATCCAGTGCTGAGTAAGTCTCGTTAGTCTTGAAATAGCTTTTAGTGGATGATCACATTTTTCTTCATGTTGGCTTGTATGAAAGCTTGAATCCGTATATTAACATTTAACCTTCATTGTAAGAGCACTGTCAACAGGTTCGTGTTGGTGTTATCCAGTCCCACTCTGGGAAAGCCAGGCGTGGAGATACACGATTACACAAAATAACAATCCCAGAAAATAAAAAAGGGCTTTTTTTTTTTTTTTAAGGCTGCTTTTAAGGTCCCACTCTTTCACAGTATTAAGAGATAGGAGGAAGCTGCAAGGCCTTGGTGTCAGAGCAAGATGAGGTTAGAGCATCCTCAGGACACCTCAGCTGCTGATGTTTGGTGGCACTTTACAGGGGACCATAGCTCCAGCTCAGCAGAGCAAGTGCCGTGCTGTGTCACCAGCCCAGGAGAAGTGACATGTCTGTGTAGTGACTCAGCCATGTCCCTGCTAGCCATCTGCTGATGTGATGCACATCATTAGTCACTAATTGGTGTGATTACCCTTTTTTTAGGCTGCTGGAAAGGCCAAGGTTCACACAGGCGTGAAGCAGCTGAGTCAGTCTTCAACCAGTTTTGATTTTGGGTGGTGCTTGGAGGGCTGTTTCAGTGTGCCCTGCCAGGCAGACATGGACCATCTCAGTTTGATCTTGTACTCTCTGTTGACTATAAGCCTGTCACAGCTGTATGGTGGGACTGGGGACTGCAAGTGGGGACTGCCTTCTGGTGTGCAGCCACAGCAGGGTGGCAATGAACCCTCCCAAGGAAGGACCTTTGGAGGCAGTGGCAGAGGGCACTCTGCCTTTGGGATGAGTGTGAGAACCTTGTTTCACCCATCTTGCGTTTGGTCCCTTTGTCAGCTCTGTCAAAAAAAACAAACACCTTTTAAGCAAGCTCGGTCTTTACCAAGAACATCAATTTCCTAGTTTGTTTTTTTTTTTTTTTCCTTTTTTTCCCCCCACCCATCTCCTACACTTCCCATCTTTGGCTTTACCTCCTCATCCAGTGCCTAACCTATAGGTTCTGGTGGGTTAGGTAGCAATGCTCAGGTACTTGGTATCTCAACTGATGGCCTGTAAATCTGTCTCCTTACTGATGTCTCTTATGCCATCACTCCAGGCCAGACTTTTGACACCAGGTATAACACCTAGATCCTCTTGGACACAGCTGGGTTTGGACACTGCCGTTCTTCTCCCTTGTCTGTGGGTTTTCCTGTCTGCCTAAAATCTCCCACTGAGTCTCTTCTGCCTGTTTCTTTTCTCAAAGGTTACAGACCCCTTCTCTGGCCCTGGTGTTGGCAGCACCCTTGGGGGCACTGGAGATGGAGGTGTGGATACACATCCCTCACTCAGCCCCAGCGAACTGCATTCATCTGTTTGGTCCTCCCCATACTTTGATCTAAGGAAGCTCCTTAGGTCTTGCCTTGTGTAGGCGACTCTGCCCATTCTTGTGACACCGATGAAATGTCACTTTGCATCCTGCCAAGGGGTTTGGACTCAGTGGGGGGGAATGTGTGCTGGGTACCCCCCAGGATCCTGTGTTCACTTTTGATTTTAGTTTTATGCCAAGCAAGCTATCCTCACAAAACTGAAAAAAGTTATAATAGTAATAGCAATATTCCTAATAGCACCTATTATTTCTTCTTAGGGGTAACGGTTTTAAATTGGAAGAGGGGAGATGTAGAATAGAAACCAGAAAGAAATTCTTTACAGTGAGGGTGGTGAGGCACTGGAACAGTTTGTCTAGAGAAGTTGTGGATGCCCCATCCCTGGAGGTGTTCAAGGCCAGGCTGGATGGGGCTTTGAGCAACCTGCTCTAGTGGGAGGTGTCCCTGCCTGTGGCAGGAGGGTTGGAACTCAATGATCTTTAAGGTCCCTTCCAACTCTAACCATTCTATGATTCTATTCTATGATGCCTCTTTAAAAAAACCTCTCTTAATGGGCTTCAGCCGAGCTGATGCCCCATTCCTCACTGTGATTTTTAGCAAACGAGCTCTTTCTGTCTTTAAAGCAAATGCTGCTGCTTTTATTTTGAAATAATTTTATTTTCCCCATCTATTCTGCCCTCGTGTGTGCCCCAGCACAGCTCCGTGGGTACCCAGCACCCACCTGGAGGAGGAGCTCATGGGGGATTTCTGGGTATTGCCCTAACAGAAATAAATCACATGGTCCCTTTGGGCAAGGTGACAAAGTCCACGCTGTCCTTTGGAGCTGATGTAGTTAAAAGCAAAACAAATATTTGGGGAAATCTAGGAAACGATGGCTCAGGCATGTGGAGCGTTGCTCCAAAAGCTGAAAACCAGCATCCCTAGTCCCTGGGCAGGCAGGTGAGATGGTGTGAAAGCTGAAACGTGGCCAAGGTTTGGCAGCAGATGATGTTGAACTACGTGGATGCCCCAGCTCAGAGTGGGAAGGGCTCTTCTCCCTTATCTGAGGAGCCACGCGTGTGCCAGGAGACCTTTGTTCTGAATATTTGGAGGAATAAAGTTCAGCAGGAATAAAAGGGCATTTCCCCACTGCCTTGGTTCATGACCTGTCAAGTTCTCTCTCTCTCTCTCTCTCTCAGCTGCGTAAATGAGTATGGAAGATTATGATTTCCTCTTCAAAATTGTTTTAATTGGCAACGCCGGTGTGGGAAAGACCTGCTTAGTCCGTCGCTTCACTCAGGTAAGGTTGACCATCTCTTGGACATGGGATGTTGGGGTGGTGACAGCCGAGGGATGGGAGTGTGGAGCCTGTGGCTGTGGACCAAGGGCTTTGCTGGCTCCAAAGTTCTGAAGTAATTTGTTGTCCACGCTCCTGGTGTGTGCATCACCTACAGCAACATACTGCCACAAGCAGCATGTCTGTATCTAGAGCTGTACTTAGCCCTGTTTGGCATCTTGTGTTGGAGAAAACTCATCCCTCTCTGAAAACTGCTGGGATTTGGAGGGGCTTTGGACCAGTTATAAGGACATCTGCTGGTGCGCTCCCATGTGCCACCTTCTCCCCATCCCTTTTTCTGCTGCACAAAGCTCTCCCTGTTATTTGTCATTAGTAGATAATTAAATAATCTGGGTCCTGGGCTGTCAGTCCAGAGTCTTCTGTTAAACATCAGACCTGTTTTTGTGGCAGAATAACAGGGAAAGGACCAGGCTTCTGTGACCTGGGGGAAGAGAAGGCTTTGTGTGATGTGCTATAAAACATAAGTTGGGGATTTTGTTGCACTCTCCACTAGGATTTGTCAGCAATTTCCCCCCTCACTGTTAATTTTAGTTCTAAAGCAGTGGTGATGTTGAACACTCTCCAGCTGCATGTGACAGCCAGTGGCAATAAATCTAGGCAACCCCAAAGACCCCAAGGGGTTAACCACAAAAAAATCTGTGGCCACTTAAGCTGCTTGTGCTTTGGCAGCACAGCTGCTTAGGGGATGGATGTGCCCCAAAATCAACATGACTTCATAGACCTAGGTACCAGAAATCAAAAAGCTGTATTTTTTTCGTTTTGTTGTTTTGCTGTGGCTCCTTTCTGATGGTGCCACCAAATGCCACCAGCATCATGCCAGCCCTTGGTATTGCTGTGGCACTGGTAGCATCTGGCTCTGTGCTTAGCTCCCAAAATGCTGTGCAGGGATGTGACCCTTGTGCTGGGAGCTGCCAGAAATGCCTTTCCATGCCGTGGCCTGTGGTGGAGAGGAGAGGGAAGGCGTGAGGTTGCAGGAGCAAAGCCACCTCATCGCATGAGGGTGCCTCTTTCAAGGCATTGGGAAGTCGGATGGAAGGTCCTCATCTGCCCTTCTCCTGCCTCTTCCAGTTGCACAGAAGCACAAGGGCTTTTCCCCTCTCCTTTTCCCTGTGTGCGTCCTCCTTTTCTTCTCCTGTTTTCCCACATCTGAAGTCAACAACATGCTACATGAGTAGGGGAAGCGCTGTGGGGCTGAATTATGGTAACTTTTGCTCTGGGGAAATGTCACATTTCTCTCTCTAAACATGATGGAAATAAGTGTCCAGGGAAGGGCAGGAAGGAGGGAAGAGTTTTGGGGTTGGAAAAGGGTGAGGCTTGGCACACAAAGAGTGCTACAGAAATTTGCTTGATGAAACTATTTTTCTTTCAGGGGCTTTTCCCACCGGGTCAAGGAGCCACGATTGGGGTTGACTTTATGATTAAAACCGTGGAGATAAATGGTGAAAAAGTAAAGGTAGGAGCCTGATGGTTTTCAGTGTGACGTTGTGTGGCAGTACATAGCTGAGGTGTCTCACTGCGGGAAGGCTGTTGGACACATGGGGGAATCCCAGGGCTCCATGGTATGGCTCAGGCAATGCTGGGTCCAATGCTTTGCACCCCTCTCCACAATTACCATCAGAATCCTAACAGCAAGCCTATTCTAAGGTAGAAATAGAAAAGGTCTGGCAAAAGTCTGTCCTTGCTTAGGAGAAACTTAGGAGACAACCCCAGCGTGCTTGGCTGGGGTTGAGGAAGTGCAAAGAAGTGCTTCAATGTAATCTCTGCCCATAGCATATCTGGTAAGCAGAAATCTGTGGCATTCCCACTGGGGAACGCTCAGTGAAGGTCTTCTGTGAGTTCCCAAGGCAACTTTTGGGGAGAGCAGGCTTCTGGACTGGAGTGGTTATGCACAATGAAGGCTCATCTTCCACTTCTGCCAAGTTATGGATTTGGGAGACATGGAGATAGTGACAATACTGATGCTTCAGTCAACCAGTTGAAATGAGAAGGGCAATATCCACATTATTAACTCCTTCATCCTCTAAAATAGGGTGGTTGCAACCAAACTGCTGCTGGGAAACTGTCCTTGTCCCATGCTAACTCCCAAGCTGAGCCTGAGCATCACTTGGCTTTGTCTGGGTCAAAACACACTAGGGACCAACCTTGTGCTTTAATGGGAGCCATAGTTGGGTTCCAGCACCCAGAGATGTTGGCTGGCTTTGCTTTGCTCATTAGTAGAGATTTTGTTAGAGCTACTGTGGTGTCCAAGAGATTGGAGAAGAGTATTGTTGTCTGAGCCTCTGATGTCAAAGCGTGCAGGGTCCTCAAGCTGCTCCTGGAATTATTCTGTCTGCATTAAATCCAGGGACATCAAAGTGAAAACCAGCAATTTTTCCCTTCCTGCCTTCCTCAGATCTAGTAGTGAGCAAGTGGGAGAGTGACGGCGGTGTCACAGTGGCTGAATGTGACATTAAGACCCGTTTTTAAGTTTGTGTAAGTGAAGTGATGGGAACAGTGGACTTGGGCAGATTTTCAGCGCTGTTTTTTTTTTTAACCTGTATTTCAGCACAGAGGGTTTTTAAGAGGGAAATCAGGTGGTGTGTTCCTAAGTTTAGGGCAGATTTTAAAATCTACAGTCATGTCTGTAGGCTGCCACCCTGCTGCATGAGGAGTTGTACAAACCGATGGCAAGTGATGGTCTGTGATCAGAAGACCTTCCAGCCTGAGCAGGTGAAGAACAAAGAGGTGTAAATACCTTCACCTGATAAAGACCAAGTCAATGTTCAGCACATCACTGTTGGAGTGGGGCAGAGCAGCAGGCAGTGAGGATCACGTGTAGCCCTCATGCTGTCAGTGTTTAGTTTGATGGTTGTGATGCTCATTAGTAAACATCTGGTGTAGCAGGGTTGACCAGGACATGGGTGTTGCTTGTATAGGCTCCTTGGACAGCAGAGATGCTTCTTTCTGCCAAAACCAGCTCCAGTGGAGCTGCTCAGAGGATCTAAACTGGTAAATGGCTTAAGTACTGCACTGAGGGTGGAATTAATTTTTTTCCCTTACATACCTGGCTTAAACCACCTGTCTCAAGGTTGGCCTGGTCAATGGAGGGAGAAAAGCAATTTCTGAGGAAGATTAATCCCGTCCACTTCGAACACCTCTCCTTTCCAAGCATCTGGTTCCCTGCCAAGTACAGATGGAGCTTAAAGAACATTGCTTATATCTGGTGTCTGCTTTTTGGACAGGTGAACTTGCCTGAAGGGTTTATCTGAGGTTGACTTCTTGTTCCCGTGACATAATCCTGTTTTAAGGCTAGCTTGGGCTGAGGGTACAAACTCCTTAAGAAGAAGTTGGGAGCAGTCACGCCAACATGGGCTATCTCAGGGGCAAGGGTGATTCAGGGAAGCTCTACAAGCTAAATGAGAACTTGTCAGCGTAGTAGGTCCCTGCTGCCCTGCAAATGTCTAATGGATGTACAAGTGTCCACCCCAGCAGCTCTTAATCACCTTGGGGCTGTCTTGTGTTTCATAGAGCCTTAGTGAGTGGTAACTGGTTTACCGGCTACATTTAACATAGCAAATAGTCAGTTACTAAATCAAATTCCCTCTCCTCACCCCACCAGTGGAGTAAACTGGAGTCAATGGAGCTCAGCCACAGTGACCAAGCCCAGGAAGAAGCTTAGTACTGTACGTTTGGGCACTGGAATGAGCTTTCCAGCATCTGAAATGGAATCTGAACGGATTTCCTTCAGGGAGTGAAGCTGAAACTTTTTTTTTTTTTTTGAGTAAGCAGTGCTAGTGAGAATAAACATTTAATGAGGGAGAAAAGCAGGAATGAGTCAGAGCACAGAGCAATAAAAATGACATCTCGGTCAAAGGAGGTGCTTCCCTGCCTGGTAGCTCATCTCATGGTGCCTGAGCCCCGACTCTGCTGCTGGGCTGGGCAGCATCTGCTGCATGTCTGCTGGGATGCAGGACAGGAGAGCAGAGCTGTTTAATGAAAAGGTTTCCAGACTTGAATAAATGATAGATTTATGGGGGGAGGCCGGGGAGGGGAATGCTTTCCAGCGTTCAAAATTGCATTTGAAAGTCAGTGGAGAGGGACTTGCTAGCATGAAGGCTGTGTGCCGGCCGTATCGGAGGTGAGTGAGGTTATCCTGAGGTTATTGAGAGAGGTTATCCTCCCCCTCTGCTCTGCCCTGGTGAGGACCCATCTAGAGCACTGGGACCAGTTCTGGGCTCCCCAGTTCAAGAAGGACAGGGAACTGCTGGAGAGGGTACAGCAGAGGGCTACAAAGATGATTTGGGGCCTGGAGCATCTCTCTTATGAGGAGAGGCTGAGGGACCTGGATCTTTTTAGTCTGGAGAAGAGAAGGTTGAGGGGAGATCTGATCAATGCTTATAAATACTTAAAGGGTGGGTGTCAAGAGGATGGGGCTGGTCTTTTTCCAGCAGTGCCAAGTGACAGGACAAGAGGAAATGGGCACAAACTTGAATATAAAAAGTTCTGCCTAAACATGAGGAGGAACTTCTTCACTTTGAGAGTGGCAGAGCACTGGATGAGGCTGCCCAGGGAGGTGGTGGAGTGTCCTCCTCTGGTGACATTCAAAACCCTCCTGGACAAGTTCCTGTGCAACCTGCTCTAGGTGGACCTGCTTTGGCAGGGGGGTTGGACTAGATGATCTGCAGAGTTCCCTTCCAACCTCACATGATTCTGTGACTGAGTGGCTACTAAAGCTCGCTGACAGATGAGCCAAGGCAGCACTGTGCATTGAGGGGGCCCTTGGTCAGCCTGGCCTTTCCTAATGAAACCTCTGTACCACGAGGCTGCACGAGTTTGAGCCAAGCAGATAGCAGTTACCGTGCTGGTCCAAGCTAAACATCCTCAGTGCTGCAAACAGAGGGCTAGGTCTTATGGACTATGGACCTGTGATCTTACTGCATTTGGTGGAAATGTTCATATTTAGGAAGCTAAATGGACGTGCAGATTTTGGGAAAGCAGGAAGCATCAGTTGGCTCCAAGAAAATAAACACCTAGGTTTTTCCACAGGCTGAGTCAGGCACCCATCCTTTGGTTCCTCTGAAAAATTGAGACAAGTAAAATGCTTCCCATGCAATATATATATATATATTTTTTTTTAAAATCAGTGGGCTGAGGTGTGAGATGTGCGTTTTGTGTGCAGGAAGAGTTTATGGGTGGCTGTGAGGTCGGGGGCTCTTCCCTGCCTTCTGCCCCCAGCTCGCAGGAAGACTCAGGGCTGCAGGCAGTAAGAAACCCTCTCCCCCAGGGAGATCCCTTTTGCTTTCGATGTCCGTTCTGCTAAAGCAGTGGAAGAACATATTCGCAGCAGGTTTGTGTCAGCTTGGAGATCTTCTCAGTAAATGCAAAACACAAATAAGCTGGACTTAACCAGGAGACCAATCAGTATGTGTTTTTCCTGGGAAATAGATGAGCAGCAGTAAAATTATCTGTATTTTTCCATCTGCCAGAGTTCAGAGGATGTTTAGTTTTAACAGGGATTCGTTCATAATCTGAATTTCTTGTGCAAGTAACTTCACTTAGGGTTTTGTCTGTCACTTAACTACGCGTGCCACGCTCAGCCCTTTAAATACAACTATGCCAAGAGATTAAGCACAAAGGTTCCCAGGAACTGTGAGCCAGCCACAAATTACTTTCTCTGCAAAAAAATGTGCTTTTTTCAAAATCATACCCTGTGTCTGAAAGCTGCTACTGGGAGCTCTCATTTCAAACTAACGCATTTATGATGAGTAGCTGGCGCAGTTTGACTTTGGAACTGGGCAAGAATAAGGTTTTCTCATTAGAGGCTGCTGAATATATGGAAAAAATCTGAAATACTTTACCTTTTTCTTTCCAAAGTACACAGGATTCTGGCTGAAGATCACGCTTTCACATATTTAATTCCAGGGAGGGGTGCTTTAAAAAAAAAAAGAAAGCTGAAGCAGAGAAGCACTCTTTTATGTTGAAATGTTTTAATTATGGATGTTTGTTTTGTTTGACTACCTTTTTGAAGAACTGAGGTTTTGGTGACCCACCAAAAACTATCAGATGGTGAAATTATAAAAACAGTATGAGTTTAGTTTGTATTGGGAAATGTAAGTTGTCTTCCTGGACCCAGAGGGTTTGGAAAACACTCATGACCTCTTTGATATAGTTAAGGACATGCCAACCAGTTCTATGTGTTGGGAAGGCAGGCAGCAAGCCTGATGTTGGAGGTGAAGTTAGCTGAAGTTGGAGAGAGGAGAAGTGTTAGAGTCCCCGATCAGCCTTCAGCAGAACTCCTCCTTCGCTCCTGTGGTTTCCACCCATCAGTGCATCACCTCAGGATAATTATAACTAGCTTTGGGAGCTAGAGGAGAGGCTTTCTTATTTTTTTCGTGGGATGAATGTTGCTGTTGGTTGGACTTCAAGGGCAGGAGAAGTGATTTTCTCCCTCCAGCGCCTGCGTTCTACCTCCAGGCCAGCAGCTCTGCCCACAGTGGAGGGTGATGGTAGAAGTCACATGAAAGCCAGCAGATCTGTGGCTTCCAGGGACCACTGGCCACAGTGCCAGCTGACTTTGTGCCTTGCATTTCAATCCACAAATGCAGGAACAGAAACAAAAAAAATGCTGGGGGAGGGAAAGCCAAAGGGGAGAAGAACCAAGTGCTTTCCCAGCATTGGTTTTTACCCTGAAGGAGTTTTTTTTGGGTCAAAACAGTGCTGCTGTCAAATAAAAAAGTTAAATTTTTATTTTTTGGTTTTTTTGCTTTTACCACCCTTCCTTGTTATGCCAAAAGCTGCAGATCTGGGACACGGCAGGACAGGAGCGATTCCGGTCCATCACGCAGAGTTACTACCGCAGTGCCAACGCGCTAATCTTGACCTACGACATCACCTGCGAGGAATCCTTCCGGTGTCTCCCCGAGTGGCTGCGGGAAATCGAGCAATACGCCAGCAACAAGGTCATAACCGTGCTTGTGGGTAAGCGACAACCATCCCTGCAGAACGGTGATACAGGCTTGGAAGGGACCTCTGGAGAGCATCTCCTCCAACCCCCCCTGCCAAAGCAGGTCCACCTACGGGGTGCGAAGGTGTGATGAGAGGGTGAGCTGTGTGTGTCGAGGTGGCAGATGGAGGCGTTAGCAGGAGGAAAAGGTGGTCTCTGTGGGAACTGGTGGTGCAGGGTGCCCAAACCAGTGCAGCAGATCTTGTTGCCAACCAGTTGTAACCGCAGGTGGGCACAGGGTGCAGCCCAGCACTTAAACCCTAGGGTGTGGACCATTCCTTCTGCAAATAACCCCGAGATGCTGATGGTGTTCAGGGCACCACAGGCACTTCTCAAAGTGTGGTCCCATTGCAGATTTGAGGCTTTTGTACGCAGAGGTGGATACTTCTCACCAGTTGGTCCCACATGGGACTAAGTGGTGATGGTGCAGCTACCAACTGGGCTAAGAATAGAGCAGCTTCCCTTGTGGCTTCCAGCTTGGATCTCGACAAATATACAAGGATCTGCTCAAGTTAGGATTGTCTGCAGGTTGCTATACCCCATAGCTGTGGGACAGCTGGAGTCTTGTCTCAAGGAGGTCAGGATCTGCAGACCAGGTCAGGATGTGATGGTTGTGTGGATCATGGCTTTCACAGGTGGGACAGAGCTGGAAAACTGGATATTTTTGCCTGAATTTTAGGGGATCTAAAAATAAATAACTGAATGCTATGTTAATCTGTAGAGCTTAAACTCCAGCTAAAGCAGATCTCGGGCCATCTGTCTGCTACAAGGAAGGTGAAGGTTATTTTCCTTCCTTGAGCTTTTCCATCCTCTGCTTTCAGCATCTGATAGGATGTGGCCTTTAAAGGCCAAAGGATATATAAAGAACAATAGAAAAATAAATTGGGAAAAGCCAAAAAGTTTCATACTGCAGTGCCACTATCAACTTTAATGGTTTGCTGTTTAAAAGGAAAGTCTAGAGGACTGCAAAATGTGTTTAAGGTGTCTTTAAAAAAATCTTTGGAGTTTTATGTGCCCCCAATGGTGTTGCAAGTGACCACTGGGATTTAAGGAGCTTCCACACAAGAAACTCACTATGCTCCGTAAGAAGGGTATGGCACATGTACAAATGATGCAGAAAAAATTAATACTTGACAAACAAATGTATATATATATATTTTTAGGGAACATTAAGTTAATTATCAGCATCTATAGCACAAAATATAAATGATAACAGCCATAATACACACTTTGAAGATGGTGACACCCATTAACCGCTTACGTTGAGTGATAATTTGTTTAGAAAGGTAACTTCAGTGTTTGCAGCAGGTCCAAGAAACTGCTTTCTCAGGAAAGAAAGGGGATGTGAGAGGAGGCCGATGAGATGTGGCTTGCCTCTTTTCCTCCCACTTCTCACAAAATTGCTGGTAGAAACGAGGCCACTGAACCTGCCAAGTCCATGGACACAGCCCCCTGGTATCACAGGTCCTAGTCTGTTATCTTCTTTGTAAGATTAATTTATGGCAAAAAACCACATTTGAAGTGAAGTGGCTGGTCACAGGGTATAATCATGTCAGATGCTTGCTTGAGGCATTAATCAACTCTCTGCTAAACCAATCTCTCTGAAGGAAGGGGGTGGTTTCTCACCCCACTTCACTCCGTGAGTGCCCCTGAGCCTGTCCCTCTTCCAGCCTCAACAGCCAAATCCTTCAGGGGAATACTGAAGTAGGAAAGCAGCCTTCCACACCAGGCTTCTCTTAGAGCTCATAATGACACGAGAAATATCATGTTTAGCATCTCACATGCTGTAATTGACATTTTAAGTGCTCCTCAGAGCAAGAACAGGAGAACTTTTAATAAATATTAAAATGGAAATCCTTTAATGTTGGTTGATAGCAGCAACCAGATGCACTGGTGCTAAATTAAAGCAAACTGACTCGGATGTTCACAGGGCATATTCCATGAAATGAGTTGATACTAAATGAACTTGGTCACGTGTGTCGGGGAATCTGCTATTTGGAGGGGAGAGCAAGCACTAAGAGTTTCACATCAAAAGCCTGCATTATGTCTATAGACATAACACAACACCAAATTCTTCTTTATCCCTTATCAACTTCTGTTTCTCTCGTTTTGGAAGTCAAATTAATTCCCTTTCTAAAATCTTTTATCAATGCAGGTAATAAGATTGATTTAGCTGATAAGAGGGAAGTCTCCCAGCAAAGAGCTGCAGAGTTTTCCGAAGCACAGGACATGTACTATTTGGAAACCTCAGCAAAAGAATCGGATAATGTGGAAAAACTCTTCCTGGACTTGGCCTGCCGGTTGATCAGCGAGGCACGACAGAACACCCTTGTGAACAATGTCTCATCCCCCTTACCAGGAGAGGGGAAAAGTATCAGCTACTTGACTTGCTGTAATTTTAATTAAAAAGCAATTTATTTTTTCTTTTCCCTTCCACCATGGGCCAAGAGGATTTTTTTTTTTTTTTTTTTTTTTGCTGGGATTTATCTCCTTGAAGGGAATTCCTGCCACTTTGACCCATCTGACTTACCCTGAGTCAGGTTGCAGACCTGGAAGCATGGCAGGCTGACAGCTCCAGCTGCATGGCAACGTAGCAGAATATAACACGGTTTAAATTTCCTTTTTCTTGCAATCTCTGGAGCGGGTTAGGAAAAGGAGAGTCGCACAATTGCTTTGTGTAAGGCAGAACGTGAGCTATTGCGTTTCCTTCCATGGGAGACCAGGGCAGCCTCCCTTGAAGAAGATATTGAAGAAATCAAAATCTCTCTTGCGGAGCAATGTGTTGGGTCCTTTTTAAAATAAATACAAAAAGAAAAAAACCAACAATGAACACTGACCCTGGACTACCCTGGCAATCTTGCGGGCTGCCAGAGAGCTCTTAGGACATGTACATAGCATCTGCCCACGCGTCGTCATGGAGGGCTCTGGTGTTTGAAATAGTGTTATGTCTCTCATCTACAGGCACTTTCATGAAAATGGAATTAAAAACAAGAAAAGTTACATTTATCAACATTTTTCAAGACTTAAGAAGACATGGTTACATACAACTCAGTTGCTCCCTTTGGTGCTAGCGGTTCGACAAATATTCCATAGACCAAACATACTCTTACTACATTATTGTCCTCTGAATGTGTAACTTAGACTGGTTAGGAAAAAAAAAACCACTAATAAGCACTGTTTATAAAAAATAATAATAATAAAAAAAAAATCTCGTTACCTCCTTTTCTAGTCCTGAACATAGTGGGAAACGACTGTGCTTCTTTGATATCTGACACAGGATGAAAAGACTTTCCAGAAATAAATAAAAAAAAATTAACCATACTTTCTCTAATTAGTAGTGTCCTAATGTGGAAAAATTAGCCTCGGGAAAGGTTATTGGTGGAGTTGGAAAAAGCTCACCAGATGTTTGCACCAAAATTTTGTGCATCATGGATGAGAGCACAGTTAGAAGTGGCAGTCTGCAATGTGTCCAGCTGGAAAATAAAGCTTGTAGATACAGTTCTTGTTGAAAGGCAGGTGTACCATTTTGTAGAGGGTTTGTTGGATTTTTTTATTTATTTTTTTTCAATGCTAAGTGGAATTAGCGAGGGGTTGCAAGTGGTATCATTCTGCGTCAGACCCATCCAGCCTTCACCTTGTGGAACTGCTCTGAGATGCTCTTGAAGGTACCTTCTTGGCATCCCATCCCTCTGCCGGAGTAGCTGTCAGGTTCAGGGCTGTAGAGTCATTTAATTTACTTGCTGCTTTGTCCTCGTAATCCCAGATTCCAGTGTCTGTGGAACTGTTTAGGCCATTTCTCTCTACAGAAGCCCCTGAAGTGGAAGGGCTGTGGAGTTTGCAATGTTATTACACCTCTACCGCCATATGAGAATAATGCACTGCAAATTTACGTGTTGACCTTAAAGTGAAATTGGAAGATAGTGAATGAGCACATCAGAAATTATTATTATTTTTTTATTTTTTTTTTTTAGAAATTTGAGTTCAGTTCTACCTAATCTGGATGAATCTCTCCTGATAATTAAGAGGCTGTGATATGCTGTAGTTTAATCAATTTAATATTATTTGGCATTTACTGAAGATTATAACAGAGCTTTTGTATTGACATAAAAAGCTGCCAGTAAGTACTTCTTGAAAAGAATAGCAATTAAAAAAAAAAAAAGGTATTTCAAAATGCTTTATCACATTTTCCTGGGAAGACTTCTTTGGGCTGTATCATGTTGTGCCTTTGATCTGTACTGGGGAGCTGACTCTGTGTCAGAGAGGGGGATCGGTGTGTCATATTGCCATTTTTCATGTTTTCTTGCTATTTTTTAGGTGATTTTCTTCTGTTACAACTAGTGGTAAAAAGGAAGATGTAGATGTTGTCGTACAAGGCTTGTTTGTCGGTTAGGTAACCCTTAGCAAAGAGCTTCTGTAAGTGGGAGATGCTGGGGGACACATTATCTGCTGGACTGGCCTGGTCCTTTTCAGTCTCTGCTCATGGTGCAATCCAGAGGATTGAGAAATGTGTGGGACTTGGTGGCTTGTGCTGTGCTGGACCATGTGGTGCAGCCTGTGCTGAGTGTCATTCTTGAGCATTCCCCAGATTGCCAAACACAGCCTCAGTTGAGCTTGTGAACACCAACCAACTCTGAGACAGCTGATGCTGCACAGCTTTTAGGTCACTGTTTAGAGCAGGACTTGGGATGTTAGCACATAAGGTCACTCTCAAGTTAAAAATCAATACTACATATATTTAATTTGTAAAAGCTCTTGCTCTCCAGACGCTGGACTTGTCAGCATGTAATTAATAACAAGTAGGGCAGGGCTGTTTGATTAAGTTGATCAAGAAGGAAGGAGACTGCCCACTGAAACACCTCTGAGTTCCTCAGCCTGATTTCCAAAAGCATCAAAGCTAGGCAGGTACTTTTCATTCCTGCCAAATACCACTATAAATGCATTTTTAAAGTGCTCCTTGTGTCATTTCATGGATATTCACTTTGAGGTTTCTAGAAGGTTGCCTCTTTTTCCAGTGTTTCCCTAACCCATAGGTGACTATTTTGGATACTAGCTGCCTACTAGCAACCTCCAAGGGTTGCTTCTTTTTATTGCTAGAACATCTCCTTCATGTAAGGACTTCCATCTCCAGACAGTGATGGGCTTTTGAGGTGGGGTGGAGTGCTGCAGCTGGGGTGATGTTGCAGTGAAGTATCTGACTTCTCCAGGGACAGATCTGAACTGATTCATTTCAAGTTTTATTCTGTGTAGGCTTAAAAAGTTGAAAGGAAACAATGGTGGTACGTGCAATGTTTTTTAAGGCCATAAGCCAAAGCTGTAGTTTGAAACTTGCAGTTAACAAACACAGAAGAGCTGATATTTTATTGTAGCAACTCCTTCAAATATATCTCTGCTCCTTGTAGCACTGAGGGCTTATCTTCTCTTCTTCTGGTTGAGAAGCCATCGGACTGTAGAAGAACGTTATCAACTGCTAAGGACAACTTAGCTGTGTGGCACAATGATCAAAGCCTTGAAAAATAAAAGGAGATTAAAAAAACCCACAAATCCCAGTTATCTGACAATCATCTCTCCAGCTGTGGCCAACACCTCAGTAGATAAGTGGATTTTTGAGAACTATCAGTAAAAGCCTTGTGATGCTTGCTGGGTCCAGCATCCAAAAACTGTGTGGAATTGATACAACGGGGCCAAATTTGCCTGGAAATGCTCTCTGCTATCAGGAGAGCAAGGCATTGCTTTTAGTGTGGTTGCTAGATCTTGATGCGTGTTCAGGGTGATATATTCACAGCCATTGAGGAATCTTGGGTCAATATGAATTTTTTTTTTTTTAGTAGTCCCATAATGAGAACCTTTCTTGAATTTTTTTTTTTTTAACACAATGAGTAGTTCCAAGCACAAGCCGATGTTAGATGGTCAACAGATGTTTGCTTTATGTAGAAAACCTGTTTTCAGAGATTAGTAAAAGCGTTTTCTGAAAACTGAATGGTTTAAACTCAGTTTTCCAGTTCAGCCAGGCTGATCTCCAGTAAACCATCAAATGTCCTGTTCTTTGGATCGCTGTGTGTGAAGTACTTGTTGGTATTTTGCGCTGGGTACTTACACTGCATGTTTGCTGGGACAAGCCATGACTCCTCTCTGTTCCTATTTGTGTTCCCTGTGAGAGACCAAGTGCTAGGAGTTTAAAAAAAAAAAAAAAAAAGGCCCTTCAGGTCAAAAAGTTATGATGGAAAAAGTGAATTTATGAATTCTCTAAAGGAGACACAGGGTGCCTTCTTCCTATCTCTAGTAGTGAAGTCCTGATTTGATCTACAGGTAAGTTGGTTGAGCACGCAGTCAGATCCATGTTTATGCTGAATGCTAAATGCCTTTGTGATCATTATTTAATGAAAACTACACCTGACAAATTGTCAGGCAGGGTACTTTGTTCTTTGCTGTAGAACGTGCGCGACAGCCCTCAAAATCTGTCAGCCTGCTGCTGCTGCTGTTTGTCTTTTTGGAAATAGCTCTGTTGGGTTGCAGTTGGCTCCTGCCAGCCTGGGTTTAGCTGCTAATGGCTGTGGAACTCCTTCAGCCTCAGTAATAACAGCAGCAGGCTGAGGCTGACACGGGAGACAGGGATTTGAAAAGAGGGAAAGCTGAAATCCGTGATGTGGAAGCGCGGTGGGTGCACACGTGGGGCAGGAGATTTCCCGAGCTTCCCCTGACAAGGGATGCAATTAGTTGTCGTCAAACCCACTGGGTTTTGCCTGCTTCGTTATCCCTAAGGACTGCTGTTTGTTTGAGCCGTTTTTCCCCCTTGTCTTCTCCTTTCAGCCTGTCTGTAAATCTGAGATACTGAGCTGGCCTGGTTTCTGTAGTCAGAGGCTCGATTGGATTGGGAAACAGGTGAAATTCTCCAGCTAATAAAATAGGCTGAGCAAACACGCAGGATACGCTGCCCTGTGGGGACCTGTGGTGCCATCGTGGTCGGATATGGCTGGAGACACTGTCACAGAAACCTCCCCGGGCTGTGGGGCAGGCTGAGGGCCCTTCATGCCAAGGGGAGACATATCTGTGTGAGGTGGAAAATGCAAAGTAAAGGGATTCTTTCTACTCAAGATGTCCTCAAGCCAATCCTCTTTATTAAAAAAATGCATCTATGATGCGTTTGCATTACTCTGGGTTTTAATAAGGAATGCTTTGAGTTTGAGTCTCACCTGAGATCCTTCTGCATTCTGTTGCTTTCAGTATCAAAGTACCCAATATCTTTATAAGTGTTGCTCCTACCAACAAAGACTTTTTTTTGAACTTACTCAGTTAGAAAAGGTGTTTCTAGGGGGATGCTTTGTGAATTCTTGGTGAGCAAGCATGGGAACTCTCCAGAATGTTGACGTACACAAGAGGTCACCAGAAAACCCAAAGGGAGTACTCTGATCAATTCTAGCAGTGAAAACCCTGTGAAAGACGTTACATCAAAATGCTTTATTTCTCCGTTTATCAACTTTATTTGCTTATCTGAACAAACGTGGCTCTTGACACCACCCCTTTTCCTTGCATCAATTCTGTCCTCTTGTTGCTGTGGGTGATAACTGTTACGGTTCATAAGCGGAGAAGGATCATCATTTTGAAGGACAGTCTTGTTGACTTAGGATGATGTGTGGGGGGAAGACACTCTCTTGATTTCCTACAACTGACTGGTGTATCCTGAGCAAAGCAGCCTCAACTGGAACTGGTCAAAGGCAAGACAGGGTGCTGCATGTGGGGAGAAATAACCCCCTGCACCAGTACAGGCTGGGGGATGACCTGCTGGAGAGCAGCTCTGAGGAGAAAGATCTGGGAGTCCTGGTGGACAATACGATGACCAGGAGCCAGCAATGTGCCCTTGTGGCCAAGAAGGCCAATGGCATCCTTGGGTACATCAAGAAGAGTGTGACCAGCAGGTCAAGGGAGGTCATCCTGCCCCTCTACTCTGCCCTGGTGAGGCCCCGTCTGGAGTACTGTGCCCAGTTCTGGGCTCCCCAGTTCAAGAAGGACAGGGAACTGCTGGAGAGGGTACAGCAAAGGGCTACAAAGATGATTAGGGGCCTGGAGCATCTCTCCTACGAGGAGAGGCTAATGGGCTTGAGTCTTTTTAGTCTGGAGAAGAGAAGGTTGAGGGGAGATCTGATCAATGCTTATAAATACTTAAATGGTGGGTGTCAAGAGGATGGGGCCGGTCTTTTTTCAGTAATGCCCAGGGATAGGAGAAGAGGAAATGGGCACAAAGTTGAACATTAGAAGCTCCATCTAAATATGAGGGGGAACCTCTTCACTTTGAGGGTGGCAAAGCCCTGGGGGAGGCTGCTCGGGTCAATGATGGATTCTCCTTCTCTGGTGATATTCACAACCCTTCTGGACAAGCTCCTGTTCAACCTGCTCTAGGTGGACCTGCTTTGGCAGGGGGGTTGGACTAGATGATGTCCAGAGGTCGCTTCCAACCACCCGTGATTCTGTGGTTCTGTGAAATGTGATCATCTGCTGGAGCTGTAGTTAAACGTACCATAAAGGTTACAGGTTTCCATTTGCCTTGGGTCAGCATTTACCTTGGCTGGGGCAGCAGACAGCAGGGTGATGGTGCTGACCGTGATGCAAGGCTCCCACAGTAGCCTGCTGTCTTCCTCTGGCTTCCCTTGCTAATCACCACCTCCCCAAACTGCCCCAAAGTCTCCTTGCTGTACTGTACTATATCCAGCTGAGGCAGATTGCCACCTGTCATCACCCATGGATGCCATCGCGCCCTTTCCTCTCATGTGAACGAGCCGTAACTTAAACCAGAAGTAAAAACTATGCCATGGGAATTGAGGGTGCTTGGATTTTTCCAAGTGGGAGACACAGGTCCAGAAAAAAAACCACCCTCATCTCTGATGCTTGCCCATCCCAATACAGTCAATTGAGTAACCGGGGAAAGATAACCCAGATGTGAGACGGCGACGAGTGCAAGTTAGGCTCTCAATGTTGGTGGTGAAAAATGAGACTGGTTTTAAGCCAAGGTTAACAGCTCAGCTCATCTGTCTGGGTAAACAGGAGCCGCCTGTTCTGTGCTCGGAGACTGTCTCTGTTTTCACACTAATAACTAGCTATTAGCACTTCCTGGATGCAATCACGTTTGTTGAACCAGTTATCCTTTTCCAGTAAGCTCAGAGGATAATTTTAGCTCTGGTTAGTGCTACAATTAAACTCAAGAAGCAGATGCCACCTTTGCTTTTCCCACCATTGCTTATCTTAGGGCAACGTTCCCAAGGACGTGCACGCCTGTGAGTGCGCCGCGGTGCTGTCCCTGCTGAGCATCTTTTGGAGTCCAGCCCTGGTCCACAGGCATCTGATGTGGCCAAAACTTGTGTCAGTCATGGTTTTATGTGTGCGTGGTTCCCCGTTGGAGAGGGGATGTTAAGAGCACTCTGATGCTTTCGTGGGCAATGATCAAAGACACTGGTGTCACATGGATGCAAACCTCAGAGCTTCCCAAAGCCTGATTTCCTCCAGTCCCTTTCATCTGTGAGTCTGCTCCTTCCCAACACTGCTCATGCCTCAGCCGCTCTGGAGGTCTCAGACTGGAAATGGGCCTCCTTGCATGAACCATGGGAATCTGTCTCCTGCTTTAGCTGGAAGGAATAGCATCCATGGCCCATCTTCTGTGCCACCTCAAGTTTCTTACCATGAGCATAAGCCTGACTGATTGGATAATTCTCAGGCAGGGCATCCTGTAAGGAACGTTTCCCTTCTTAATGGGACCAATGAGATTTAGGTGTTAAATAATCGGTGGGGATTTGGTGTGAGTGAGGAGGCCTCCAGTGAGCGGGTGGATGCTGCTCTCCCTCCAGGGTGACTTTACAGCCCTGCAGAGAAGAGTCAGCGTGAGCTGCCGCTTGGGTGGTGGTGTGAATATCTCCGAGGGTCTGGGTTGCATCATTGGCACCAGCTTTAGTAGTAAACCCAACAGCCACAGTGTCGCCAGCAGGCGAGCCTTTACGGAGGAGGAAGTGGAGGAGAGGGGGAGGCTGTTTTGGCATTTTAATGGAGCGAGAATAAAATGTTTGGTCTGTGGCAGGGAGAGCTGCTGGGATTCCAGGCACTGCCATTGCCTCAGCTCTTGCAGACTGTTTGGAAGAAAGCCTTAGCTCTGGCCCCCACATATGGTCTGCACCAAAAGGGGAAAAAACTTCTGAAGCCCGTATTTTGGGTGAGAAAAAGCCATCTAATGAGAGTAGGGAGGAAGCCCAGCGCTTGTTGCTGCACTGGTTTGGAGTGACAAGTATAGCTCTGGATATTAGGGAAGTAGTTTAAAACGTGCCGTGGTTTTTAGCATAATAAGATGCGCTGCAGATATGTCACATCCATTTGATTTCCCACAGCTGTTTACAAAAGGAAAAAAAAAAAATAATTAAAACCCCTGAGATTGGAGCAGCTGCAGTCACTCAGCTGTCAATATGGGACAAGGCTCTTTCTGCTCCTCTTTTATTTCCACTTCACTCTGTTCTGCTGCACATATTTGGCTGTTCTGTGAATTTGCAGATCATGAGATTTTTATTTTTTTTTTCAAACCGCCTTTGATCTATACAGAAAGACTCACCCAGTTCTCATTTGAATTCATTAATACTTTGAGTAGGCATTTTAATTTTATGTTTACTGGCTTGTTTCCCTTTATAATGTTATCTAACTGACAAGTTCGTCGTGCTCTGCATTACCTTTAGGTTTTAGAGTCTAAAACGTTTCCTCTTTTCTGAAGGCTGTGATCACTTTTAGAGATGTTATAAAGGCATCTTCATTTCCTCAGGAGAAAACCTGAATTACTCTCAGCTTTGATTACTGGCAAATCAATATTGAAGCACGTAATTTTTTTTACAGCATGAACGAAGTATGTTTTATGCCATCCACTGTAGTTTGAATTGTAGTTTAAAGACCTGCTTAAGCACTAAGAGCAGCGTTTTGTTTGCAGCTTCTATGCCAGGGAAGTCACAGAGTTCAAGGAATTTCCTGGGTTGGAGTTTTTTCCCACAAAGATCTGCTGTCTTTTCCCCAACAATTGTGAACTTAGCACAATGTACAGAATTTTAACAAGAACCCTGATTCCTAAACCCGTGGCCAGAAGGATGAGAGAGGAAGTGTTTCTTGTTCAAGCACAAGCATTTCAGTGGAGACAATGCACTGCAGCTGGTCAGGCCATTGATCTCCAGTTGCTGGGGTCCTGCTGCCGCTGGGGAGGGTCTAGGTGTTAGCAAATCGGCAAACTGTGAATCATGGACTGTCAGAAGCATTCAGCTTGTCTGTTTTGTTTTTTTTTTTTTAAGTTCCCGTTGTCAAGCGTGGTACAGTGGGGTTGAGGAAGGAATGTATTTTGGATGATCAGGATGATGAATGTGTGATGCTTCATGTTTATTTGTAATGTCTTTTTTTATACTTAGAAATTGCTTACGTATGTATCTGTATGTAAATAAATGTTTAATCCTTTCCACTTGGTGTTTAAAGTGTTTGATTTGTTTGGTTGGGTTTTTTTTTATTTGAACTGCAAAACAAAGTTGCCCTAAAACTATGTACGAGACAGATTCACAGTTAAGTCACCATCCCTGGAGGTATTTAAAAGATGGGTAGTCGTAGTGCTTAGAGAGATTGTTTAGTGGTGGGTTTTGTTAGTGTTAGGATGATGGCTGGACTAGATGATTTGAAAGGTTGCTTCCAACCTAGGCAATTCCATGATTCTGTGACATGATTTAATATCAGACCTACAAATAAATGGCTGCTAAGGCTTTCCTGCTTGGGTTGAGCCTACCAAGGCTCTATCAGCATTGGGACCTCAAAAGAAGAGCAAAAGTAGAGTTGCTGTCCATGGGAGAAATGTCCCTTTGAGCTAGAGTAGAAGAATTAATTTTTTTTTCAAAATGTTCATAGCGGAATGTGAAATGTCAAAGAGATGCCGGTATCAGTCACTAGAGGGTGGTCTTTGACAGAGGTAGTATCTCCAGTCACCATCATTGCAAACCTGTAGCTGGTTAAGCTCTTGTCCTACCAGGATGCTTGGTCTGTGTTGGATAAAGGTGACATTTGGATGTTTTGTTAGAATTTATTTGTTGTTGCAGTGCCTTTTTTTTTAAATGCTAGTTCTTCTCTTCAGCCTTCAACTTGCTCTTTTCATGCTCGCAGAAGATTGCTTTTTCCACTGGAGTTTCCTAATGTCCTGTCTTACTAGGGTCCTAGAATCATTTTTTGGGCAAGATCTCCCATTTTAAGCCTTTAGTCTTTGGTCAATACACAAAGTTTGTGCTCTGACTCATTCCGGGGATCAGGTTTCCTCCCTTGTGCTCTGCTCCACATCAAAGATGACTTCTGCTAACACCTACACTGAGAAATGAGCTGTGAAGCTTGAAGACACCATGTGTGTTTTATTGCATCCTCCACTGACCTTGAAGCTCCTTCCTTGGTAAATGTCTGATATGGACCATCTGCTCCCTGTTCCCCAGGAAGCTGGCACTTTGACTCAGTGATAAAAGAGAGAGGTATTTGGAGAGGGAAAAAGTCCCTGCATGCTTCTAGGTAGGAACTGGGCAAAGGAAGGGGAAGAAAATATCCTTAAAGCTCAGAAAGCCTGGGAATTGACTATTTATCGAAAGAGAGGAGGACTGGAGAAGCCAGACCAAGCTCAGCTCTTCCTTCCACTTGGAATACTGCATCTGGCTCTGGGGCCCCCAACATAAGAAGAACATGGACCTATTGGAGATGGTCCAGAGGAGGCCACAAAGATGATCAGATGGCTGGAGCACCTCTCCTATGAAGACAGGCCAAGAGAGTTGGGGTTGTTCAGCCTGGAGAAAAGAGGGTTCTGGGGAGACCTTACAGCTCCTTCCAGTGTCTGAAGGGCACCTACAAGAAAGCTGGAGAGACACTTTTTACAAGGGCATGTAGTGACAGAACAAGGGATAATGGCTTCAAACTGACAGAGGGGATATTTAGATTCGATATCAGGAAGAAATTTTTCACTGTGAGAGTGGTGGGACACTGGCCCAGGTTCCCAGGGAAGTTGTGGATGCCCCATCCCTGGAGGTGTTCAAGGCCAGGCTGGTTGGGGCTTTGAGCAACCTGCTCTAGTGGGAGGTGTCCCTGCCCATGACAGGGACACGGGAACTCAATAATCTTTAAGGTCCCTTCCAACCTGAACCATTCTATGAAAGGCAAGGGGCAGGTGAAGAGTGGCAGCTCTCCGTTGCCAGGAGCATGTAGCTGACTGATGGGATGTGCAACCTTCTTCTTCTTGTTCAGCAGGTGTAGTTCTTCCCTGAGTAAAAGGACTGTAGGAGCACAAAGGCTCCCTGAAAAAAGGGAACAAACTGCCCAGGGGAAGAAATACAAGACTGACAGTCTACAAGAGCAGTCCTAAGACAGCTTCCTGCCTCTCCTCTAACTTCTCATGTACAAAGTCTTCCTACCAAGGACTTGGGGACCTGTGCCCAGAAGATGTCATCTTGCTGACAGGGGCCTGTCACACAGCAGTACTTTTTGGTCTCACTATGCGCGTGGTCCTCTTGCTCAAAGCACAGGAGCTGTGACTGCCCTGCATTAATTCAATGGTACTGTACAGACAGTCCTGCCTAATTTAAAATCTAGTCTTGATTTATGGACTTCTATGCATAGGGAATCAACCAGAAACCCAGTATGCATTTTCAGGAGTTTTATTACCTTCAGAATTAAACATGCTGAGCTCAATTCTTTTTTGTACGAGCCTATAATTATAATCACATCAGCTTGCACCAAAGCTATCGCTTCCTACAGCACGTGGGTGAATTCCCCGCTGAATAAAATCACTCATGCTGGACAAAACCTTTCATGTCAAGACGCTGTCAGGTGTAAGATGTAGAAGTTCTGGCAGTGTTTCATCACCGGCTGCATCAAGTCACCGGTGTATCCCTTGAATCCAGTCTAACCCCTGTGATGGAGCGGATGCTCGTCCAGTTCATCACAAAGGAGGGCTTCAAGAACCAGTGATACCAGATTATGTGGGAAGCTGTGGTAGAAACAACTGGTTTCAAGCTTTATTTGTTTGAGCACTGATGTCTTCCAACCCTTTAAATATCACCTTCCCTGTGCCCAGTGATCTGTGTATGAGTAATGCTCCTTCCCTTTATTTCTGCTACACAGGGTACAAAGGCAGGTTTTTCCAGGCAGGCTACGGTTCTCGCTCCTTTTTCCACTTGCCCCTCACACAGATTCATGGAGCGGGATTTTATTCCCAATAAATAAAATCTGTTGAATCACAGAATGATATGGGGTTGGAAGGGACCTCTGGAGATCATCTATTCCAAGCCTCTTGCCAAAGCAGGTCCACCCACAGCAGGTTGCACAGGAACGTATCCAGAAGGGTTTTAAACGTCTGCAGACAGAGACTCCACCACCTTCCTGGGCAGCCTGTTCCAGGGCTCTGCCACCCTCAAAGTGAAGAAGTTCCTCCTCATGTTTGGATGGAACTTCTTATGTTCAAGTTTGTGCCCATTTCCTCTTCTCCTGACACTGGGCAACACTGGAAAAAGACTGACCATTAATTATGTTTAACTCTGCTCTTCCCCTCTTTTTTTTTTTTTTTTCTGTATTTTGGTGTTCCTTTTTCTGCTGTTTATGTCTAGGATCCAGGGACTGTAGGGGTGGAGGCTTGGACACGCAAGAAGAAAACTCTAGCCTCTGGCCACCGCCACCTACCGTTGCAGCACCCTTAAACACCGGGAAGAACTTTTGAGTTGTGCTGGAGTGTCTGGCTGGGTAGGACAGCAGGGAGAGAAGACAGTTTGATGGTTAAGGTCTTCTGGTGTAAGGTCTTTTGGTGATACCCAGAGCAAGGTTGCACGTTCTCTTAGGGTTGGGCAAATCTTTGAGCATGTGCCTCAACTGTAAGTAGTGAAAAAAATAACCACCCACAAAAGCCCACTGACTGCTATGGAAAAAACTTCATAACGTGAGTTTCCCTGCACAGAGGGGTTGTGTAGGCACAAGGAACCGAGCAAGTTTTATTTCTAATACTCTTCTCCCTCTCGTCCCTCGATGAAAAATACATTTGATTAGAAGGTGCAGAACTTGGCGTAGAGACTGAGACTGAAAAGGTTTATCTCTGTGTTCTGTAAGGCTCATCCATGCTAAAAATACTCGATAAAGGACAAAGTGGTGAGAGAGTAACTGCCCTCATGCTTCCCTGGGTGTCCTGAAAACTGCAAGAAGGGAGATTTAGATTAGATATTAGGAAAAAATTTTTCACTCTGGGGGTGGTGAGGCACTAGAACAGATTGCCCAGGGAAGTCGTGGATGCCCCATCCCTGGAGGTGTTCAAGGCCAGGCTGGATGAGGCTTTGAGCAACCTGGTCTAGCACGAGGTGTCCCTGTCCATGGCAGGGGGTTGGAACTAAATGATCTTTAAGGTCCCTTCCAACCCAAACCATTCTGTGACTCTAGGAAAATAAAGAGCAGGTACATATTTATTTTAAAGAGGTGATATGGAGGCTCACAAAGATTACAGCTCAGATTCCAAAGCCCTGTTTTTTTTTCATCCATCCCAAACATGGTTTCCACTGGCTGCCTTTGGCAGGTCCTGCCTCAGCACACTGCGGGGTTTGTGTGCCCCAGGGAGGTACCTATGGTGAGACCCAGAGAATGTATGGCCAGAGAAGCCTTTCAGAGTCCTTCTAGCCCTGACTCCAAGAGTGACCAACAACAGATAGTTAGTTCCCCTACATCCCCACAATACTCTTCTAACTCACAGCAACTTCTGCCTCTCAGATTCCCGAAGGCAGAGGTGGCGTCTTTATAACCTGAAAGTGCTTTAGTTACCAGCACTGACACAGTCTGTTCCTCACCCGCAGACACAACCCTTCTGAGCAAACACCCAGCCTGGGCCCTAAGCAGGCTCATTAGAACCAAAGCGAGGCCTCAAACGTAGACATGTAGTAATGTCCATCTCGTAGAAGAGAATGAACCAAGTCAACTCTCCTTGTCACCAGTCACAATGCAAATGGTGCACGTTCGTTCTATGCCTCCAAAAAAACCCACAGCCGTTAATTTTAAGCCCACTTCTGCTTCTACAAGTCAGCATTTTCAGGCTGATTCACAGAATCACAGAATCACAGAATCACAGAATTGTGGTGGTTGGAAGGGACCTCAGAGATCATCGAGTCCAACC